>CM062621.1:45207231-45435415 GCA_025617555.3 Puccinia polysora | reverse complement strand
CTATTCTTGGGTCCGTAATGTCTGAGCGGGCCCCAGCCCGCCACACCCAATAAATCCCAACCCATGCTTAGTATGCCAAGCCCCGCGGTGCCTACCGCTGAGCCCGCTGAAGCTGCTGCTGACCCCCCTGCAGCTGCTTCTGAGCCCACAGCAGCCACTGCTGAGACCTTGGGCATCCAAGTGCTGAGCTTGACCTACCAAATGCTGAGTGTTCCAACCGGGGCGCGGTTCCTGATCCAAGGCCTATATAAAAACACCACAGCGTTTCAGCAGCAGAATACCAGATAAAATCAGGAGGTGGGTATTCTGATGGGTGAGGATGCCCTTTTTGGGAGGATCTTGCTGGACATGGTCCATATCAAGGCGGGGAAGTTCCTCTATCTACTTGTGGCTTGGGACCACTTGTTGGGATGGGTTGAGGTGTGTCCATTGTTTAAGCTTTCCACAGAGAAAGTTGGGCCGTTTATAGAAGAGGATTGGTTTGCTCTTTTTGGGTGTTTGCATCTCATCATGGTGGACAGGGGGCGGAGTTTTGGGGTGATCTTTAGAAGCTGGTTGGAAGTTTGGACAAGTTACAGAATATTATCCGGAGGGAGCGGGGCAATAGGGAGAGGGAATCAGCTGATCAAGGACGTGATGGTCAAGATCTGTGAAAAAAATGAGAAGAAGTGGCAGGAAACTTTACCAGTTGTGTTTTTTGTAGATTAGATATTGGTCAAGCGGGGTACAGGATACCTTACAAACTCTTTTATGGGAAGCAGCTGGTGCTTCCAGTGGATATTGAAAGCCTGACTTACCTTGCTATTGACTTGTGGAAGGTTAAGACCACAAAAGACCTAGTTGTGGTGCAGGCGGAGAAACTCTTGCGGAGGCAGGAGATGGTGGAAAAGGCCGCAAAGAGGAGGTGGGAAAGTTGAGCTAAGTTGGTCCAGTACTGGGACAAGCGTTGCGCCAATTTCTTGCTGGATCCTTTGAGGAAGGGAAATCTTTTTCTGCTTTTCATTTGGAGCTTGGAAATGCAGTGGGGTAAGCTTTTTGAAGATTGCTGGAACGGCTGTTGTCATATTGTAAGTAAGTTTCTGGGCAGAATTTATGAGTTGGAGGATTTGGATGGCACTCCCCTTAAGCGGAAGGTGGTGGGGGTTCACGTGAATAAATTCCACGTTCTGGGCACTATGGATTTGGATGAAACCATGGGTTTGGGGGAAAAAGATCATGAAATGGCAGACATGGAGGAGAAAGCTGCAGAGGAGAGGAAGTCTTTGACTTGGGGTCATTATTCAAGTTTTGGGGAGGATAGGAGGGCGGGGAAGCTCAGATAACCAGAGCAGGGTGGAAGGTATAGTCTCTAGAGTCCTTTTTTTGGGGTGGTCCAGGTCACTTAGGTGATGTGCTATTTGAAGAGTTTTTTTAGGAGTTTCTTTCCTTTTGTGTGTGGGTGTGTCTCTCTTTGTAGGATGGTGCGGGGAATCAAGAGGATTCCTTTCTGGGGCAGGCCACAAATTATATTTATTTCAAATATTATATACAAGAATAAAGGAGCATGGAAAAAAAATTAAATTTTTAGGTAGAGATATTTTTTTGCATCCTTTTTATATAATTTAGCTTGTTAAAAGAAAAAAAGAGGGAGAGTTGAGGAAAATCTAAGGAAGGAAGGTGGCGGGGCAGAGCCTGCAATGGAGCTCACCACCAGCGCAATGATCCTCACAGAGGAGCTTGCAACACTCTGCAGCTGGGATTCAAAGCAAAGGTGGAGGATGACCAGTATCTGCTCATCCAAATTGCTGAGGCACCGTTTGATTTCAGCTTCTCAATTACTTGGCCTCAATCTTTTTTCTTTCTTTGGATGGCAGAATGGTATGGAAAGAACAGGCAGAATTGGGTCAATCTAGATGGGCTGGAGTCAGAGGATTCATAGTAGAGTTGAGGAGACGGATTCCAGATCAGAGAAGAACAGAGCAGAGATCTTTGGACCAGCAATGGAGGCAACAGTAACTCAAAAATGGGTGCGGGAGCTTTTAGGAGATTATTGTTGGAGTTAGTAAAAAAAAAAACTTGCTTGGTATGGGCAGAAAATTGGAGCTGATCACAATGACCAAGTAAAGGGAGTCAATCTCTGCAGGAGGATTTGTGGTCAGGGGGGTAGCTGTCAGCTTACTGATACCAGGAAATTTGCATTCCTTTAGCTACAGCAAGTGATATTGGTGTTGGAATAATAATAATTCCAAGAAAATCACGTGAAATTCTCAAAAGTTTGATTTAGAAGCAAGTGCAAAGTTTGAGTGGTTTGGTTGGATTAAATTGATTTAAATATATTTTTCAAGAGGGGCAACAGTTTATGCAAACAGGGGATCTTTAATGGATAACAACCTCTCTTCAAGGGGCTCTTTTTAACCTTTTAAAGAACTTGGGACAATGAGGTCCTAAGTGATTACTTAAAAGGGGTTTACTAAAGGGGATTGGGTGGACTTGCTGACTCACAGCACTTATGCCTGGAGGCAAGGAGGAGATGACTTAATAACTTAAGCAGAAAATCCAAGGAATTTTCAGAAATTCACGGTTGAAAGGGTCTCAGGAAAATTGTTGGAGATATTGCTGATATTCTTCAATGGAATGAACAATGGGTTTAGAATTAATAATTATGCTATCAGACTGAGGCCATAAATTGCTTGTTTATCTTGAATAAACACTTTATCACGGATGTAAAGGGGTATGGATTGATTACTTCAAAATTACTGGTGATTAAACCATCTAAAAGGGGTTGTTTATGTACTTTTCAGGGGTAATAAGATCTTCTCAGGGCACATAGAGAGGGTTTTGCTTGTGTGCTGAGGCTAGCAGGCTAACCATGGCTATTTTGTTACGTAGTCTTGGTGCTGTCAACTGGCTAGCCTTGCCTGTGTCATATTTCTATGGGAAATGATTTTCAGAAGTTATTTAAATATTAATTTTTATTTTTATGGTTCAGACATATTTCCTTATTTTTTATTGATTTCTTTTTGAGTGGCACGGGTTGAAGTGGTTATTTGTAGATTTTACGCCATCCTCTGCACATGTTGGTAATTTTTAATAATTATTTGGTAGACTACTTGGTGTGTTTTGTGGTTCATGAAGATTTGGCAATCTCATTTATGTGACAACCTTGATTATTGTTTCTCACAATTTATTTGCTTTAATGCTTTGATTTTCATATTTTTATCCAATTTTCTTAGGTTTCAAACATCTTCCTATCTGTCAGTCAACTTGTTAAATATGCATGATGTATGCATGAAAGTTGTAGCATGTTCCTGCGGTACCTGGATTTTGGAATTGGGCACGACTGAGGTTGACGCGCGCAGGCTTAACAGCTTCTTGGGGGAATCCATTGTCAGTCGTTTTTCATGCAGGTTTCTTGACATGGGCCTACATATTGGGGGTCAGGCGTTTGTACCCTTGCTATATGAATGCAGGGCTGCGCGCAGGAATTGTGTCTTAACACAAACCTGCCTGTAACTCCTAAAATATACACAACACCTCAATTCTGATGGAATTTTTAGGTGTGAAACCTATACGTGGCATTGTGTGTGAAATCTTAAAATGGCAGAAAAGTGCCATAGTGTTGCTGTGGTTTATTGTTCTTTTTCTTCTTAATTTATTAAAAAATATAAGGAGTTGGAATTCAAGGGTGGGGTCAGTGAGCAACCCTACCTATTTTTGGGTGGGGAATCTATTTCTGCAATAGTATATATGGATTTCCAACTCCTTCTAATTTTATTATTTATTCTCTTTTTTTGATCTGCTTTGACAGGTTGCTCTTGTCAACTAGCAAGCTGACAGTAGTTGGTGCTGGAAGGATTCGTGATGAGGTTGGAAGAGAGGAAGATTGGGTGCAGCCATGGGGGGGGGGTATCCAAGGCGTAGCCACTTGGACAAAGGTGGGAGCTTTGTTGGGCCTGAAAGGTACTTGGCCAAGTCCAAAATTCAAGTTATGACGGTGGCCCCAGGCTTGGGTGGCATCTCCCCATGCGGCAGCAGTAGAAAATTCTGCGGTTTGAGGAGGGGGAGAGAGCAGGTCTGTGAACTTTTCAGCCGGTAACAAGTAGGCGGAGCTATCCAGCTCTGGAGTCCAGTTTTTGGTATTGATTGGCTCATCATCATCCACCAAAATGTTGGGATTAGGGCCCCAGAAACAAATTTTGCAGTGGGGGCTGGAGGTGAAGCAAGGTCGGGGAGGGGGAAGATTCCCCAAGGATCCAGGAGTTTGGGCAATGAGGAAACACCTGTGGTGGCATAGATGGCAGGCATTGCAGGCTGGAAAACCCTCAGTACAGAGACACTTTCTATGCATTCTTGCGCAGTACTTGCACAATTCCATGGTGATGTTTTTCTTTTCAGGAAGTTCTTGGTTTTAGTGTTTTGAGTTGAAGAGTGGGGTATCACAAGAGTTTTCTAATGTTTTGGAGCATGGGAATTGTGGGGACAGGATTTTAGTTGTGGGGGGATGTGTTGGTTTTTTATGGACACGGAGGCAAGTAGGCTCAGCACTGGACATTTGACTTGCAGTGGCTCAGCAGTTTTTGGAAGTCTGCAGAACAATATGCTCAGGAGGAGAACTTTGGCAGACTTTGTAATCCGGAGTACAAAGGTCAGGGGCTCTGCATTGGTGTGGTGCAGGCTTTCTGAGGCACAATGAAAAGAGTGGGCTGGAGTTTTTGCACTTTGCGTACAACAAATGTGGTCAAACATAACTTCCCCTCCGCCACTATGGATTTAAAAGTGGAGAAGCAATTGATTGAAGATGGGTAGTAGAGACTAGGCCCAATTATGGATTATGCACTGAGGTTGTGTCACACAACCACCCCACGTACTATAGGGCAATTATTAGATGATTGTGAGCGCGGAGGAATGCTGAGTGCAAGGGCAAGTGCAAATAGCAAGGCTCATTTGCAAAGTGCATACTTAGTGATGCCACTCAACAAATGGCAAGAGGAATGGAGTTTGTTCCAAGGAGGGAAACTCAACCCAAGTCTAATGTGATAACTGGGTTGTAGCAAAATGCAAGAACGTATAAAATTAAATAACTGAGGAGACAATCATCAGGGAAGGGGGTAGCCCTTATAAGGTAATCCAAAGTGACTAGATAAAAACTGATGGGGAGCCAACTACAGTTGAAGGTGGTGAGGCAAATGAGTGACAGGAACGGGAGAGGAAATAGAGCAATAGTACAATCATATCAGAGGTCATGGCCTAATTGCAAGACAATAGAATCTTGGTGTACAAAAATATGATGAATTGAGACAGGAGCAAATGACGTTGAAGGTAATACGGATGAGAAGTAATAGTTTATGCAGGGTAGGGACTAGTCCAATTGTGAAATGTACAGTAATGATGGCTTAATTAGACGTAGATGCAAACTAAAAAAAGTGCGTGACCAGAGATGGAAGGCCGAGGCTGTTGATGGGCCAGGGAAGGAGATTGGATCTTGTAATGGATGGCCAACCGGTATGGAGTTAACTGTGAAGTTTGCAAGTATATACTGAGGTGGTCGCCAAGATTGGAAGGTCAACGTGAGCCAGAGGAAGTAAGCAGATTGCACCATTGATGTTGTGCTTTATTTGTGTCACACTTATAGACTGAGGTAGATGGTACTGAGGAGAGGATATGTCAAAGTGATGAAGACAATAATCCCTAAGTGCAAGGCTTGACAGTTGCCCGGGTATAAAGATGCAAGCTCCTGCAAGCATTCAGATAAATTTTCCCATTGATTTCAAGTCGTTGATAATACTGTATACCCTTTATTATTATTTAATTCATTACTCGTTAGACTTATCAGTTAGATAAAATGTTGTCATTTTCATCCCGCCGTTGCAAAAAATGTATTTGGCAAAAGAAGCGGTGTATCCCTAGTACTGCTGTCAGAGGTCTTTGAGGCAAGTGCGAGCAGTTTTGTCTTTGCAAGGTAGCTTTTACCTTTCCCATAAATAGCAAGTCGTCTGTAAATGCTCCCACAGAGTCATCGAGAGAGATGCGGAGTTGTAGGTCCGCACCAAGGGTTAATTACAAGATACCACCTTATCCGGAGATCAAATTCCTGGGTACTCAAGTTCCTGGTGAGTACTAATCAGGACTGACTAGTTATAATAAAGGTAGTGACTCAATTTCACTTGTATTGCTAGTTATACCCTGTTTCCGGAGGTATACCATGAACACACCACCGCCACCACCACCTTATTGGGGACCGCCGACTGAATTTCCGGAAGTCCAGATGAATACCGGGGTGCAAGATGAAGTGCCAGGTGCGGAACCAGTTGGGGTCATAGCGGAGGAAGTGAGGCAGGAAGGAAGGAATGAAACGGAAAGGGAATCAGGAAATGGAGAAGATGGAGACAGAAGTGGAGGAAGAGAGGGAACCAAACGAGAAGAGAAGGCTGTAACAGAAGGAGTGGGAGAAGGGAATGGAGGAGATGGAAGGGATGGAAGGGATGGAATGGAAGGAAAGGAGGGCCAAGGCAAAGCAAACCTGTTGCAAGTCAAAGTGCAAATCAAGACTGATGCAAGGCAATTGACGGGCAATGTTGGGGAAGGTTTGTTGGGAGACCGAAGGAAGAGAGCATACAAGGAGCTCTTGGAGGAAGGTGGATGGAATGCTTGGCCAAAGCAAGCTTGAATTGCAAAGTGCAAGGAGATATTCAAGAGGCACATTGTAACAGAGGTGCTGGTTCTTCAAAGAATGTTTTCATTGATAAATGATGAAGACCTGGATGCCTTTTGATCCATGGTTGCGGAGTTGACCGCTAATTGGGAAGATGCGGACAAAGAAATGAAGGAGACTTTGTAATTATTATTATATTTTTTTTTGTTGTATAAGGAATGTGAATTTTATTTGGTAAGAATGAGAGGAGGATGAGAAGAAGGAATAATGCAATGCGATGGAGGGGTTGATTGATGGAATGGTGATGTGGAATGGAATGGGATTGGATGAGATGGAATGTGGGGTGGAAGGGGATTGGATGGGATGGAATATGGAATGGAATGGGATTGAATGGGATGGAATCATGATTGTCAAGGTTTACAAGGTTAGCTCGCATGGAAATCTCAAATCAGATTGGGAGAATTGCAAAGGTTATGGGCTGGTTCCCATGGACAAGGTTCAATCTTTGTCAGACTGGAAGCCAGACCATTCAACAAGGTATTGAATTTTTCCTTTGCGTAACCTGGAATCCAGAATACGGCTTACTTCCCACTCTTGATGATTGAGGACAGTGACCGGTTTGGGAGGGGGATGAGTCTTGCCTGGGTATAGGACTCAAGCTGGCTCTAGGAAAGACACATGAAAGACCAGGTGGATACCTTTCCATTTCGCAGGTAAGGTAAGGTTAAAGTAGTTAGGGGAGATTACTGATTCTACTTTAAATGGGCCAAGCTTTATTTTGGGGAGTTTGAGGGTTGGGCGAGTACTGGGAATATTGCAAGCATTGAGCCACACTTGATCTCCTACTGCAAAGGTTGGAGCCCTAGTGCAAAGTTGGTCTGCTTGCTCCTTATAGCGCTGGCTTGCTTCTTTGAGGTTGGTTTGAGGTTGATATTGAAGGGATTGAATTTGTTCAAGGTGATTGGTAGCAGGTTGAGAAGGTGCTATGTGAAGGGAAGAGAAATTCCGGTTTCTACCATAAAGAGTTTTGAAGGGCGACTGTTTGGTGGGGGAATGAGTGGAGTTGTTGTAGGCAAACTCGGTAGTGGGAGCCATTGCAACTAGTCGTCTTGTTGATAGGCAACATACATTCAAAGATATTGTTTGAGAATCTGATTAACTTTCTTCGTTTGCCCGTCCGTTTCCAGGTGGTAAGCCGTTGATAAATTGCAAGTGATCTTCAAATGTTGGCATAGCAAGGTCCAGAAGCTCAAGAAAAACAGAGATCCATGATCACTAACTATATTATCAGGGAGACCATGTTTTGAAAATACATATTCTATGAACAAGTTAGCTAAGTCTTCTGAAGAGGCCGTCACATTACTGCGCAGAAATAAAGCCATCTTTGAGAAGCAATCTACTAATACTAGAATAGCATCATATCCACTAGAAGAAGTTAATTGAGAGATGAAATCCATAGAAAGCAAGTGCCAAGGATGAGGAGGAATTGGAAGTGGCTGGAGCAGCCCATAATTATGGTGATTTGAGGACTAGTTACAATTGCAATCATAGCACTTGCTAACATAGTCTTTTACTTCCTTGGTCATACCAGGCCATTAGAATTCTTGTGCAATCAATTGGTAGGTTTTATCCTGCCCATGATGACCAGCAAGCGGAGAATCATGCCATGACTCAAGGATATCTAACTTAATGCAAGAATTATTTGGTACTACTATACAATTATCATAGACTAAGAAGTCATTATCATCAATACTGTAACTACTATCTAATAAGTTTGCAATCTTGCAAAGTTCAACGCACTTGGGGTTGTTGCGTTGAGCTGCTTGGATTTTGGAAGCCAAATCTTGTAATTGAGCGATGATTGAACTGAGTTGGGCAGATTGGGTTGAGAAGAGTGTCCTAACGTTTTCAGGGTTGTTTTTGGCAAAGGTGCACCCCCCCTGGGTAAACGTTGTCCCAACATGATAAATCATCAGGGACTACCGCTAGTTTCCCAGGGCAGTATGTGATTGTAAAGTCAAACTTGGAAAGGTATTCAACCCTTCATGCCTGTCTATGTGTGAGTACTTTTGAGCTCATGAAATACTTTAAAGAATTATGATCAGTTAAAACTTCAAACGATTCTCTAAGGCTCAAAAGGTATGAACACCATTTCTTTAAGCAATAAACAATTGCAAGAAGTTCCTTGTCATGAATCTCATAGTTAAGCTCTGCAGCAAGCAACTTGCAAGACTTGAAAGATACGGGGTGAAAGAGAGAAGTGGAGGAAGAGAACTGCGAGATTACTCCTGCAATCGCATAGTTTTTTGCGTCTGTTTTGACAATAGTGCGAGCCAGCTCATTGAAGTGAGCAATTATTGGAGCAGTGGTGAACCCTTTCTTCAGAGCTTTGAACTCCAAAGCAGCCTGTCCAGTAAAAACAAAAGGAGTGTCTTTTTGAAGAAGGTTAGTAATGTGGTGAAACATTTGGGAGACCTTTGAAAAAGAATTCAAAAATCATAAAAAAAAAAAAACTGTTCCTGCGCTGTAAGACTCCAAACGGTGCTAGGCCGTGGCAGTCCTGTGGAGGGGAAAGGTGATGTTTAGGCTGCCCTCCTGAGGGTTACAAAAATATTTAAATATAACCAAAATCAAGGTCCAGAACCTGCTAAATGAGGAATCAAGGAGTTGGGGATAAAGATGACAATAGTTCAGTAGCAATGGAACAACACTATCTGAGGCAAGATTATGCAGGGAAAAAAACTTGAACAAAAGAAGTTAAATTCTTCTTAGAGTTCAAGGAACAAAAGCTGTTGTATTTAAACAATGCCCACAAGCTAATAACTGTGGTTGTCAGCAGAAGATTGGGGATGATCAACTCTAACCCAAGCAACCTCCAGGTTCTCAATGAACCTGCCCAACTCTCCGCAATCAAGCCCTTGGAGGGTACCAGATAACTGAGGGGTGTCCAGGATGGGGTGCACATCTCTCCCCAGCTTACAGACTGTCCCTAGTCTGCTCCCAAGTTTGGTTCCATAAAAATTAAAAAAAAAAACAAAGGAAAGAAAAGATGATTGAAACCAAAGAATTTCAATTTTGATCTGAGAGTGGTTGAAAAAGAATATCTCAACAAGTCAAAAAATCCTAGAAGTGGCTGAGATAAAATGAAGAAGGTGTCCCAGGTGCTCACATGCGTGGCATGAAGTAGAGTTTCACAACAAAATGCAGCAGATGACCCTGGTGGTGCACAATTGGGAGGACTTACTTTTGGAACAAGTTTCCTCCACAAGAATGGCATTTCTTGACCTGATCATCAGAGAACCTTCTGGCTATGTGAGTACCATCCAGTTCCTCCAAAACATATGATCCACCTCTAATTTGATGGATCACTTGGTAAGGACCATTCCAGCGGTTAGAGAAAAGCTTTCCCCACTGGTTTCTAAAGATTGATTATAAGCCAATACCAGATCACCAGGATTTAAAGGGTCCCTGACTTGATTTAGGTGTTTATCTTCCCAATAATGAACTGATTTTGCTCTTGATTCCATCATCTTCTGATAAGCCTTGTTACAAATATCTTCACTCCGCTCCAGTTTCTTTGATCTGGCAACTAATAGGTCAGTAGTTGAGGAAACTTGTTCCCAAGAGATGCCAAAGAAATAATCCATTTCAAGATCAAGAGGAAGAACAGCCCTCTAACCAATAATGATTTCATAAGGAGAGTAACCAGTGGTTTGCTTGGTGGAAATTCTATCAGAGAAGAGGACCAAGGGGAGAAACTTCCAACAATTCTTTCCACTTTCACCAGCCAATTTACCCAGAGCAGCCTTGAAGGGCACATGGCCTCTTTCCACCATGCCTTGTCCTTCAGGATAATAGGGAGTAGTAACTTTATGTTTTCCAGGGAGCGATTGGATCATTTCAGCAAGTTTTCCACCAAATTCCGAGCCACCATCCGTAGAATAAGTTTGAGCCAAGCCATAACGCATTGTCCAAGTCTCATGAAGGAAAGCTGCTACTGATTCAGAGCTGAGGTTCTTAAGAAACTTTGCTTCAAACCATCCAGAAAAATCATCTCTAGCCACAATGAGGTACTTTGCTCCACCAGCCTTAATGTGAACCACATCCATAGCAATCCTCCCAAAGACAGTGGACTCTCATGTGGGGTAACAAATTTTGGCCGGGAGCCTAAGATCACCTTTTGGGCAGACTTCAAAACTCCTGCACCATTGAGAGACAGATTTCTTCAGGGATGGCCACCAAAATGTTTTGGATATTTGTGGATAAGTTTTGGTTTCCCCACAATGACCAAGGCCTTCATTGAGACTTTCCAGGATTGAATCTTGCTTAGAAGGCATAGTGACTACAACAAGTGCACAAGGATTTGCTCTTTTCATAAGCCTAGAACCTTGGAAAAAGAATTGGGAGCACTTCCTTTTAAGGGACCGAAATTATTTGGCAGAGAGATAAGGGGGTCTTTGGAGAATTGAAAGGTACTGCTCTAACTTAAGCCAGAAACCTTGCTGGAAACCAGAGTAATTTTGGGAGGAGAAGGCAAAGACAGGGTGGACCAATGGTTCTTCCTCATCAAAATCCATTCCAACATCTGATTCATCATTTCCAATAGGTCTCCTAGATAAACCATCAGGCATAGTAAAAGATTTCCCAGGCCTGTGGACAATATCAAAAGAGAAAATTTGGATAAAAGCTACCCAGCAAGTCATTGGAGCATTTGGAAGACTGGGAGCATTGATCATTTCCACAATGGATCAAGCATCAACTTGCAATTTGAAATGTTGACCCCAAAGGAAAGTCTGGAGCTTCTTCAACATTTGGGCAACACCGCAAAGTTTCAGTTTTGGCTGGGAGTACCTGGATTCTACATCTGAGAAAAGAAGAGATTCATACAGAGTAGGACGATCCAAACCATTTTCATCTTCCTGGGTAAGGACAGCCCCAACATATTGATAACTAGAGTCCACTGCCAGCTTGATCTTGCCGGCTCCGGGTCCATAAGTAATCTTTTTCAAAACAATGTATTTCCCAACAATTGTTTTGAGCAACTGAAATGATTGTTTCCAGTCTTGGGTCCAAATCCATTTAGCATCCTTCCTGGTTAAGCGACGCAAGGGAATACAGATTTTGGATAATGAGGGAATGAAGATCCTGACATAAGTTACAACACCTAGGAAACCTCTAACTTCCGTTGGATTTATTGGGGTAGGCCAGGAGAAAATTTTGTTGACTTTAGAGGGTGCCATCCTTCTTCCTTCCTTGCAGAATATATGACCAAAAATTTCAAAGGCAGGGACACAGGCAGTAAGTTTTGATCCAGAGACAGTAAGGCCAGATTCCTCGATTTGAAACAAAATTCTTTCCAAGATAGTAGCATACTCCCAGATAAATTTTTGTATTCCTGAGTGCCAAGGTAAGAGCTCATTATCATAGTCAGAAACTGGACCTTTAATCCCACCATCATCAATAAAGATACCCGCAAGATCCGGGATTTTGTCCTGGAGGATCCACATCATCTGAGCCTGATAGACTGCAACCAAGTTGGTGGCACCTTGAGACAATTGATTCAGTTGAAATAAACCAAGGGGAGTATCAAAAGTAGTAAGCAGCCAAAAAATAGGATGCAGGGATTGTTTTTCATAGCCACCCGTAATGTCACCTAGACCATAGCAAGCTCTCCCAGAGAAGGATTCAACAAATTCTTCAGTGGCAGGAGGCACGCCAGAGTCTTAAATAGTAACTTTATTAAGAGGTTGGAGATCAGGAACTACTCTAAGTTTACCATTACTATTTAGAACACAGAAAACATGACTGGAATAGCTAGAAGTCAATTGTTCATATAAACCAGTTTGGACTTGTTTGCGGACCTATTTGATGAATTTGTCAACATTAGCAGCAGGGATTGGGATCTTTTTCTTTTGCCAGGGATAATGTTCAACTACAGGGATGATGTAAGGGAGACCATAGGATTCTTTCAAGATACCTCTCTCTTCTTCAAAGAATGCAATAGATTTTTCCCTTAGAGACAGGATATTTTTGATCATATTTAACTCATCAGGAAGAAGCCATCCATCTGTCCCAAAGTTGACCACTTTCAGACGTTCTTCATTGACCCAACCAGAGGGAATAAATGGACCAGTGAGGGATTGGGATAGACCACACTAAGGATCGTGGGATAGGGGAGGATGCATAAGAGGAGGGTTGAGGTTGACAGGTATTGGTTGGTTGACTGGCTGGACCTTCTTTGCAACTGGTTTGTATTGGTGGCAAAGGAGAGGAATCCTTTCTTCCTCCAAGAATTGACCAGTGATACCTGACTACAAAAACTGAGGCCATATTCCAACATCTCCCAAGTTCGATGTTCTGTTGCATCCTTGAAAGGTGCATTTTCCAGAAAAGAGGATACAAAAGATAACACATTGCTCACATGTGTGGCACAGGGTAGAGTTTCAAAAACAACAGTAGTAGAAGCCCTTGGTGGTGCACAATTGGGAGGACTTACTTCTACCCCAAATTGCATCCACCTAAGACCATACTCCTTCATACTGACGCCACCAAGAAAAGAATCAAGATCAAGATCTAGTTTAGACTCATTGAAGAGATTTGAAACTGGTATAGAGAATGATTGATCAGGCTGAAAAGAAAAAGGAAAATAAGATACAACAGATCCAGACAAAGAAGAAATATTTTTGGATTTTTCAGATTTTTTATGTGTTTGATTTTTGATCTTATTTGGATGAGAAGGAAATGATGAGGAAAAATAAAGATATGCCTCTGAGATGGAAGTTGGTCCATGAGTTGAAGTCTGAGGCTGAGAAGAACTGAAACTATCAGTAGGGCGAACTATTCTGCTAAAAATGGGGATGAGAGGAATGAGAGTTTTCTTTCTGCTTTCCTTTCAGGAAAAATTTGGGAGGATGACCAGGGAAGTCTCTTTCCAAACAACCAGAATCCAGAGAACAAAGAGTAACTTCAATCTTTCTGCCATCAGCATCAGGGAGGAGAATTCTCTCCCCAACTTGATCAGAAAACATCAAGGTAGCACCATGATCCATTAAGAAAGGCCTTCCCAAGATGATGGGACCATCCAGACAAGTGATCCAGAAGTGACAGGTGCCAACAATATTTTGACCAATTTGAAAAGGGATATCCTCAGCAATACCAACCAGCACCCAGGACTGGTTCCCTATTCCATAGAAAGCAGAATTGAAACTGGCCCTTGGGCTAAGTTTAAGCTTGCAGGCCATGGAGTCCGAAATCAAGTTGAGCTGAGAACCCAAATCCACAAGGAGAGAACTGTTTTAGTTGAATCACCAAGATAACATTGGAGAATACCAAGAGGACAGGAATACAGGTTGGTATCTGAAGAGGGGTCTGTTCCACCAGAATCCTCTATCAGAGTACCACAGGAGACCTTTAATTTGTCCGGACCAATCTCCACACGTCAACGAGAAACCCATTTCTTCATCCCTTTAGCCACAGATGGAGAGATTGACAGGAGTTCAGCCACAGATAGATCAGGGATTTTAAGATCAGAAATTTTCTTTAATACTCCTTCCACAGCATTAGGGTAGTCCTTGGAGATGCCCCTCTCAAATAGTACTTTGGGATGGGTTGAGGGAGGAAGATCAGGTGAAATAGGTGCTGGAAGAAGATCTGAGGGTTGGACAGGTTGAAGAGGGGGAAGATCAGATTTGTCTTGCAGGCTTTCCATAAGTGGTTCCCTTTCTACTTCCATATCTTCCACATCAGAGGAACGAGGCTCAGGTGAAGATCAACGTCCAACAGGTTTTTGCAGGATTGAGGATGGAACAGGAGGAGACTTATGAGGTTTTGGTTCCTCATGGCGTTTCCTAGCAGGATCAGATTAATAGGTGCCAGTGAAGCTGGAAGAAGTGATAGCTGGAGGATACCAAGGTTTCAGAGTTCCACAGGACAATTGAAAATCCGCAGAGACCAAGGATGCCTTGTTAGGAGTTGGTGGTTGGTATGAGGCCACCACATGATGGATTGGACGAGACAAATCAAAAGGGATCAAAGCACCATTAGGAAGGAAGAAATTATTTACCTTCTGCTCTACTAAATTCTCCTCCTTGTCCTTCTGGAGTTCAGGAAATCTACCAGGACCATGGCTTTCCTTATGGCAATAATAACAGACTATAGTAGATTTAGTAACATAATTAGCAGGTTTAGGAGTGGCTAAAGAGGATATTTTCTGATCAATTTTATTCTCAAATGCCTGAAGTAATTTAGTGATCTCATCTATAGTATGTGTCTCCCAGTGGGCCTGAGGATTGGCTTTAGGTCTGCGATTGGCTTCCATATTATTCATGATTTTGTTAGATGATTGAAAAGAGGGGGCAAGGACTGTTTCAGTGATTTTAGGTTTTTCAAAGGTGAGAGATGTTTGCCCTTTCATCACTTTATCCACAGTATTCCTAAGAACCATGAAAGCAGGGAGCTTGAACCAATTATTGAAACTTTTGAGAAATCTGAATTGAATTACGACCAACAGAGGGGCTACAGAGTTTGAATCAGACACGAGTTTGAGACAAAAGAACTGACAAAAGAAACAACAATGAGAGGAAAGAAAATGATAGCGTAGATGGAAATGAGAGGAACCAACGGGACCGGCAGAGGCGCTTTGAGAGTTGGCAAACGTTTGGTTACTTGGGTGAATGATTAAGGCACGGTTGAGGGAGTTGATGAGATCGGGAAGCTGAAAGATGAATCAGAATGAGGTTGCAGAGATGACAACAGAGCAACTCTCACCAGTCAGAATTGACTTAGGATCAAGGAGACAACTGAGTGCGTCGGCTGGGGTTGAGTCCTTGATGGTCTTGGTCTGAGGAGCGTGAGCTTGGAAGTGATTGAGGGTGAGGCTTGAGGCAAACAGGGATGAAAATGAGAAGAAAAAGAAATAAGAAAGGAAATGGGAAAAGAAGGAGAAATGAGAAAAGACAAAGAAGAAAAACAAATAGGAAAGACCGGCTGAAGCCAAGGACCCAAGGCTGAAGTTGGATGAAGTTTGAGTGGGGATCAACAAGAGAAAGAGCGGGTCTCCGATTCCCCCCAGTTCTGAGTTGAAGGTCAAGACCTCTCTGGTTCTCTCTGGGGTTCCGCGGATTGTGTAGGCTGAAGATTGGGAATGCAGTGTCTCAGCATCTCAACAATTATCTCTTGTCGTGATCATGGATCCAGATTTTACCAATTCATCCTTAATTCTTTCCTGCACTCATGGAGAGAAAGACTGAAAAAATGTCACTCAAATTTCATCCAACATATCAATGTGATTGTTCCGGATAAGATAGGACTGGATAGGGTCCCAAGATTTTCTGAAAGCTTGATAGTCAGAGGCTGAGGAGATACCACCATTGGAGATCCATTGAAAAACCAGGGCGTCCACATCTTGCAAAGTAAATCTGGCTAAATCTATTGTTCCCCAATAGGCCAACATAGCCTCTTTCAGGAGCCTCCAGTTATGAGTTTCAAATCCCTCAAACGATTTGATAACCTCCATAACTTTTTCAGAAGAGATAAAAAATTGTAACTGATAAGCCATATCATATTCACTGGCACCATCCACTTCAGCAGCCATCTCATAGGAGTCCAGGAATTGTTCAACATTGGTCCCATTGAAGCCTAAGTGTTTGTTCTGAGGTTTGATTTTGACCATCTTGGCCTGAACAGATGAGGAGGATCCAGCAGATTCCATGTTGAAGGGTTCCTAAGAGATCCAAAGAGCAGAGTTCCAAGGTGGCTCACAAGTGTGGCAAGGGCAGAGTTTCACAAAGACAACAAGTATCTTGCCCAGATGGTGCACAATTGGGAGGACTTACTTCTGGACCAAGTTTCCTCCACGGATCAGATCTGAAAAAAAAGAACAAACAGAAAAAGAAAGAAAAGGAAAAAGATTGGATCAGATTTTGGAGTTGATTCTTCAAGTTGGGACTGTAAATCCCAAGGTTTCTGGTTTGATCCCGGCCCGGGGGTCCAAATGTAAGACTCAAAACAGTTCTAGGCAGTGGCAGTTCTGTGGAGGGGAAAGGTGCTGTTTAGGCTGCCCTCCTGAGTGTTACAAGAATATTTAATTGTAACCAAAATCAAGGTCCAGAACCTGGTAAATGAGGAATGAAGGAGTTGGGGATAAAGATTACAATAGTTCAGTAGCAATGGAGCAGCAATATCTGAGGCAAGATTATGCAGGGAAAAAAACTTGAACAAAAGAAGTTAATGTCTGCTTAGAGTTCAAGGAACAAAAGATGTTGTATGTAAACAACGCCCACAAGCTAATAACTCTGGTTGTCAGCAGAAGATTGGGGATGATCAACTCAAACCCAAGCAACCTCCAGGTTCTCAATGAACCTGCCCAACTCTCTGCAATCAAGCGCTTGAAGGGTACCAGATAACTGAGGTTGGCTGTACAAAACAAAGCAAAATGTTTAAGAAGCTCAAAAGCAAACAGAAACTGATTTGAAGAAAAGATAACCTGAACACTTCTCAAGGGACTCAAGAGTAGGATGGCAGAATGCAACTTCAAAGGAAGTAAAGGGAGTTTTAACACTCCAGGTCTCAAGCTAAATAAGACCTCTTCAATCAATTTGGATTGGCTCCAGAAATATTATCAAGGATCAGGACCAGTATGGTCAGAGAAAGGGATCAAGGAGTGGTATAAAACACCCAAAAATTCCAACAGACAGAATTTTTTTTCAACCAGCAAGGCTATTTGTTGGTGATAAGGATCAAGGATCAAGGGTTGAGTATGGAGGCTCAAGGATCAAGGGTTGAGTATGGAGGCTCAAGGATCAAGGGTGTGCTGATTTCCTGCTTGGATGATTTTTTTTTCTTTCCATCCAAAAGGCAAGGGAGAGCCCCTCCTTATATGGACAGGAGGCCCTGTTAGACTATGTACAACGGATTCTACAGATAGAGCGGTAAAGGAAAGAAAATCATGTGGTCACTCGCGTCCGTCCGTGGATGGGCTTGCGCAACAATACAGGAACCACCCACCCCTCATCCAAAGGTGGAAGGGGTGGGAAAGGAAAATGAACTGGACCACCGCGGATGTCCGCGGGCAGTAGTCAACACTTCTACACCCCTTGTCCAAAGGCGGAAGCAGGTGGGAGAGTCCCAGGAAAGGTGACGGATGAAGTTTGTGAGAGCGGGGATGAGCAGATAGGAGATCAGCTTGAGGTAGTTGAGTAAATCCTGACAGGCTTGGGATTCACCACTGATAGATCAAGTGAGATGGGATATTAATGGATCCAAGGATTGGACAAATGCTTGGGGGTGCGGTCGGGATGGATTTGGTAAGTCATGGATGAGCAACATGCGGCGGGCAGACAGGAGATTGGGACGCGCACGGTTGGATAAGAGATTGGGACGCGCGGCGGACAGGAGATTGGGAAGCGCGCGGTCGGATAAGGGATGAGGACGCGCGGAAGACAGGAGATTGGGACGCCCGCGGTCGGATAAGGGATGGGGAAGCGCGGCAGACAAGGATGAGGATGCGGATTAACCTGAGGATGAGTTGGAATTGTTTTTTTTTTTTTTTTTTTTTTTTTTTTTTTTTTTTTAGGTGCCGGATGGTATGTTTGCGCAAAATGTTATGGATTGAGGTCTCAAGGTGGCCAGGGTGTCCAGGATGGGGAACCTCAACGCTTCGCTCATCCTCATCTTTGCGCGTCGCTCCTCCTGATCCTCATCCTTGTGTGTTGCTTGTCTTCATCCTTGCGCGTTGCTCATCTTCATCCTTGCGTGATGCTCATCCTCATCAATGGGCATCGCTCATTCTCATCCTCATCCTTGCGCATCGCTCATCCTCATTGTTGTGCATCGCTCATCCTCATACTCATCCTCGCGCGTTGCTCATCCTCATTGCCGCGCGTTGCTCATCCATGCCTTACCAAACCCATCCCGACCGCACCTCCAAGTGCTTTTCCAATCCTTGGATCCATCAATCTCCCACCTCACTCAATCTATAAGTCGCCAATCTCAAGCCTGTCAGGATTTACTCAATTGCCTTGAGCCGTCAAATCCTGCCTGCCATCATCCTCCCGTCCAATCTCACTCCAATCAAGATCAAGACGGTCTCAATGCCTACGTCAACTCCCTCACCTTCCCCCTTGGACTCTTTCACCCCCCTTCCATCTTTGAACGGGGGTGGAAAGGCATCATCTACTGCCCGCGGACATCTGCGGGTGGTCTGGTTCATTTTCCTTTCCCACCCCTTCTGCCTTTGGCCAAGGGGTGGGTGATTCCAGTATTGTTGCGCGCGCCCCTCCACAGACGGACAAAAAAAATGGTGAAGGGATGAGAAAAATCCCACCCCGGTCAGGCAGGCTGGATTTCCACCGGCCTGCGTGATCAAATTTTTCTGATCACCTAAAAAAACTGAAAATCAAATCAAAAAAAAATATTTCTTTCTTTTTCCGCTCCATTTGTAGTATCCCTTGTACATAGTCTAACAGGGCCTCCTGCCCATATAAGGAGGGGCTCTCCCCTGTCTTTTGGGGGAGAAGGAGGACTGGGGGAGATGAGCACATGAGCACATCAGCACATTGAACATCACATCAGATCAGCACAGGGTATCCTAACATACACCACATCCTAAGATCATCAGTATCCTCTTGAAATACATCATCCGTGGGGTCTTCATTCCCCTTTATCTGAGACAATAAATTTGGGTATATCTATGATTGCCCCTTGATACTTGAGCGTGCATACTCAAACCCCTTGATCCTTGATCCTTATCACCAACCAATAGCTTTGCTGGTTGAAGAAGAATTTGACTAATTTAATTCTTGAGTGTGTTACACCACTCCTGGTCCTTTTATCCAACCATACTGGTACTGATCATCCTTTGATTATATTTCTGGACCCAGTCAAATTTGACTGAAGAGGTTTTATTAAGCTTAAAACCTGGAGTGTTAAACCTCCCTTCATCTCTTTTGAAGTTGAATTCTGCCACGCTACTCTTGAGTCCCTTGAGACTTGTTGGGTTATTCTTGTTTGAATCAGTTATTGTTTTGCTTCTAGAGATTCTTCAAACAATTAGCTTTTTCTTGTGCGGCCACCCATAGTTATCTTGTACCCTTCAAGCGCTTGATTGTGGAGAGTTGGGCAGGTTCATTGAGAACCTGGAGGTTGTTTGGGATTGAGTTGATCTTTCCTAAGCTCCTGCTGATGACCAGAGCTATTAGCTTGTGGGTGTTTTCACTCACAATTTCCTTGTCTTGTTGAACTCTGAACAATTCTTGAATCCTTCTATCCAAGTTTTCCCTGACATCATCTTGCCTCAGATAGTGTTGTCTCCCAGCTACCAACTACTATAATCTTTATCCTCTTACATTTGGTTCCCCGTTTACCAGGTTCTGGACTTTGATCTTGGTTACATTTAAATATTTTTGTAACACTCAGGAGGGAAGCCTAAAAAAGCACCTATCCCCTCCACAGTACTGCCAACTCCCTGCACCGGTTGGAGTCTTACATTTGGTCCCCTGGGCTGGGATCAAACCAGCAACCTTGGGATTTACAGTCCCAAATTTGTGTAATTAACTTTGAAATCCAATCTTTTTCTCTTTTTCTCTTTTTATTTTTTTTCTGTGTTCCTGTTATCATCAAGATCTGATATGTGGAGGCAACTTGTTCCAGAAGTAAGTCCTCCCAATTGTGCACCATCAAGGGGTTTGATCCTAGTCGATTTTTGTAAAACCTACCCTTGCCACACTCTTGAGCCACTTTGGAAATCTGTTCTTTGGATCCCTTAAGAAATCTTTTGTCAAAATGGAATCTATCCGTACCCCTTCTACCTCTTTTCAGGCCAAGATGATCAAGATCAAGACTCAGAACAAGAACTTATGCTTTAACGGTACAAATGTTGAACGGTTCCTGAATTCCTACAAGATGGCTGCTGAAGTGGACGGTGCTAGCAAATATGACGTGGCTTATCAACTGCAATTTTTTATCTCCTCTGATGAAGTCATGGAAGTGATTGAATCATTCAATTGATTTGAATCCCATGACTGGTTACTTCTTAAGGAGGCAATGATTGCCTATTGGGGCAAAATTGACATAGCTAGGTTCACTCTCCAAGATCTGGATGCCCTAGTCTCTCAATGGACCTCCAATGGTCGTATCTACTCAGCCTCTGATTATCAAGCTTTCAGAAAATCTTGGGACCCTATCCAATCCTATCTTATCCAAAACAATCACATTGATACGGTGGACAAGATTTGAGTGCCATTTTTTCAGTCTTTCTCTCCAGGAGTGCAGGAAAGAATTAAGGATGAATTGGTGAAATCTGGATCCATGATCACTACAAGAAATAATTGGTTCAAGCTCCCTGCTTTCATGGTTCTTAGGAATACTGTGGATAAAGTAATTAAAGGTCAAAAAGCTCTCACCTTTGAAAAACCTAGAATCACTGAACCAGTCTCTGCCCCCTCTTTTCAAGCATCTAAAAAAATCATGAATAAGATGGAAGCCAATCGCAGACCTAGACCTAATCCTCAGACCCACTGGGAAACACCTACTATCAATGATATCACCAAACTCCTGCAAGCTTTTGAGAATAAAATGGATCAGAAACTCTCCTCTCTGGCTATCCCTAAACCCTCCAACTCTGTTCCTAGGTCAACCATAGTTTTCTATTATTGCCACAGAGAAGGTCATGGAACTGGCTGCTGTCCTGAACTCCAGACGGAAAAGGAGGAAATGTTGGTGGAATAGAAAGGGAGTTGTGGAACAGAAAGGGATTAACTTCTTTCTGCCTAATGTTGCACTTATCCCATTTGATTCATCTCACCCAATTCGTCATGTGGTGGCCTCTTTCCAGCCTTCTGCTCCCAAGAAGGCATCCTTGGCCTATTTTGATTTTTGATATGCTTGTGGAACTCTTCAACCTTGGTATCCTCCTGCTTTCTCTTCTTCCACCTTTTCTGGAACTTATCAATCTAATCCAGCTAGGAAACTACATGAAGAACCCAGACCTCATAAAGCTCCTCCTGTTCCATCTTCAATTCTTTGAAAACCTGTAAAATGTCAATCTTCACTGGAGCCTCCTTCTTCTGAGGTAGAAGACATGGAATTAGAAAAGGAACCCCTCATATATGGGCTCCCCAAATACTCTGATCCTGCTCCTCCGCCATCCAAATCACCTCCACCAACTGATCCAGTTATAGTCCCACCTTCACCTGAACTTCCTCTTCCAACTAAACCCAAGGTTCAATTCAAAAGGAAACTTTCCAAAGACCACCCCAACGCTGTGGAAGGGGTATTAAATAAAATCTCTGATCTTAAAATACCTGATCTATCTGTGGCTGAACTCCTTTCCATCTCACCATCTGTGGCTGAAGGCATGAAGAAATGGGTTTCTTGGAAACGTGTGGAGATTGGTCCTGACAAATTGAAAGTTTCCTCTGGAACCTTGATGGAAGACTCTGTGGAACAGATTCTCCTTCTGATTTGAATCTTTATTCTTGTCCTCTTGAATTTTTACCATGCTCTCTAGGTGACTCATCCAAAACGGTTTCTCTACTTGTCAATTCTGGGTCCCAACTAAACTTAACTTTGGATGCAATGGCCTGAAAGCTCAATCTCAGTCCAAGGGTCAGCTTCAACTCTGCTGTTTATGGAATTGGGAATCAATCTTGTGAGTTGGTGGGTATTGCTGAGGATGTGCCAGTTTGAATTGGTCAAAATATTGTTGGAACCTGTCGCTTCTGGATCACTCGTTTGGAAGGTCCTATGATTTTGGGTTGGCCTTTCTTAATAGCCTTTGGAGCCACCCTGATATTTTCCAATCAAGTTGGGGAGAGAATTCTTCTTCCTGATTCTGATGGTAGGGAGATTGAATTTCCTCTCTGTTCTTTGCATTATGGTCATTGGGAAAGAGATTTCCCTGGTTTTTCACCTAAATTGGTTCTGAAGGGGAAGCAGAAGGATTCTTCTAACTCCTCACATTTTTTAGCAGAATAGTTGGTAATACTAATATTTTTAGTTCTTCTAAGCCTCAGACTTCAACTACGGGGCCAACTTTTATCTCTGAGGCATTTTTTTCATCCTTTTCATCTCTTTCTACTTTTTCTTCTGATCTTGAAAATGTCCAAAATTGAAAACATGTTAAAACACAAAATTCCAAAAATATTTCTCTTCTCTCTGGTTCTGTTGTTTCTTCTTTTACTTTTACTCTTATCACTGATCAATCTTCCTCTATCTCTGGTTTGATTGTCCGCAATGATTATAAACTAGATCCTGATCTCAATTCTTTTCTTAAAGGTTTTGGTATGGAGGAGTATGGGCTCCAGTGGAGGCACTTAGGGGTAAAAGTAAGTCCTCCCAACTGTGCACCATCAGGGCATTCTTCTACCATAGTTTTTGAAACTCTACCTTGTGCCACACAGGTGAGAAAAGCATTATCTTTTGTATCCTCTTTTATGGAAAAGGCACCTTTCAAAAATTTTATGGAACATCAAACTTGGAGGATTTTGGAATCTGTTCTCAGTTTTTGTACTCAGTTCTTGCTGGTGAATGCTTGGAGGAAACAAGAACTTCTCTCTTTTGCCACTAAGTATAAGTTAGTTGCGAAAAAGGTCCAGCCTGTCAACCAACCCATGCCTCTCAATCTCAATCCTCCTCTCATGTGTCCTCCTCTGTCTTGTGATCCTTATTGTGGTCTATCTTACTCTCTTAATGGCCCCTTTGTGCCTTGTGGTCCTGTCACTGAAGAGCAATTGAAGGTGGTCAACTTAAGTCCAGATGGATGGATTTTACCTGATGAGTTGAATTTGATCAAAAATATCTTATCTCTAAGGGAAAAATCTATTGCATTCTGTGAAGGAGAGAGAGGTCTCTTGAAAGAATCCTACGGTCTCCCTTATATCATCCCTGTAGTTGAACATGATCCTTGGAAAAAGAAAAAGATCCCTATTCCTGCTGCAAAAGTTGACAAATTCATCAAGTTGGTCTGCAAACAAGTCCGTACCAGTCTATGCGAACAGTCAACCTCCAGTTACTCTAGCCCTGTTTTATGTGTTATAATGAGTAATGGTAAACTTAGAGTAGTTCATGATCTCCAACCTCTCAATAAAGTTACTATTAAGGAATCTGGTGTTCCTCCTGCCACTGAAGAATTTGTCGAATCCTTCTCTGGGAGAGCCTGTTATGGTCTAGGAGACATCATGGGGATGTATGACAAACAATCTTTGCATCCTATTTCTTGCCCTCTCACTACTTTTGATACTCCTCTTGGTCAATTTCAACTGACTCAATTGCCTCAAGGTGCCACCAACTTGGTTGCAGTCTTTCAGGCTCAGATGATGTGGATCCTCCAAGACAAAATCCCTGATCATGAATTCAACGATTTATCTGGGAGTATGCTACTATCTTGGAAAGGATTTTGTTTCAAATTGGGGAATCTGGCCTTACTGTCTCTGGATCAAAACTTGTTGCCTGTGTTCCTGCCTTGGAAATTGTTGGTCATATAGTCTGCAAGGAAGGAAGAAGGATGGCAACCTCTAAATTCAACAAAATCATCTCCTGGCCTACTCCAATAAATCCAACTGAAGTTAGAGGTTTCCTAGGTGTTGTAACTTATGTCAGGATATTCATTCACTCTCTATCTGAAATCTGTGCACCCTTGCGTTGTCTAACCAGAAAGGAAGCTGAATGGATTTGGACCCAAGATTGCAAACAATCACTTCAGTTTCTCAAAAATATTCTTGGCAATGACATAGTTTTGAAAAAGATCTCTTATCGGCCGGGAGCTGGCAAAATAAAATTGGCTGTTGACTCTAGTTATCAATCTGTTGGGGCTGTCCTTACTCAAGAAGATGAAAATGGTTCGGACCGCCCTGTTCTTTATGAATCTTTGCTATTTTTGGATGTGGAATCTAGATACTCGCAGCACAAACTGGAACTCTGTGGTGTGGCCAGAATGCTGAAGAAACTCCAAACAGTACTCTGGGGACAACATTTCGAATTGCAAGTTGACGCTCAATCCATTGTGGAAATGATCAATGCTCCCAGTCTTCCAAATGCTCCAATGACTCTCTGGGTAGCTTTTTTCCTGCTTTTCTCTTTTGATATTGTTCATAGGGGTGGGAAATCTTTTACTATGCCTGATGGTTTATCTGGAAGACCTATTGGAGACAATGAATTGGATTTTGAAAAGGATTTTGATGAGGAAGAACCTTTTTTTCACCCTGTTTTTCCTTTCTCCTCCCAAGATTACTCTGGTTTCCCACAAGGTTTCTGGCTAAAATTAGAGCAGTACCTTTCAACTCTCCAAAGACCCCCTGATCTCTCTGCCAAAGAATTTTGATACCTTAAAAGAAAGTCCTCTAGTTTCTTTGTCCAAGGTTCTAGGCTTATGAAAAGAGGAAATCAGTGCGGGCTTGTTGTGGTTACCATCCTGGCTAAGCAAAATTTGATCCTTGAAAGTCTCCATGAGGGCCTTGGTCATTGTGGGGAAACCAAAACTTATCAATGATAATCCAAACAGTTCTGGTGGCCATCTCTGAAGACATCTGTCTCTCAATGGTGCAAGAGTTGTGAAGTTTGTCAAAAACGTGATCTTAGGCGTCCAGCTGAAATTCACTATCATACTGGGGAGTCCACTGTCTTTGGAAGGGTTGCTATGGATGTGGTTCATATCAAGGCAGGTGGTGCTAAGTAACTCATTGTGGCTAGAGATGATTTTTCTGGATGGGTTGAAGCCAAATTTTTTAAGAACCTTAGTTATGAATCTGTGGCAGTTTCCTTCATGAGAATTGGAAAATGCTTTACAGTTTGGCTCCATCTTATTCTACTGATGGTGGCTTGGAATTCGGTGGAAGACTTGCTGAAATGATCCAATCTCTCCCTGGACAAAATAGAGTTACTACTCCCTATTACCCTGAAGGACAAGGCATGGTGGAAAGAGGCCATGCTCTCTTGAAGGCTGCTCTGGTTAAACTGGCTGGTGAAAGTCGCAAGAATTGTTGGAAGTTTCTCCCCTTGGTCCTCTTCTCTGATAGAATTTCCACCAAGCAAATCACTGGCTACTCTCCTTATGAAATCATCTTTGGTCAAAGGGCTGTTCTTCCTCTTGATCTTGAAATGGAGTATTTCTTGGGCATCTCTTGGGAACAAGTTTCTTCAACTACTGACCTATTAGTTGCCAGATCAAAGCAACTGGAGCGGAGTGAAGATATTTGTAACAAAGCTTATCAGAAGATGATGGAATCAAGAGCAAAATCAGTTCAGGATTGGGAATATAAACATCTAAATCAAATCAGAGATCCTTTAAACCCTGGTGATCTGGTATCAGCTTATAATCTATGTTTAGAGACTCAGTGGGGAAAACGTTTTTTGAATTGTTGGAATGGTCCTTATAGAGTGGTTTGTCAAGTTAGAGGTGGATTTTATTTTTTGGAAGAACTGGATGGTACTCAGTTGGCTAGAAGGTTCTCTGCTGATCAATTTAAGACATTTTATTGTTGTGGGGGCAATTAAGGTTCAAAGTAAGTCCTCCCAATTGTGTACCACCGGGGTCTTCTGCTGCGTTTTGTTGTAAAAACTCTACTTTATGCCACATACGTGAGCACCTGGGACGCCTTTTCTTTTATCTTCTCCACATTTAGGCTCTTTTGGATGGATCAAATTAGGTTTCAACATTTTTTTTACTTAGAGGATCAAGAAACAGCCAATTATTTTTTTTTTCATTTTTTTAAAATTATGATGCAGACTAGGGACAGTCTGTAAGTTGGGGAGAGATGTGGTGAACCATTTGAGACACCTTGGAAAAAGAATTCAAAAATCAAAAAAAAAATATAAAAAAAAACTTTCCCTGCGCATTGCTCATCCTCATCCTTGCGCGTCGCTCCTCCTCATCCTCATTGTCGCGTGTTGCTCGTCTTCATCCTTGCGCGTGACTCATCTTCATCCTTGGGCGTTGCTCATCCTCATTTCCGCGCATTGCTCATCCTCATCCTCATTCTCACGCTTTGCTCATCCTCATTGTTGGGCGTTGCTCATCCTCATCCTCATCCTTGCGCATTGCTCATCCTCATTGTTGCGCGTCGCTCATCCTCATCCTCATCCCTGCGCGTCTCTCATCCTCATTGTCGCGCATTGCTCATCCTCATCCTCATCCTCGCGCGTTGCTCATCCTCATCCTTGCGCGTCACTCATCCTCATCCTCATTGTTGGGCGTTGCCCATCCTCATCCTCATTGTTGCGTGTCAATAATCCATTGCCTACCAAACCCATCCCAACCGCACCTCCAAGCGCTTTTCCAATCCTTGGATCCATCAATCTCCCACCTCACTCAATCTATCAGTTGCCAATCTCAAGCCCGTTAGGATTTACTCAATCGCCTCAAGAAGTCAAGTCCTGCCTGTCATCATCCTCCCATCCAATCTCACTCCTATCAAGACCAAGATGGTCTTGATGCCTACCTCAACTACCTCACCTTCCCCCTGGGACTCTCCCGTCCCCCTTCCATCTTTAGGCGGGGGTGGAAAGGCATTGTCTACTTCCCGCAGAAATCCGTGGGTGGTCTGGTTTATTTTCCTTTCCCACCCCTTCTGCCTTTGGCTGAGGGGTGGGTGATTTGGGTATTGTTGCGCGTGCCCCTCCACGGACAGAAGCAAAAGATGGTGAAGGGATGAGAAGGATCCCACCCCAGTCAGGCAGGCTGGATTTCCACTGGCCTGCGTGATCAAATTTTTCTGATCACCTAAAAAATCTGAAAATCAAATCAAAAAAAAAAATATTTCTTTCTTTTTCCGCTCCATTTGTAGTATCCCTTGTACATTTTCTAACAGGGCCTCCTGCACATATAAGGAGGGGCTCTCCCCTTCCTTTTGGGGGAGAAGGAGGAAAGGGGGAGATGAGCACATGAGCACATCAGCACATTGAAAATCACATCAGATCAGCACAGGGTATCCTAACATACACCACATCCTAAGATCATCAGTATCCTCTTGAAATACATCATCCGTGGGGTCTTCATTCCCCTTTATCTGAGACAAAAAATTTGGGTATATCTATGATTGCCCCTTGATCCTTGAGCCTTCATACTCAAACCCCGTGATGCTTGATCCTTATCACCAATCAATAGCTTTGCTGGTTGAAGAAGAATTTGACTAATTGAATTCTTGAGTGTGTTACACCACTCCTGGTCCTTTTATCCAACCATACTGGTACTGATCATCCTTTGATTATCTTTCTGGACCCAGTCAAATTTGACTGAAGAGATTTTATTAAGCTTAAAACCTTGAGTGTTAAACCTCCCTTAATTTCTTTTGAAGTTGAATCCTGCCACGCTACTCTTGAGTCCCTTGAGAAGTGTTGGGTTATTCTTGTTTGAATCAGTTATTGTTTTGCTTCTAGAGATTCTTCAAACAATTAGCTTTTTCTTGTGCGGCCACCCATATTCATCTTGTACCCTTCAAGCGCTTGATTGCGGAGATTTGGGCAGGTTCATTGAGAACCTGGAGGTTGTTTGGGATTGAGTTGATCTTTCCTAAGCTCCTGCTGACAACCAGAGCTATTAGCTTATGGGCGTTCTCACTCATAATTGCCTTGTCTTGTTGAACTCTGAACAATTCTTGAATCCTTCTATTCAAGTTTTCCCTGAAATCATCTTGCCTCAGATAGTATTGTCTCCCAGCTACCGACTACTATAATCTTTATTCTCTTACATTTGGTTCCATGTTTACCATGTTCTGGACTTTGATCTTGGTTACATTTAAATATTTTTGTAACACTCAGGAGGGCAGCCTAAAAAAGCACCTATCCCCTCCACAGAACTGCAAATGCCCTGCGCCATTTGGAGTCTTACAATGGTTTCCTCGGCGTAACGCTCAATGAACCTCCTATAAAAATTACTGAAACCAAGGAAAAATTGAAGGGATTTAATGGAAGAAGGTGGGGGCCAGTCTAATATGCGTTGGCTTTTGGCTGGGTCCATCAATAGTCCTTTCTGCAAAACTACAACAACTCAAAACCAAAGGGAAAAGGAATGGAATTCACACTTAGAGGCTTTTGAAAACAGGTCATTTTTGCAAAGTTGCTGCAGAACCTCTTGCACATGTGCAATGTGATCTTCAAGGTTCTTTGAGTAGACTAGTATATCATCTAGATATACCACAAGGTATTTACCTACGAGATTGGAGAAAATGTCATTGACAAAATGTTGAAAAGTGGAAGGAGCGTTACAGAGGCCAAAAGGCAGGACGGTATACTCATAACTGCCAAACCGGGTTCTCATTGCGGTCAAATACTCATGAACTTTTGTAATGCAAATTAGGTTATAGGCACCTTGAAGGTCTAACTTTGAGAAATAAGCAGCTCCATGGAAGAGGGTGAGGAGATGTGACATAGGCGGTACTGGATAAGCATTCTTCTGGTTTACCTGGTTCAGTTTCCTGTAGTCAACACAAAGGCAAAGTCCACTGTCCTTTTTTGCAACAAATAGGACAGGTGAACCGGTATTCAAATTTATTGATCAAAGAAATCCTTTCACTACATTTTCAGAAATGTATTCTTGAACCACAATTGATTCTTGCATTGAGAGAGAGTAGACTGGTCCTGGTGCCGGAGGTGGGCCAGTAAGTTCAATTGTGTGATCATAAAAACAGGATTGAGGCAGTTTATATGCTCTTGCAGCTGAGAAGACATCAGCAAAGTCATGATAAACTGAATGTAAAGACTCTTGAATGATTTCTAAATCTTAAATCTTGTCATCTTTGAGCACTGGATTTGAGGTGCTTGCATGGTGCAAGAGGATTAAGAAGCTCAAGATACACCATTTGGCCGGTGTCTGTTTCTCTTTGAAGGAACAGGAAAAAGGTAAGCTGGATAGGTAAGAAATGACTCCTAAATCTGAAGAGGGAACTTGGGAATGAAGGTCAGGATATTGCAAATCTCCTGGCGGAAAAGTGACATCCAACTTTATGACAGTGTCAGGTAGGCTGTTTAATTCCTGTTTGACGTAAAGATTAGCGTTCTGGGGGTGCAAGGTTCAAAGGTTAATTACTCCTTCTTTCCAATTCTTATTGGGATTCCAGTAAACTAGGAAATCATGGCCTAGAATGGTATCATCCATTCTGGGTATAGCCAAGACAAATAAATCCCATTCAAAGCTGGGGAAAATGAAGAATGCAAAGGTCCATTTTGCCTTTTGGGAGACCCAATAAGACGGTTCAGTTGCACTACTTACTAAATAGATAGGAAATTTATCTATCTTGGAACGCGTAAGATTTTTGGAAGTGGCAAAAGATTCACTGATGAAGGAAACATTAGCGCCAGAATTAAGTAAAACTTGATAAGCTGTGTTTTCAGAATGAAATAGGATAAATCTTGAACTAGGAGTGCCTTGTGACTCGCAAGAGCAAAGATTTACTCTCAGTGATTTAGATAATGTGTAGCTTTCCTTGCAAGTATCAGAAAAACTACAAGCTAATTTTTTGACTGCTTAGCCGCTTCACGCGCTAACCGCTTTGCACAACTTTTGACATCATGTTTTCCTCCACAATACATACACAGCCCATTCTTCTCCCTCCAAAGAAGTTCCTTGTTCTGTAGCATCCCGGTTTCTTTGTCAAAGAACTTTGGAGTTTTGGTGACACTTTTCCCTTTTGAGTTGGAGTTCAAAGTCGGGGTTGGTTTGGATGGTTTTGGGTTCCTTGCGTTTTGCTTTGAGGAGTTGTCCACCCTTTGAGCCAAGGTGGACAGTGCATGGTTGTTTTTCCAAAGGCAATTCTTGTTGTGATAGCCATTATCAAGCTCAATAAATCAATTGATTATCTGCTGGAGCAAGGTTGTCTTATGCCCCCCAACTGCAAGCTGTTCGATTAAGCATGCCGGTATACCCTTTTGGAAATGAAATAGAAGAGCAGCCTTGTTCCACTGGATGCACAACTTTAAGGTTCAAAAGTGAGAAATATAAACAGAACCTCTACTGTTTTCCTTCATAACTAGACTATTAAGTTTGTATTTGGCGTTTCAAACTTCATTGGGGTTGCCAAACAGGGTGAAAAGTTGTTGCTTGAACCTGTCCCAGTTGTTGAGAATTCACGTGGGACTGTTGTTGGACAAAATTTTGAGGTACATTTCAAACCACTGCAAGGCTCTACCTCCTAAGAAGGACAAATCATACATAACTTTATGTCTATTGGAAGGGAAATTGTTGGATTTTTTGAGAAGATGATTTTACAGGGCTGTAGGTAGGATCTAAGATTATGAGGGTGTTCTCCTGTAAAGTGATCAGGTTGCTTCGTGCCCGGAGTGCAAAATCTAGGAGTACTTGGACTGGATTGCGGGGCACCATGAGTGAGGGCCTGGATCAATGTTGAAAGCAGGTTCAAAGAATGGGGCTAGGGAGCAGTAGTGCAAACCCCTGGTCTACCAGGACTCAAGGTTTCATTGGAAGAAGGATTGGAATCTGCAAATTCCGCAAGAGGGTCCGCCAGAACATCCCTTGGAGGAGTCCAAGGATCATCAAGGGGTTCAAAAGATGGCGATTTAGAAGGAGGAATGGGATCTAAGGGTTGTTGGGCCCAAGGAGTGCTGGTTCTCCCTACCCAATGGATATCATCATTGTAAGGGGCAAGGGAAGCATTCCCGGTTGAGCAAGTACGTGACATCAAGAAGAAGAATTCTACTATACGTTGGCAAGCTACAATAGATGAGTTGAGTTAGTTAATTTACTTTCACAGGACTACCCCACATGTTATAGGGAAATTCTTAGATGATTGTGAGAGCAGAGGAATGCTGAGTGCAAGGGCCAGTGCAAATAGCAAGACTCAGTTGCAAAGTGCAAACTAAGTGATGCCAATTGACAAAAGGCAAGATGAATGGAGTCTGTTCCAAGGAGGGAAACTCAACCCAAGTCCAATGTGATAACTGGGTTGTAGCAAAATGCGAGAACATATGAAATTAACTAACTGAGGAGACAATCATGAGGCAAGGGGGTAGTCCTTATCAGGTAATCCAAAGTGACTAGATACAACCTGATGGGGAGAAAACTACAGTTGAAGGGGGTGAGGCAAATGAGTGACAGGAACGGGATAGGAAATAGAGCAATAGTACAATCATATCCGAGGTCATGGTGTAAGTGCAAGACAAAAGAATCTGAGTGTACAAATGTATGATGAATTGAGACAGGAGAGAATGATGTTGAAGTTAATACCAGTGAGAAGTAATAGTGTATTCAGGGTAGGGACTAGTCCAATTGCAAACTTTACAGTAATGATATCTTAATTAGACGTAGATGCGAACTAACAAAAAGTGCCTGACCAGAGATGGAAGTCCGAGGCTGTTGATGGGCCAGGAAAGGAGATTGGATCTTGTAATGGATGGCCAACCGGTATGGAGTTAACTGCAAAGTTTGCAAGTATATACTGAGTTGGTCTCCAAGATTGGAAGGTCAATGCAATCAAGAGGAAGTAAGCGGATTGCACCATTGATTTTGTGCTTTATTTGTGTCACACTTATAGACTAAGGTAGATGGTACCGAGGAGAGGATATGTCAAACTGATGGAGACAATAATCCCTAAGTGCGATGTGTTACAGGTTGCTGGAGTATGGGGAGATCAACACTGAAGCTGAGGAGGAGGCATGTGGATAATTGGGGATCCATAGTAATGCCACATGCGGGATTGGGAGTGATCCTCTAATGAAGATTGATGGGGATCTGTTGTTAGTTATGCATCAGCACAACTCAACTTTTAGGGAAAATAGGCAACATGATCACCAAAACTACTGCAAGGTGTTGGATTGGGTAAAGAATTGTACTATTTGTAACAAGGATCAGTGCGGAATGCTCAGAGGCCATTAGAGGAGGGGTCTTTCTTTTGTAGTTTACATTCTTTTTGGAGTAGTTCATTTTTGGAGTTGTATATATATAAGGAGGAAATTTCCCTTACCAGAAAGGAGGGGAAGGAGTGAGGAAAAAAAGAATTTATCAAATGATCAGAATATTATTGGAGATTATTGGAGCATATTATCTTAGACAGCGTAAAATAAAGGAGTTTTCTTTTTTTTTTTGCTTTGAAAAGCATTTTAACCAGCTTGACTGCTTGGAGTCTTAATTAGGAAATAGTTCAAGTGCAGATCTTTTTTAGAAGTCTGTGTTGTTTTTTTACTATTACTTCATCACAATTTAGTTTAGTGGTTACCATTGAGGGCGGGATAGTTTTGCAGTTAACAAAATAAAGGGTTGGGAGTGATTCTTAAACCGCTGCAGGCCATAGTAACTTTCCTTGTGGAAGCGGATTATATTTAGATTTGCGGAGGTACAAGAGGGTAACTGACCTTTGGGCTTTCCAGAACTTGGAGTTAGGTTTTTGAGGGAATTTTATGGAAAAAAAATCTCTTTCCACAGCACCTAAGGTCACTTTTCTGAAAAACCTCACAAATTTGCCACCATTGAGAGACGGATTTCTTCATTTATGACCCCCAGAAATGTTCAAATATGCCTTGAAAAGTTTTGGTTTCCCCAAAATGACTGAGAATCTCATGAAGATTTTCAAGGATTGAATCTTGATCAGAAGGGATAGTAGCAACAATGAGAGCACAAGGATTTCCTCTTTTCATAAGCGTTGAACCTTGGAAAAAGAAATTAGAGGACTTCCTTTTAAGAAATCAAACTTCTTTGGCCAAACGATCAGGAGTTCTTTGGAGAGTTGGAAGGTAAAGCTCTCATTTAAGCCAAAAACCTTCCTGAAAGCCAGAATAATCTGGAGAGGAGAAAGAGAAGAGAGGTTGAATTATAGGTTCATACTCATTAAAATCCACTCCAAAACCCAATTAAGTATCTCCCCAAGGACATTAAGATAAACCATGAGGCATGGTGGAAGATTTCCCAGGCCTGTGAACAATATCAAAAGAGAAAAACTGAATAAAAGCCACCCAACAACTCATAGGACCATTTGAAGGCTGGGAGCATTGATCATTTCAATGATGGATCAAGCCTCCACTTGTAATTCAAAATATTGACCCCAGAGGACTGTTTAAAGTTTCCTCAACATTTGAGACATGCTGCAGAGTTCCAGTTATGGCTGATAGTATCTGGATTCCACATATGAAAATAAAAATGATTCATAAAGAGAATGATGTTCCCAACAATTTTCATCTTCCTGAGTAAGAACACCCCCAACATATTGATAACTATAATTTGTTATAATTATGGCCAGCAATTAGCTTAGGCAAATGAGCAGTATTTAAAGCAAAAGAAATTATGTAGACCTTGTGTCAATAATTGCTTGATGTGCTCTCACAATGGGGCAATAAGTTGGATGATATTGTTGATGAATTCAATTGGATGATGAATGGATAATGGAAAACAGCAGGGAGAAGAGCTCCTTCAGTACAAAAGATTGGCCTCTTGTGAGCCCATGATACAACAATCCAAAAGGAAAATTTTCCGCCCCAAAAGAGCTCTACAGGCTCTACAGGCCTTGTTACTTGGTTTGGGCTACATCAGCCCACATATCATAAGTCCCTGTACCCTTAAAACCAGCCTATTCCCGTTATTTCTGGTGTTTTTACCTCCATTGGGCTGAACCATCCCCTTAGCTGTTCAAAAACCTGGCCGGTTTTCTATTTAAACCGGCCTGTTACCTCAAATTCTGGCTGGTTTCCTCACGCAACCAGCCCCTAGCCATACAAATGGCCAGGAGGGACCCAGGACACACCTGGTTCTGGTCTCAGACACACTTGGGGGGGGGGGTGACCATCAGACATGCTGTCCCCCCCCCCTCTTCCTCACAGGTACCTGGAGGGGGCGGTAAGATCCCCCTACCAGGGGCCCTGGGGGTTGATACCCCCAGGGCGTTGCTATGGTAGGTGGGCTGGGGGGTGGTAAGGTTCACTCCAGCCCATTGTGGTGCTCCAAAACCTAACCTATAGCCATCAGGCTCACTTTTCTAGTAAAAGGAAAGCTTGAATCATAAAAAAGACCTCAAAAATGGATTCTACACCAAAAATAACCCCTAGTCACTCAGCCAAATTACCCCTCTATCTCTCATGGTTTAGAAGATACAGCTCCAATCAACCCTGGCTTACCCATACCCCTACCAAGTGTCACAGACCAGTGAAGGTTCATGGATATACCCTGGATGCCTTCAAGTAAATACCCATAAAGTACAAGCATACAGCACCAAAAAACCTGCAGCAGTATACATAATTAATATATGCAAGGCACTGCATGAAGAACCAAACAAATCACCTGTACACACAGCAATATATGCAAGACACTACATGCAGAGGCTGTACAGCACCATACAGGACATAATACAGAAGCAATATATGCAGGAACATGCAGTACAGAAGCAATATATTCAGGATACTGCCTGCAGAACCAAACAAACAACCCACAACCACAAGTCAGCCACCAGGTGGCAGCCCCCCCTGATGTCTATAAATAGAGGGCCTCTCTCCCCCCATCCAGGTCCCATCAGTTCCCCCCATCCTCCCCTCCAGGGATCACCATGCCTCCTAGGCACCCTTACCCCATACTTTTACAATCCTCAACCATTATCCCATAACCCATACTGTAACCATCACCAATCCCATATCCCATACCAACAAACATCACTATCACCATCATCATCAACATCAATCATCACCATCAACCATCAACCACCACCATTACCCTTGGCCATCCACCATCATCAACACATACTTTTGACCATGACCCAGCCCAATAACCCATACGTTTGACCACCCACCACCACCATTATTCACTCAATAACCCATACCTTTGAACATCACCACCATGTACCCATAACCTTAACATCATCCATCATCACCATCCATCATCACCATCCATCATCACCATCCATCATCATCACCTACCATCATCATCATCAGTCACCATCATCAGTCAACACCATCACCTACCATCATCATCAGTCATCATCATCAGTCATCATCATCACCTACCATCATCATCATCAGTCATCATCATCATCCATCATCATCATCACCTACCTTGACCATCATCAATCATCATCATCACCTACCATCATCATCATCAGTCATCATCATCATCCATCATCATCATCACCTACCATCATCATCATCAGTCATCATCATCATCCATCATCATCATCACCTACTATCATCATCATCAGTCATCATCATCATCCATCATCATTATCACCTACATCATCATCATCAGTCATCATCATCACCTACCATCATCATCATCAGTCATCATCATCATCCATCATCATCATCACCTACCTTGACCATCATCAATCATCATCATCACCTACCATCATCATCATCAGTCATCATCATCATCCATCATCATCATCACCTACCATCATCATCATCAGTCATCATCATCATCCATCATCATCATCACCTACAATCATCATCATCAGTCATCATCATCATCCATCATCATTATCACCTACCATAATCATCATCAGTCATCATCATCAGCCATCATCATCATCACCTATCCATAATCATCATCATCAATCATCAATCATCAATCATCATCAACCATCATCATCAGTTGTCAAGTATAGGCTCAACCATTTCAACTTTATCAAACATCACCTGTAACATCAAGGGAGTATTCATCAGTAACCATTAAAACAAAATAAAGAATATATAAAGGATAATACTAGAGAAAGGATCCTTCCCTTACTCAGCTTCTATCCACCAGGTCACCCATCTGTTCCACCATTTCTTCCTTATCAAGCTTGAATACATTGATCCAAGGTCTGATAGAGACTACTATAGTAGCAACTCTATCTGAAAATCAGCCACCAAATCTCTTTTGTTTTATTGTTTTGAGACTTCTATAGTACTCAGAGGGGCAGGCAAATCAAAACCACCCTTAGTATTGCTCTATCTTATTTGTAGTTGTAGTACTAAATTCCCCCTCAAGTGACTGCCAGAAAGCTATTTGCTAAAATTTTTACCCAATCCCAAAGGATTCTCCACACTGTTGCTCCTCCCCCTTGGTAAAGGGGGGGGAGAGCGCCCCTTTGTTGGTGGGGGGTGGTCAATTCCCCCCCACCGCCGGTCGCCTCAATGCAACCGGCCTAGCCACACCTTTTGGTGGGGGGGGGGTGATCAAGTCCCCCCCCCATGACCTGTTGCTGGCTTTTTTAACCCAGACAGCCTTCCCCCTCCCCCTTGCAATGGGGAGCGAGGGGAGGGGGAGGAGCAAGGGCCATTGGCCCCAGCCCTGTGGCTCCAACAACAGGCCGCTGTCCCGCGGGCAGACGCGCTGCCCCCTACGACGGCCCTGCGTATACTGACATTCTTCTTCAGTGGATGGAGAAATTGGCCCGCATTGGAGTATTTCTCATATCCAAGGAAGAGAAGAGGAGAAAATTGGGGGAGAATCATGGAAAATGCCGGCCGGAGTGTCTGCACTTTCAGCCCAAAGGGAATCAACTTAGCTATCTCCCTTACTGGTTCAATGGTGCAATTGTGCGCAGCAAGCGTGCTGACCGGAGAGGACCAGTTGATTGACCTTGATGGCAAGAGGTTGGTCAGGGTGGATGAGTAGCGGGCGGATTTTTCCCAGTAAGAGATGGGAAAAGCTGACTGAGCACGATGACATCAAATTTTGGTAAGGATTGTTGGATTGAATCTTTCCGCCAGCCCATTTGTTTCTGGCAAATGAGACCGGCCCTGCTTGAGTACAATACCGTGTGCCAGGAGGGAAGAAGCCAGCTTGGTCAACCGAAATTCTTCTCTGCAATCACAATGAAGGAAAGCTGGGGTTATGCCAACCTGATTTCTAATATAATGAATATAGGAAACAATTTGCAACTCCAAGTTGGACTTGATTTTCATGACATAGATGCAATTGAAACAAAAGAAGTCATTGATGATCACCAGAATATAGTGCATCCCATGCTTGGAGGGAAGAGTGATCTGGAGAACATTAAGATGAAGTTGATGAAAGGGAGTGGGATACAAGGGTAGTGGGTTTGAGTGAGGTTGACGTTTTATTTTTCACATCATGCAGATTTTGCAATTGGCTGAAGAGAATTTGGGATTGTGATTGGTGATGGAATGAAGGGAGAGAAACCAACGCAGAGACTCATCTGATGGATTTCCTAAAACCAGGTTCCAGTCAACATTGTGTTGCCGCAAGGTCAAGGAATAGGAGGCCAGAGAGTAAGACAAGCGCGGGTGGGCTAAATAAAGATTTACAAGGCAAAAGCCCCGCGTGGGACGTTGGGCCCCGCAAACGGGCCATAGGCAAAAACAGCGGCCCCAAGCGGGCCACCACAGGGGCGGCAGCCCCAACCCGGGCTGCAACACGGGCGGTGGCCCCAAGCCAAAAAACTAAGTAAAACATACTTTGGCGGGCCAGCCTGTCTGGCCAAGTATGCCCAAAAGAAACCTTGGGCGCAATTATGCCCATACAAGCCCATTTTACTGTATTTTCCCATATATTTCACCGGGCCCGTTAGGGCCCATGTACCAATGAGCCTGTTTCACGCGTTTTGAGGCCAGTTTCCCCAAATCTGTGACATCCAAACATTCCCGTATGGTCTGTGTGAGTGTCCAATGGGCTGGAGAGGTTGATGTGTGCATCCCATTTGGATTACACTTATACGTAGCACACGGGTAAGTGAATATGTATTTTAACATAATTGACATGCAGCTTGATGTTGCCATCTCCCTCTCCATAAGAGCTCTTCTTCAATGCTATTTCTTTCCAAAAAATGGTTTTGAGAAACTGAAACAAATTTTCAAAAGCTTGGACCAGACACATTCAGCTTCTTTCCTGGTTAGAAAATGCAAATGTGCACAGATTTTGGATAAAGATGGAATGAAGATCCAAACATAAGTTACAACACCCAGAAAGCCTCTGACTTCAGTGTGATTGATTGGAGTGGGCCAAGAGATTATCTTGTTGAATTTGGATGGGTACCATCCTTCTTCCTTCCTTGGAGACCACATGGCCAAAAATTTACAGAGCAGGGACACAAGTAGCCAATTTGGATCCAGGAACAGTCCATCCCAATTGCTTGATTCGAAAAAGAATCCTTTCCAAATTAGTTGTTTGTTCCCAAATGAATTGATGAATACCTGAATGCCATGATAAGAGCTTGTTATCATACTCAGACACTGGAACTTTAATTCCACCATTTTCAATAAAGATCCCAGCATGATAAGGAATTTCATCCTGGAGGATCCATATCATCTGAGCCTGATAGACTGCAACCAAATTGGTGGCACCTTGAGGAAATTGAGTAATATGGGATTGAACAAGAGAAGTATCAAATTTAGTGAAAGGAAAAGAGATAGGATGTAGAGATCTTTTGAATTAGCCACCCATAATTTCCCCCAGACCATAGCAAGCTCTCCCGTAAACAGATTCAACAAATTCTTCATTAGCAGGAGGAACCCCAGAGTCTTTAATCCTAACTTTTTTGAGAGGTTGGAGATTGTGTACTACTCTAAGCTTATCCTTACTTTTTAGGATGCAGAAAACAGGGATGGAATAACTTGAATTTGAATGTTCATATAAACCAGTACAGACTTGTTTGCAGATCAAATTGATAAATTTGTCAAATTTAGAAGCAGGGATTGGAATATTTTTCTTTTGACAAGGATTGTGCTAAACTACGGGGATAATGAAAGGGATACCATAGGATTTTTTTAAAAGACCTCTCTCTTCTTCACAGAAGGCAATAGACATTTGTTTACCTCAGAGATAGAACATTTTTGACAAAATTCAACTCAGCAGGAAGGAGCCATCCATCTTGTCCAAAGTTGACCACTTTAAGACATTCTTCATTTAAACGGCCACAAGGCACAAAGGGACCAGCAACAGATCAAGATAAACCACATTAAGGATTGGGGGATAAGGGAGGGTGCATTAGATGAGGACTAAGGTTGAGGGGCTTGAGCCAATTGATGGGTTGGACCTTTTTGCAACTGATGTATACTGGGTGGCAATAGAGAGAAGTTCCTGTTTCCTCCAATAGTTTCCCAGCAAGACCTGACTGCAGAAGCTGAGACCAAGTTCCAACATTTTCCACATCCTATGTTCTGAAAAATCCTCAAAGGCTGCTTCTCATATAAAAGAAGAACCAAGGGATAATATGTTTCTCAGAGGTGTGGAACCAGGTAGAGTTTCAAGAATTATGGTAGAAGAATTACCTAGTGGTGCATAATTGGGAGGACTTACTTTGAACCCCAAGTGCCTCCACTTAATTCCATATTCCTCCATACCATAACCATTAAGAAGAGAATTAAGATCAAGATCTATTTCTACTCATTGCGGAGATTAGCATCAGAAGTAAAAGAGGATTGAAAAGGATTAAGAGAATAATGGAAAGAAGAAACCACAGATCCAGAGAGAGAGGGAATTTGTTTTGGGATTTTTAATTTTGACATGTTTTTGATTTTAAATACTTTCCAGATCAGAATAAAACAATGAGAAAAAAGGAAAAAAAAGCCTCTGGGATCAGATTTGATCCTTGAGTTGAAGTCCAAGGCTGGGAAGAAATACAACTATCAGTAGAATCAACTATTCCACTAAAAAATGAGAGGAATTATAAGTTTCCTAATGCTTCCGCTTTAGAACTGATTTAGGAGGATCACCAGGGAAATCTCTTTCCCAAAAACCAGAGTCCATGGAGCAAAAAGGAACTTCAATCTTCCTTCCAAAAGCGTTGGGCAGAAGGATTCTCTCCCCAACTTGATGAGAAGACATCAAGGTAGCACCAAATTCCATGAAAACCAGACAACCCAAGATCATAGGGCCTTCCAAACATTTAATCCAAAAATGAAAGGTTCCAACAATATTTTGACCATTTTGAACTGGAAAATTTCAGAAATTCCAACTAAATCACAAGACTGATTCCCTCTTCCATACACCGCAGAGTTGAAGCTAACTCCAGGACTGAGCTTGAGTTTTCAGGCCATAGATTCCAAAATCTGGTTAAGTTTAGAACCAGAATTGACCAGGAGAGAAACCATTTTATAAAATTTTCCAAGAAAACAAGGAAGAAAACTAAGCAAAAAAGAGAACATTTTGGAATATGAGGAAGGATCATCTCTGCCCAAGTCCTCAAGCAACTTTCCAGAGGAAACCTTCAATTTTCCAAGGCAATTTCCACACTTTGAAAAGAGACCCATTTCTTTATCCCTTCAGTGACAGAGGGAAAAATTTGCAGGAGCTCAGCAACAGACAAATCAGGAATTTTCAGATCAGAGATTCTTTCAGTACCTCTTCCACAGCATTGGGGTGGTCCTTAGAGATTCCCCTCTCCAACCAAACTTTGGGCTGGTTGGATGGAAGATGCTCAGGTGAAGCAGGATAAGCAGGTTGGGGTTTTGCAACAGGTGGAGGAGAAGGATCAGTGTGGTTTTGAAACCTTTCCATCAGAGGTTCTGTTTCTATGTCCATTTCTTCCACCACAGAGGATAGAGTTCCAGGGGAGGATTGATATTTGACTGGTTTACAAAGGATAGCGGAAGGCATAGGAGGAGCTTTCTGAATTTTGGGTTCCTCATGTTGTTTCCTATCCGGATTGGATTGATAAGCTCCAGAGAAGCTAGAGGAGCAGATAGCAGGAGGATACCATGGTTGAAGAGTACCACAGGGAGATCAAAATTTCCAAGAGGCCAAAGACGCATTCTTAGGAGGAGATATCTGAAATGAGGCCACCACCTGACGTATAAGGTGTGATGAATCAAAAGGGATCAGAGAACCATTAGGAAAAAAAAATATTTCCCTTCTGCCCCACTAACTTTTCCTCCTTATTCTTCTGGAATTCTGGGGATTTTCTGGTTGCATGACCTTCCCTATGACAATAGTAGCAGACCAGAGTGGATCTAGGAATGGAATTAGAAGGTTTGAGAGCAGCAAGAGCAGAAATCTTTTGATAAATTTTATTTTTGAAAGCTTGGAGAAGTTTTGTGATTTCATTAATAGTTCCAGTTTCTCTATTAGCCTGAGGATTTGATTTGGGACAACAACTGGTCTCCGTTTTCCTAATAATTTTGTTAGACTCAGAAACTGAGGGAGCAGGAACAGGTTCAGTGGTGTGGGGTTTTTCAAAATTTAGGGAAGTTTGACCTTTCATGACTTTATCCACAGCACTACTTAGGACAAGAAAAGCAGGAAGCTTGAAACAATTATCCCTATTTCTGATAATAGATCCAGAATAAATCAATTTTTTCCTTATTTGCTCCTGGACTCCTAGATAAAAAGATTGTAAAAATTGGACTTGAATTTTGTCCATGGTGTCAATATGATCATTTCTAAGGCAATAAGATTGGATATGATCCCACAGTTTCCTAAAATATTAAAAATCAGAGGCTGAAGATATACCATCCTTTGAGATCCACTGAGAGACAAAACTGTCCAAGTCCTGTAGCTTGTGGAGACTCCTTTGGGATTGGGTAAAAAAAGTAGCAATAGCTTTCTGGCAGTAACTTGAGGGGGAATTTAGAACTAAAACTATTGATAACATAGAAGAAGACTAAGGGTGGTTTTGAATTGCCTGCCCCTCTAAGTAATATAGTATTCTCATAAAAATAAAAGAGAAGAAATTGGTGGCTGATTTTCAGATAGATTTGCTACTATAGTAGTCTCTATCAGACCTAGGATCAAATGTATTCAAGCTTGATAAAGAAGAAATGGTGGAACAGATGGTTGACTGAGGCTATAGAAGCCGAGGAAATGGAAGAATCTTTTATCTTTTCTTATCCTTTATTCTTGTTTTATTGGTCACTGATGAATACTACTTTGATGTTACAGGTGATGATTGATAAAGTTGAAATGGTTGAGCCTTTACTTGAGACTGATGATGGTTGATGATGATGATGATGATGGTTGAGGTAGGTGATGATGGATGTTGATGATGGATGATGAGTGTTGATGATAATGGATGCTGATGATGGTTGAGGTAGGTGATGATGATTGTTGATGATGATGATGAATGATGATGATGAATGTTGATGATGATGGGTGATGATGGTCAAGGTATGTGATAATGGTTGGTGATTGATGATGACTAAATTCCTTTTACAGTGGTTTATTATTCTTTTAAGTTTTGAATATCTTTTTTGAGGGTTTACTATCTTGTATAAGGGTCCAATATCTTGTATAAGGGTCCAATTTTCCTTTATAAGGGTTGGCTTCCTCAGGCTGGGTGCCTGGGGGGATGCTGGGATCTGCCTGGGGGAGAGAGGCTCTCTATTTATAGAAAATCCTGCCCTCAGGGCTTTCCCTGAGAGTCTCCCTGATACATTGAATAAAGTTCATGAGGCATTTTGGCTGGTCAGAGGAGGATGCTGTGCAGGATCTCCATGCATGTACACCCTTGCATGCCTTGCTGTGCTGCATTGCTACAGGTGTCTCCTGCATAGATTTATTCTGTATAGTGGTGGTTGGTTATTTGTTTGTTTATTCATGCAGTTACTTGCATTTATTACTTCTGTGTGGTAGTGCACAGCCTTCTTCTCTACTGATGCATTCAGGATCTTGCATTTATGGATGTGTGGTGATTTTTTTGGTGCTGCACTAATTGCTTCTGTACTGCATGTGCCTGCTTGAATATTTGGCTGTGTGGTGATTTTTTTGGTGCTGTATTAATCTCTTCTGTACTGCATGTGCCTGCTTGCATGTATTGCTTGGTACAGATGAGGTGATTTGTTTGTTGCTGTATTAATTTCTTCTGTATACAATGGCAACAATGTTGAGTGGTTTATGGGTTTAATTTATGTGGTATGTTCCTGAAGTCTTCCAGAGTATGTCCATATGTCCTTTCCTGAGCTGTGACAATTGATAGGGGTATTGGTAGGCCAGGGTTGGGTTGAGCTGTATCTTCTAAACCATGAGAGATAGAGGGGTAATTTGGCTGGGTGACTATAAGTTATTTTTGATGTAGAATCCTGTTTTTAAGTCTTTTTGATGATTGCAGCTGTGATTATAATATAAAAGTGAGTCTGATGGATATGGGTTAGGTTTTGGAGAACCACTGCGTGAATTGAGCTATATCTATCTTTCCCAACTACACCAGCATTGCTTCCCTTGGAAGAGTCCATTTATGAGATTAAAATCGATAAAAATACTCAATTACTTCCATAACTTCATCAGAGGAAATAAAGAATCATAATTGGTAGCCAATATTGTATTTGCTAGCTCCATCACTTCCACAGCCATTTTGTAAGAATCCAAAAATCGTTAGGTACCAGTTGATTCCATTTTGACAGAGTTCTGGATCTATGTCATTACAGAAAAGAGACAACAAAGAAAAGAAAAAAAAATCAGATTTTGAAGTTGATTCTAGAAATTTGAGACTGTAAATCCCAAGGTTTCTGGTTTGATCACAGCCTGGGGGACCAAATGTAAGAATCCAAACGGTGCTGGTTTTTTGGCAGTTCTGCAGAGGGGAAAGGTGATTTTTTAAGCTTAATTCCTGAGTGTTACAAAAATATTTAGATTTAACCAGAATCAAGGTCCAGAATTTTGTAGATTTAGAATCAAGTAGAAGCAATAACTTGGTAGTAAACATCATCAAGGAAGAAAACACACTGTGAGACAACAGGATGAGGAAAAGAATCAAAAAAATATGTTATAGTCTGTTTCAGAGTTCAATATAACAGTGCAGTTGAAAGTAACAGCCCCCACAAGTTGATAGCTCTGGTTGTAATAAGAGGCTCAGGAAAGATCAACCCAATCTCAATCCCCCTCCAAGTTCTCAATGAAATTTCCCAACTTGGAAAATCAATTTCTTGAAGGTATGGGGAGGGTACTGGATAACTTTGGGATGCTTTCAGCTCTCTGATACCAGGAACCTTGCAGTCCTTGAGCTACAGAGAGTGATAAAAAAACTGGAATAATAATAATAATAATAATTCCAAAATAAACGCTTAGAAGCTCAAATAAATAATATAATAACAGCAGTTGCAAGGTTTAATTGGTTTGGTAATAACAGATTTTCAATATGTATATAAAAGAGGGGCCACAGTATTATACTACTGGGGGTCTTTAAAGACAAAGAAACCTTTCTTCAAGGGGCCTCCTTAGGCAGTTTAAGAACCTTGTAATGAAGATGGGTGACTTAGAAAGGGCTTATTCCACTAATGGCCGGGAATAACAGCACAATGGCCTAGACAGGAAGGGAAACACTCACTCTAAGAACTATACCACAAAAATCCTGCAATAATAGGAAGGGTTTCAGAGCAGATGGGGTGGATTGCCTGACTAAACTTCAAGGGTTGATTGATTTTAAGAAATAAATAATAATACTACAGACTTGGTCATAAATAACTTGCTTAGATTCTTCATAAGCACTTTACTAACAATGACACGGTGTCTGATTGATAATCATAATTCCTGGTACACTGATGATGGAATAATGGATCCAAAGAGGTCTGTATAAATACCTTTTTGGGGGGATTTTGAGCTTCTCAGGGCGCGTAGAGAGAGTTCTGCTCATGGGATGAGGCTCGAAAGCCAGTCAGAGAAAAATTAGCACGTCCGCTTGGTGCTGTTAACCATCTGACTTTAGTTCTGCTGGATTTCTGTACTATTTTAGCCACAGGATCTGTTAATCTATTATGGCCTAAATTTGATCATTCTGCACTCATCCTTCATTTGAACTATTAGTATTGCTTTAAAGTGAACCAATGATGAGGTTTACTTATTGTCCATTATCTGCTGATTACGTAGATAATTGTTAATAATTTTTGTGAACACTCCTTGTAGTGTTTTGTTTTCTTCAAAGATCAGAGTCAATGATTTACGTGGTAATCCTTGATCTTTAATTTATTATTAAAAAATTTTCTAAAATTCATTTTTATTAATTTTTGATCTTTTTAGATTATTACTAATGCATATGTCAACTTTTTACATATGCCAGGCAACCCTAATTAGGTTGTAGCTCTTTTGAGCGGTACCTGGTTGTCAGATTAGTTACAACGGATCCAGACGCAGGGATTAGTTAGTACAGATGCGTGCAGGGTAGGATCCGCTTTGTGCGTGGAAGAATTAGCTGCGCGCGGCTCTCTAGTACGCGGCATTCTGCTACTACAAGTAGGTAGGGATATGTAATGATGTGGGGCTGCACGGGGGAATTGTGACAAAACACATTTCCGCGTGTAACTCCTAAAATATACACAAAACCTCAATTCTGAGTTAATTTAAGGTGTAAAACCTATACGTGACAACACGTGTGAAATATTAAAATGGCCAAAAAGTGCCATACTGGTGTTGTAATTTTTAGTACTTTTCTTTTTAATTATTTTAAAAATGTAAGGACTTGGAATTCAAGGGTGGGGTCAGTGAGTGACCCTACCTAATTTCGGGTGAGGAATCCATTTCTATAAAAACACTCCTTATTTTGTTAATTTAGATATTCTTTTTTTCATAGTTTTGCGTTGCTATGACAGGTTGCTCTGTACATAGTAGCAAGCTGACATTCCCCCACTCCAAGATATCTCTATATCTGAAAAAAAATTCTGGGTCAATGCCTCCTGCTGGCTCTGTAGTTCCTTAGGTGTATAAGTCCATCAGGGATATTGTGTTCAGGTAACCATTCATCCTTATCAGCTGATTCTCCCTTGTATCTAACTAGGTAGAGTCTGACATATTTTCCATTGATCCTTTATTTTTTATCTTTAAGGATCTTGCTAATTTTTCCTCTGTCTTTTTCAGGTTCTTCTGCAACAGGTATTTCAGGTGAAGGAGTATATTCTCCATTCCTTGGGTGGTAGTGTTTGATGAGAATTACTGGGAAGACTGGGTGTTTTCTAGAAATATCATCACTAAGGATTACTTCCACAGAATTACCATGAAGTTTATTAATTGTGAAAGGTCCAACAAAAGCTGGTCTAAGCTTTCTATTTCCAGCTAAGTTGGTGAAGTTGGTGGGAGATATCAAGACTTGATCACCAATCTTGAAATCAGGCACCTTATGGGTTTTATCCCACCTTTGTTGGTTATACTCCACGGCATCCTTGACACACTTAACAGCATGTTTATTGGCTAAATCTATCATGTTTTTGAAATCAAGTGATGTAGGTTGAATATTTTTTAGCTGATGATTAAGTTTATCCTTGGGTAATTTAGGAATCCATCCTCTTTCCAGTAGGTAGGGTGCTTCCTTAGTGGTAGAGTGCTCTCTACTGTTGTAGGCCATCTCTAGTGAAGGTAAAAGGCTAACCCAATTGAGGCAATAACCATCATAATTCTTGTATTCTAGACCAAAGCCACATTTCTTCCAGGATTTGAATCATTCTTTCAGCTAAGCCATCTGTCTGAGGGTGATAAGCTGTAGAGAAACCTAAGGTGGTTCCCAGCAGGTCATGAAGATTTCTCCAGAACTCAGAGGTGAATTTAGGACCTTTTTCACTGATAATGATCTTGGGAACTCCAACATCAGCAAAGAGTCTGGTCCAAAATAATAGGGCAACTTCCATAGCAGTATCTTCCTGGTGATTAGGTAGAAGCTTTGCTTTCTTGGAGAACATATCCAAAATGACTAGGACTGAGTTGTAGGAATAGGCTCCTCCTGGTTGTAGTCCAGTTACAAAGTACATTTTGATGATCTCCCATCTTTCTTGGGTTCAGCAATCTTTTTCAGTAGACCAAACCTTTTCCCAGTGGTCCTGTTGGACTTCTCACAAGTTTCACAACTAGTACCTTCCTGGATAGTGGAGTCTCTCCAATTGATCCACCAAGCAGTTTTTTTAACCTTATCTAAGGTTCTATCAGCAGATAAATGACCAGATGAGCAGTTATCATGGCATTCAGCCAGGATGTGTTTGATATGGTCATCCTTAGTTAAGACTATAACACTTTAATGTTGATGCCTGTAGTATACTTGACCATCCCATATAGTGAACCTTTCGGCTTTGTATGGTTTCAAGAGGGGTTCAGGGAGGCTATTGATCAATTCAGATGGTGGAGAAGTACTTTCCATAATGGTGATCAGAGTTTTCATGCCACAATTTTAAGATTCTTTGATTGAGTTGAACAAGGATTCATCCAATTCGCAGATGTGGATTCCCATTGTAGGAGCCTCAACTTTCAACATTCTAATTTTAAGGATAGGGAAGATATCATTATCCTCTGGATCATAAGCAGGGTTACTTGGTTCATTTGGTAAAGCATTCCGTCTCAAACTATCAGCATTCTGGTGTTTAGCACCAGCTTGGTTAACTATGGTCATCTGACCTCTGTACTGTTGTAAGGCTATCTGCCATCTTAACATGTGCCTACTAGGATATTCATGTTCATCAAAGTCCTGAAAGCATTGCAGTCAGTAATTACTGTGAACTTGGTGCCTTCCAAGTAGTAATGAAGTTTCTCCAGAGCCCATACTAAAGCAAGGCATTCCATTTGGCTTGCACCATACCTTTTCTCAGTATCCTTAACTGGTCTGGATATGAAGAGTATAGGTTTTTCCACCGGTTTTTCATCCTCTATGACTTCCTGGTGTGATGCAGCTCCTAGCTTGTCAAAAATAGCATTCATATAGAGCTTGAAGGGTTTAGAATAGTCTGGATGAATCAGTACTAGAGCTGAAGCCATGGCCATCTTGAGTTCCTCATAATTCTTAACTCTTTCATGATTCATTTCAAACAAGGTGGTTTTGTTGCAGATTTCATACAGACACTTGGTTAGAAGAGCAAACTTTGGTAATTACATCCTATAGTAGCTGCAGAATCTAATAAAAGATAGGAGCTCAGTTTCATTCTGAGGCATTGGCCTATTCATTACTGCTGCTATCTTGTTTTGGTCAGCAGCTAAGGTTAGTCCAGAGACAATTTGTCCTAAGGCTTTCAGTTCTCCATAACCAAAGTTACAATTTTTCATTGATACTTTTAATCCCACAGGAGAGATAATTTTGAGGACTAATCTTAATTTATCCAGGTGGGTATCCCAATCATCAGAGTAAATGATAATATCATCAATGTAAACCATCATCCATCCTTGTCTGATGAACAATCCTAGAACTATGTTCATCATCCTTTGAAAATGAGAAGGAGAATTTTTTATACCAAAAGGCATCCTTAGATACTCATAAATTCCCAAATGACAGATAATTCTCACGAATTTCCGGCTATCAGGGCTGATAGGTATTTGTTAAAGACCTTTCAGCATGTCCGCAGTAGCAATGTACTTAGCTTTTGACAGGTTATGCAGAGCATGTTCAATCCTTGGAATTGGATAATAATCAGCTTGGGTTTAATTGTTCATCATTCTGAAATCTCCAACCATTCTTGACTTATCATTATGCCAAGCTATAATTACTGGAGTAGTGATATGTACTTGTTCATTTTGTCCTACTTTCCTTAAGAATTCTAGGTAAACCAAATCTTGAATATGAGTTTCCAGAGAAGCTCTAGATTTTGGACTAGAAGGGTAAGCAGGTCTCCTGAGGTTAAGTGGGTAAGGAGGCTTAATGGTTAGAGTCAGAATCATATCACGTGCTTTGATGTTACCAATGGGGTGATCCTTGGTACAGAAAGCATTCTGATTTTCAAAGCATACTTTTAGGATGTCCCCTCTTTGTTCTTCATTGAGCAGGGGATTCAAAGCTGCTTGAGAGAATTATTCCTGATTGAAACTCTCTTAGTGTTTTTCATAAGTTGAATCAGAATTTTGAGCATTGACATGGCATATTTGAAACTTCTTGTTCCAGTTTCCCCCTATGGTGAAGTATCTATCCTTGCTTTGGAATACATCTATACCATATAAGCAAATAGAATCATTACCAAGGATAAAGTAATCACATACTCTGTTTTGGAGCACTAAAAATTCAGTTTTCAGTTTGAGTGATCCTTTAGAGTGAGGGAGTATGATATCAGAGGACCACACTCCAACAGCATTGAGAGAAGAATTAAAACTGCTGAACTTAGCCTGAGGTACTGGTAATAAGTTCAGTTTCCAGTTTGGGTCTTGATTCTCCAAACAACTTGAACTAAAAAAATAGCAAAAGGCTCCACTGTCTAGAAGTAACTTAACAGGGGAACCTTGAATTAAACCAGTAGCATAGCATGTTTTGCCTGAAGTGTAACTTTTACCCAAAGAAGGTTTTGGAGTCAAGGCTTTAGCCTCAGAGATGTGGTGAATCTTCATGTTGGGATTCCATTTTTGAGGTAATTTAGAATTAACAGAATTTATGTCCAGAGAAGACTTAATACTTCCTTCAATAACATTGATGGGGTTAGTGATCATCAAATCACACTCAGAAAGTGATCCATCAGTATCATCAAGGTAAGTTTCAGGATTATCATAGTCTTCTCCTTCAATAGGATTAATTCTTTTCCTAGGTAGAGGACAATCAGGTTTTACATGTCCTGTTTGGTTACAGTTCCGACATACTTTTTCCTTTGAATCTGGAGTCTTCTTGACCTCCAAGGTAGTTGGATTAGTGGCAGGGTATTCCTTAGTTTTGGCAGTATACTCTTTCCTGTTCCTAGTATTTTGTTCCCTGGGGAGTTTTTTGACTCTCTTATCTAGACCATTCATATCAATAGTCTCTTCCAACACACCTATCAGGGTAGAAAAATCAGAATCCGTAGGCATCCTGCACCTTACACAGTGGTTTATTTGTCTGGGACATAAATTGAGAAGGTGTTCATTGAATTCTTCTTTATCAGCATTGGGGTAAAAACATTATAACCTCCTTGTCTGGTCTAAGCACCAATTATGAGGTTTGTCCTTGGATGGATAAAACTGGGAGGTTTCAAAAGTTTTCATCATTTTTCTTTTCCAAATCTTAGTACCAAATTGTACTTTGATCAATTCTTTCCAAGAACTCCAGGATAAAGTTCCAAATTCTTCCCTTTTATTGATAAACCAATCAAGGTCCACTACTTCAAATAGTCTGGGAAATCTTGCAAAAACTATTGTATCAGGGAGTTCATAAGAAGCAAGGGTATAATAAATAAATTTAATGAAACTGACATGGTTGTATTCTCCTTCTCTGGAGAATTTAGGCCATTAATTAATGGGAGGAAGTAACTTCAAAGCCTGTTCTATTTCAGAAGCAGGACTGGGCCTAAAATATTCATCCCTCGTTGTCCTAGTTCTGGAAGGAAAACTAGGAGTACTGGTGAACCTAGCAGGTCTAGTTTCTTCCAGGTCAATGACTGTGGAGTTAGTATAATTTACTTTGAGATATCTGAGATCATTGTTAATCATACATAACTCCAAATCAAGTTTGTTGTTTAGTAAATCAATTTTGTTAATCAGATGAGCTAAAGGAGTAGGACTAGTTTTCTTGACTTCTTCCTTAAGCTGGTTCATGGTTGCAAGAATTTCTTCCTGAAGAATTGATTGGTTATATGATCAATATGTTTCATCAGGTCCAACTTACTACATTTTATACTATCCTTGATTTGTTGTATTTCTAACTCATCAATTCTCATAGTCCAAGACTGGGTATCAATCACTCTAAAAATACTACGACTCAATTTGTCTAATTGTTGATAAACCTTGTCAAAACACTGGCTGATAACAGTAAAATTGTGAGACACATTTACAGAAAAGCTATTAAGAGCTTCTACATCTAATTGTGGTACAACTTTTTCCACTTCTGGGCTAGGGATATTATGCTGTCCCAACCCTTTGGTTTCCTTAACTTCTGATGGGTGGAGGACCTCTTCTATTTGGGGTCCTTTCCCTTTAAGGAAGCTAACTGATCCCAAGGATTCCAGTTCTGCACGTAGCCTTCTACCTCTTTCTTTGGGATCAACTTTTGCAGAGAAATCTGAGATTTCTTTGCCAGAGAAAAAGCTCTTCTCATACCTGGATGATCCTACTGGGTCTGAGCCAGTTTGAATTTTTCCCAATAGCTCACGTGCTCTTTCACTAATACCTTGACTCTTTCCTTGTTGGTTGAGTCCAGCTGGGGTGACATAGGAGGACCGGTATCCTCCTGGGATAACTTGTTGGGCAATGGGTGGTTCTCCAATGCTCTGTTGGTCAAGTTGGTGGCCGCGGTTGTCACCATTGTTGTCCCATGTGACGCTATGGTCACTGGTTTGAGCCCCCTAATTGCTCTTGCCACTGGAGTCCTTGCGCGTACTGGTTCCTCCGGGCAGAGATCCATAAAATGGGGCTCTACCTGTTGCACAGGTGTTGCGCCTTTTTTGGTACATAGCAACAAAATAAATGGGTAAGTCTTTTGTCAAAACCTTTGAGAAAAGACTCAAAAAAAATATAAAAAATAATATTTTTTGTGTATTTATATTTTTAATAATTTATATATATATATTTTAATTCAATTAAAGTTGGATTCAAGGGTACCAACACTTGTTTGGGATCACAACTGTCCTTGGGGGGTATTCCAACAAGGTCTTATTGAGTTGCAATCAGATCCTGGGATAAATGCAAAGGTAAGTCCAAGGGTACACGGGCTGGGACATCCTCTATTATCAGCTTGCTACTATTGCAAAGCAAGCTGAAAAACTAAAAAAAATTACATGAAATTAATAATAATATAATTAAACTAAGAAGGAGTAGGAAAACCATAAATATTTTTACAGAAATGGATTCTCCACCCAACATTAAGTAAGGTCACTCACTGACCCCACCCTTGAAATCCAACTCCTTATATTTTTGGATAATTAAGGAAAGAAAGCCCAAAATACCACGGCTCCAAAATTGAGTTTTTGGTCAATGAAGTATTTCACACGTATTTTCATGTATAGGTTTCACACCTAAAATTCAGTCAGAATTGAGATTTTGTGTATGTTTTAGGACTTACGGGCGGAAATGTATTTTGTCACAATTCCCGCATGCAGCCGCGGCAGCCAATGCACCCGCGCGCGGCTGAGATACAGCCCTGTCACTCCCTCAAGGTTGTGTACGCAGCCCTAGGCCTGTGACAAGTACCCAGCCGCGTGACTACAGGTTGACAGAGTGACAGGCGGCCTGAGAGGCTTAGGTACCACCTAAACATGCTACAACCCACACTTCAACATTCTACATATGTAATTAATGTTCCTGTGGATAGTAGATAGTCTAAAAGTACATAATATTATAAAAAAATACGTAAATAACCCTTGTACGTATTTTTTATTAAATATAATTCAAAGTACCAAGAATGTCAAAAATAAGACAATGACAACTTCTAAAAATATATTAAAATACTTTAATATACTTTTATGAGAATTCCTAGACATCAATATGTTTCTGACATACTAAGAAAACCAATGAGGTAAAAAAATTAAAAGAATTCCCATGACGTATATTTTTAAGTAATTATTTTAGTAGATCAACTGGAACTGGAAAATAAGAAGTAAAGTCAATATCATGACTTTAATCCAGTTATTTAATACATAATGAGAAATCACCTGACATCAGGATGTCCGTAGAAATTTCTATTTAAGTAATTATTAAATTACTGGGAAAATTTACTAAGGATAATTAATTAAATAATACATAAATAGGACAGATTAGTGTTATTCAAACGTCCTAATATCTATTATAAAGTAGAATTATTCCCATACCCTGAGGAATTAGATTCTAGCCTTGCTATAGCACCAAGAACACGTGACGGACTACCACTGGTTACCCTTCTAGCCTTAGTGTCCGTCCCTTTGAGCCCCTGTACCCCTCAGAAGGATATTATTGGGACTCAAAAAGCTATAAATAAAGAGCTCTTTTGAGGATGTTGATGGGCAAAGACCCCGTTATATTTATATCCAGACAACGTGCCAAGGTAATCAAGTACTTATAAGAGATATTTAAGTGATTTATGGCTGATTCTGATTCATAATATCTGTCCTCAACCTCTTTTTTATCAATTAAAACTGCTGAACAACCTTATAACCCCAGTATACAGGTTTAACCTATCAGTGCACATCCCAAACAGATACCCAAAGTATTTAATAATATAACAGTGAGTTTTATTATCCTTTCTCTGTTGTGGCAGATGTTGATAATTGTCTTATTTCTCTTTCTTTTTATTCTTATTTCTTTTTTTTTATGTACTGCCAAGACATACCTCCCCTCAAGCATAGGAGATTCAATGCCAGTCACTAGTCCTGTCACCAATTCAATGCCAGTCAATAGTCCTGTCACCTGCCTGAACAACTTTTGAGCAGACCGTGTGAAAGACTTCCTTTGGTGTCTCCTTCTATCTTTCTCAGGCTCTGTTCTCTATTTTCTTGTCTTGTTCCTCCACATCTCTGTCATGCTCTTTTGCACTCCAGTTTCATCTCATCACATTGATACTCGCACTTGCAATTAAAACCTATCTCATACTTGATCTCTAACCCTTCCATCACACCATCGGATCACCTAAGAAGAATCAATTAACTATTATCAAAGAGTACTTCATTCCAACCTGCGGTAGGTTCTTAACAGACTTGTCAACTCAACATCAGGAACTGAATATCTTGTTGCTCTACAGTCTTCAATTTGTCTGGGCGGATTAGTCTCTTCCTCTAAAGTGTCTTTCATCTTCTCTACTTAGTCCTCTCTGGGCCATCATCCTATCTGTAGAGACGCCATAACTTTTTGTTATATTTCATCTCTGTGATTGTTTCTTTTCTCTGGCTTTTTATCATCCTCTAAACTTATCCTTGGAATCCAAACAGCCTGGTTCAGGTTTAACAGTTGTTCCTCATTTTTACAGCAGATTGGTTACAAGGACCTGCCACACCAACATATATTTTATATACATATTATTTTTGGGTAAAATATCCTTTAAACTAAAAAGCCCAAAGTAACAAGGACTATTTGTTTTCATACTGAAATCCCTGAAGAGAGGTGTTAAAGATCCCCAATATAATTGTGGCCCCTCTATAAAAATATTTAATAATCAATTTATTCATATTTATTTATAACAATAAACTATAACCAAACCAATTAACCTTTCAATAAGCTCAATCCAAATATTTTACGGATTTTTGCTGCTTTATTAAAGAATATATTTATTATTTATTCTATCACCTCTGGTAGCTAAATGATAGCAAGGGTCTTGGCATCCAGGAGGCTGACAATTGGGGGTCTGGCCAGGAAATATTCCATTTTTATATTTAATACCTTGGACCAGACATTTCACATAAAAAAAAATCAAAGACAAATTTGTCTGAATTTATAACACTGATTTATCATTAAATTCTTTTGAAGTGGATTTAAAGAATATATTTAAAATTATAAACCTACTGGTTGGAAAGCTTTAACTCAAGCTGAGCACCTTAATATCTCTTCTGCACGTAAACAATTAAATAAACTCCTTGAAAAAGAAGATCTTGAGAAGCGTATCAACTTTCAGGCCCTATTAAGGAAACATAAAGCTAGGAAGAAATACCATATAAATTACTTTTTGAAATATAAAAGTAAGTATACAACTTTTATTACCATATTATTTTTTTAAAAAAATCATACTAATATATTTTATTGACTAATAAAATAAACCTTTTTTTACTTCAGTGAACCCTCCTGTACCAGAAACCACCGCCACTGAAATTGAATTGTTGGATAAAGAAATCCAAGATTTCTCTGGACGCCCTGAAAATATTGATTGGGAAAGTGAAGACCTCATTGGAACACACCAAGACCCCATAGGATTATCCACTAAGGATCAATCTAATCCCAATAAAGTACTGGTACCTTTGAACATCAACTTAAGTGAGTTTTGAATAAAACTTATTTTTACGGATTTTTTCCGTAAAATACTTATAAACATTTTATTCAAAAATGAATAGACGTAACACAAGAGCCTCAGGGAGAATTCCCTCCTTTAGATCTTTGCAAACAGCTCCCAGTAACCGTGAGACCACCAATAAGGACAACCATGAGGGGACTGGAACCCGTGAATCAAATATTGATGGACAAGGAACAGCACCAAGTACTTCTTCCCTCTCCCAACCTAGAGCTGGAGAAGGTAGTAGAATCAAGCCACCCTCCTCTACAAGAAGATTCCCTGCAGCCACCCCAGAAGAATCTGGCCAAGGAAGCCAGGATCAAAGACTTAGTCAGAGAGAACGTGAAATATTGGGAAGAGTTCAAAGAAGCCCAAGCCAAGGAGGACGTGGTGTCTATGAAAATGATAATCTCCCAGGCAAAAGCTACCCAGATAGCTCTTCAGAAAATGATTCCAAGGAAAGAGGTAGAATCCTATGTAGAAAAGTGGAATCCTTGGGATCAATTTGCCCAACTGAAAGGAAAAGTATCATGAAAGAAGAGATCCTCTTCCCATTCAAAGCCAAAGGGAAAGAAAGATTGGGATCAGATAATATCCCTAGCTTGAAAATGGAAAAAGGTTTGCAAAAATTACCTTCTAATTCTGAGCCCAAACAAACCTCTGATGTAATTACTTCCTTTTCTAATGATATGCGGCATAATTTCAAAATTGTTTGTGAAAATTTGGACGGTGTTTATACCCAAATGGATAAATTAACCTCAGTAGTAGACAAATTGATTAATAACCAAACAAAAACGGTAGGAATGGAACAAATCAAAGAACACAAAGAACAGTTATTGGAGAAAATTAATCATGGTATGATCAGAAAGACTCAAACAATTGAGAATATTTTCACAGGAATCCAAGAAGGTTTTATTTTGTCTTTCCAAACCTTAAAAGAAGAATTGGTAACCACCACTAACAGCTACATTCTATCCCTTAGTGAAAAAACTGGATGTGCTTAATAACAAAGTGGACCTGCAACTTAATCTGATCAAAAATGATCTTAGAGAATTAAAATTCTGTCTGACAAACCCCTTGGGGAGTACCACAGAGGAATCAAAACATCCCGAACAAACCACTACTCCTTATGCACCACCCTTATTAGGAATGCAAAGGAGTGACACCTTCAGACCTTGTCCTACCCCTGAGATGGAGCAAGCCCTCAAAATTTCACCCCCTATTTCTGCATGGCCCGAGTTCTCCAGTGAAGGAGAATACAATCATATAAATTTTATTAAATTTATTGACTACACTATGAACTCTTATGAACTACCAGAAGCTATAGCTGTAGTCAGGCTGCCCAGACTATCTGAAGGAGTAAACTTGGACTGGTTTATCAGTAAAAGAGAAGAAGTAGGATCCTTACCATGGAATTCTTGGAAACTTCTGATTAAAGAACAATTTGGTTCTAGAATGTGGAAAAGAAAAATGATGAAAAATTTCAAAAATTCTTCATTTAACCCCTCCAAGGATAAACCTCACCAATGGTGCTTGTAAAAGAAGAAAAGGTTGTATTGCTTTTATCCAGATGCTTATAAAGAGGAATTAAATGAAAGAATCCTCAACCTGTGTCCTGGCAATCTTAACCATAGTGTAAGATGTAGGATGAGTATGGATGCTAAATTGCCAACTCTAATCAATGTGCTAGAAGAAGTGATAGACATGAATGGGTTAGACAAGAAAGCCCCTTCTAGAACCAAAGAGAACTACAAAATTAACAAAACCAGAGAACAACCTCCTTTGATGAATACCTCTGATAATAAGAAACCTAATGAGAATAGGGATAAAGAGAGGATGCCTGCAAATTGTTAGAATTCCAACAAGACTGGGCATATGAGACAAGACTGCCCATTACCCAAAATAAAGCTAGCAGTCTTGAAAGGAGAGCAGGAGGTTGGAGGAAATCAGAACTATGAAGATATATCTGATACTGAAGGATCTCTTTCTGAATGTGAATTGATCCTGACCAACCCTGTTAAAGTTATAGAAGGAGATATAGGCACTTCTGTAGAAATCAATAACATCCATGGGGATTCTAGCTTTCCCCAACAATGGGGTCATACCATAATTCCTAGACATATTACAGATGTCAAAACATTAACAGTTAAGCCTATGAGTGAGAAAATTCATACCACTGGTCAAAGTTGTTATGCAACAGCATTGTATAAAAACAGACCTATAAGGTTATTAATAGATAGTAGAGCTTTTTGCTCATGTTTCTGTGCTGAATTCTTAAACAAATGGGATCCCAATTGGAAAGAACACCTTCTGCCCGTCCCAAAAGCCAGGTTCAGCTCTTGCAACTCTACCATGAATGTTATTGGAGTATGGACTGCTCCTATAATACTACCTCATACTAAAGGATCTTTGAGGATACAAGTGTAATTTTTATTATTTATCAACGGACTATGTGAATACCTGATACTGGGTAATGATGCCTTATCTTTATATGGTATAGAGGTGCTCCAGAGTAAAGGGAGAAACTTCACAGGAGGTGGTAATTGGGACAAAAAGTTTAAGATATGCACCATTCAGTCTTACTTCCCCTGATCTACTTATCAAAACAATTTAGAAGACTTTGACCAAGAATATTTCTCTCAAGCAGCTCTGAATATGAAGCTTTATGAGGAACAGAAGAAAGATATATTGACAGTCTGCTTTGAGAACCAAAATGCTGTTTGTACTAAAGATCATCCCATTGGTGATATTAAAGGAAATGATATGCTATTGAAATTGACCATTAAGCCTCCTTATACTCCAAACTTAAGAAGTCCAGCCTATCCTTCTAGTCCTTAGTCTAGAAAAGCTCTTTAGGAACATATCCAAGAACTAATAGACTTACAAGTATTAAGGAAAGTAGGGCATAATGAACAGGTAGATGTTACCACACCTGTAATCATTGCTTGGAATAATGACAAGTCAAGAATGGTAGGAGACTTCAGAATGCTCAATAATTATACCCAGGCAGATTATTATCCTATACCCCGGATTGATCACTCTCTGCATAACTTGTCCAAGGCCAAGTACATAACTACTTTGGATGTGCTTAATGGTTTCCACCAGATATCAATAAGCCCTGAAAGCAGGAAGTTTATGAGAATAAGCTGTCATTTGGGAATATATGAATATCTTTGGATGCCCTTTGGTATAAAAAATGCCCCATCACACTTCCAGAGAACAATGGATACAGTTCTAGGTGCATACATCAGACAAGGATGGATGATTGTGTATATAGATGATGTTATCATATACTCAGATGATTGGGATACTCCTATTAACCAAGTAAGGTTAGTACTACAGACTATCTCCAGAGCAGGATTGAAGGTGGCCATGAAGAAATGCAATTTTGGCTACGGAGAATTGAAAGTCTTAGGACATATAGTCTCTGGTCTAACTCTAGCTGCTGATCAAAATAAGATAGCTGCTGTCTTGAATAGACCTATGCCTCAAAACAAAACAGAGTTACTTTCTTTCATTGGTTTTTGCAGTTATTACAGACAATACATACCAAAGTTTGCTATGCTAACTAAGATTCTGTATGAATTATGCAATAACAACACTCTATTTTAAATGACTCATGAGAGACTAAAAAAAAATGAGGAACTAAAAATAGCTATGACCTCTACACCTTTACTCATCCAACCAGATTACTCCAAGCCCTTCAAACTGTAAATTGACACCTGTATGGAAGAGTTAGGAGCTGCTCCACATAAAGAAAGGATAGAAGAAGACAGACCAGTAGAGAAACCAGTACTCTTCATATCTAGACAGATCAAAGATGAATGGTTACAAGAAAATAACATACCTGATGGACCAATACATCTCAGCAACTACAGGGCCAGCAAAAGGAACTGAAAAACACATGAAGTTAATTTTCTCCCAACATCCTCCAGATTTTTTTTAGATATGGCCATAACTTGGAGTGGGGGAATGTCAGCTTGCTACTATTGCAAAGCAAGCTGCAAAAGTAAACAAATTACATGACAATAATAATAATATAATTGACCTAGGAAGGAGTAGGGAAAACGGAAAAATTGTTACAGAAATAGATTCTCCACCCAAAATTAGGAAGGGTCACTCAATTACCCCACCCTTTAAATCCAACTCCTTATATTTTTAAATAATTAAGGAAAGAAAGACCAGAATACCACGGCTCCAAAATTGAGCTTTTGGTCAATGAAGTATTTCACACGTATTTTCAGGTATAGGTTTCACACCTAAAATTCAGTCAGAATTGAGATTTTGTGTATATTTTAGGACTTACGGGCGGAAATGTATTTTGTCACAATTCCCGCACGCAGCTGCGGCAGCCAATGCACCCGCGCGCGGCTGAGATACAGCCCTGTCACTCCCTCGAGGTTGTGTACGCAGCTCTAGGCCTGTGACAAGTACCCAGCCGCGTGACTACAGGTTGACAGAGTGACAGGCGGCCTGAGAGGCTTAGGTACCACCTAAACATGCTACAACCCACACTTCAACATTCTACATATGTAATTAATGTTCCTGTGGATAGTAGATAGTCTAAAAGTACATAATATTATATAAAAATACTTAAATAAACCTTATACGTATTTTTTATTAAATATAATTCAAGGTACCAAGAATGTAGAAAATAAGACAATGACAACTTCTAAAAATATATAAAAATAATTTAATATACTTTTATGGAAATTTATGGATGTCAATATCTTTGTGACATACTAAAAAAATTAATGATGTCAAAATATTACATGAATTTCCATGAGTTAAATTTTCAAGTAATTATTTTAGTAAATCAACTGGAACTCGAAAATAAGGAGTAAAATCAATATCATGACTTTACTCCAGTTATTTAATACATGATGAGAACTCACCTAACATCAGGTTGTCCTTAGAAATTTCTATTTAAATAATTATTAAATTACTGGGAACATTTACTTAGGATAATTAATTAAGTAATAAATAAATAGGACAGATTAGTGTAATTCAAACGTCCTAATATCTATTATAAAGTAGAATATTTCCCATAACCTTAGGAATTAGATGCTACCCGTGCCATAGCACCAAGAAAACGTGACAGACTACCACTGGTTACCCTTCTAGCCTTAGTGTTCATCCCATTGGATACTCCTATTAACCAAGTAAGGTTAGTACTACAGACTATCTCCAGAGCAGGATTGAAGGTGGCCATGAAGAAATGCAATTTTGGCTACGGAGAATTGAAAGTCTTAGGACATATAGTCTCTGGTCTAACTCTAGCTGCTGATCAAAATAAGATAGCTGCTGTCTTGAATAGACCTATGCCTCAAAACAAAACAGAGTTACTTTCTTTCATTGGTTTTTGCAGTTATTACAGACAATACATACCAAAGTTTGCTATGCTAACTAAGATTCTGTATGAATTATGCAATAACAACACTCTATTTTAAATGACTCATGAGAGACTAAAAAAAAATGAGGAACTAAAAATAGCTATGACCTCTACACCTTTACTCATCCAACCAGATTACTCCAAGCCCTTCAAACTGTAAATTGACACCTGTATGGAAGAGTTAGGAGCTGCTCCACATAAAGAAAGGATAGAAGAAGACAGACCAGTAGAGAAACCAGTACTCTTCATATCTAGACAGATCAAAGATGAATGGTTACAAGAAAATAACATACCTGATGGACCAATACATCTCAGCAACTACAGGGCCAGCAAAAGGAACTGAAAAACACATGAAGTTAATTTTCTCCCAACATCCTCCAGATTTTTTTTAGATATGGCCATAACTTGGAGTGGGGGAATGTCAGCTTGCTACTATTGCAAAGCAAGCTGCAAAAGTAAACAAATTACATGACAATAATAATAATATAATTGACCTAGGAAGGAGTAGGGAAAACGGAAAAATTGTTACAGAAATAGATTCTCCACCCAAAATTAGGAAGGGTCACTCAATTACCCCACCCTTTAAATCCAACTCCTTATATTTTTAAATAATTAAGGAAAGAAAGACCAGAATACCACGGCTCCAAAATTGAGCTTTTGGTCAATGAAGTATTTCACACGTATTTTCAGGTATAGGTTTCACACCTAAAATTCAGTCAGAATTGAGATTTTGTGTATATTTTAGGACTTACGGGCGGAAATGTATTTTGTCACAATTCCCGCACGCAGCTGCGGCAGCCAATGCACCCGCGCGCGGCTGAGATACAGCCCTGTCACTCCCTCGAGGTTGTGTACGCAGCTCTAGGCCTGTGACAAGTACCCAGCCGCGTGACTACAGGTTGACAGAGTGACAGGCGGCCTGAGAGGCTTAGGTACCACCTAAACATGCTACAACCCACACTTCAACATTCTACATATGTAATTAATGTTCCTGTGGATAGTAGATAGTCTAAAAGTACATAATATTATATAAAAATACTTAAATAAACCTTATACGTATTTTTTATTAAATATAATTCAAGGTACCAAGAATGTAGAAAATAAGACAATGACAACTTCTAAAAATATATAAAAATAATTTAATATACTTTTATGGAAATTTATGGATGTCAATATCTTTGTGACATACTAAAAAAATTAATGATGTCAAAATATTACATGAATTTCCATGAGTTAAATTTTCAAGTAATTATTTTAGTAAATCAACTGGAACTCGAAAATAAGGAGTAAAATCAATATCATGACTTTACTCCAGTTATTTAATACATGATGAGAACTCACCTAACATCAGGTTGTCCTTAGAAATTTCTATTTAAATAATTATTAAATTACTGGGAACATTTACTTAGGATAATTAATTAAGTAATAAATAAATAGGACAGATTAGTGTAATTCAAACGTCCTAATATCTATTATAAAGTAGAATATTTCCCATAACCTTAGGAATTAGATGCTACCCGTGCCATAGCACCAAGAAAACGTGACAGACTACCACTGGTTACCCTTCTAGCCTTAGTGTTCATCCCATTGAGCCCCTGTACCCCTCAGAAGGATATTATTGGGACTCCAAAAGCTATAAATAAAGAGCTCTTTTAAGGATATTGCTGGGCAGAGACCCAGTAATATTTATATCCAGACACCATGCCAAGGTAATAAAGTACTTATAAGAGATAAGTAAGTGATTTATGGCTAATTCTGATCAATAATATCCGTCCTCAATCTCTTTTTTATCAATTAAAAATGCTGAACAACCTTATAACCCCAGTATAAAGGTTTAAACCATTAGTGTATGTCCCAAACAGATACCCTAAGGATTTTGTGTTATACCAGTGAGTTTTATTATCCTTTCTCTTTTGTGGAAGATTTTTTACAAGGCCCTGCCACTCCACCATGTATTTTATATACATTTTATATTTGGGTAAAATATCCTTTAAACTAAAGAGCCCAAAGTAACCAGGTCTACGTGTTTTCATACTGAAATCCCTGAAGAGAAGTGTTAAAGATCCCCAATATAATTGCCGCCCCTCTACTTAAATATTTAACAATCAATTTATTTATATTGATTTATAACAATATACTATAACCAGACCAATTAACCTTGCAATAAGCTCAATCCAAATAATTTACAGATTTTTGCTGCTTTATTAAATAATATATTTATTATTTATTCTATCAGCTCTGGTAGCTAAAGGATAGAAAGGGTCTTGTCAACCAGGAGAATGACATCGCAGAGGTCCTGGTAAATGAGATCACCAAAAACCAAATCCAGTGAGATGGATAAAGACAAAAAAAATGTAATTTTATTATTTTTTTTGTGTTTTTATGTGGCAAGATGATTTTTTTAGAAAAATAATCACTTTCATTAGTTTTGGATTATTCCTTATCATCATGAGTATTTGGTTTATAAATATAAAGCTTCCTTTGATAAATTTTCCTTTCCTTATGTTGCCTTAATAAATAATTGAAATTGATAATTCTTTCATCCTCAAGTTCTTTGTCTTTTATAACCTGCTGTTTATAATACAGCAATTTCTCTTGTTGTTGCTCAAGAGTTATAATAACATGGACAAAGCTACAAAGTTCTTTTTCTTTTTTCTTTTTAAGAAGGTTCAAATAATATTTGATCAATTCTCTGTTGGTCTTAAGATCCACTAGAGAAAAAAAGTATCAAAAAATATATTTTATAAGTATTTTAACTTATTTTTTTAAAAAAATAGACTTTTCCAAGGAATAAATAATCAAAGATTAATTATTTAAGAATATTTCCCAGCCAGAACCCCAGTTGTCAGCTATCCAATACCAGGAACCTTGCAGTCCTTTAGCTACAGAGAATGAAAAAAATACTGGAATAATAATAATAATTATTATTCCAAAATAAATGCTTAGAGGCTCAAATAAAGAATATAATAAGATCAGTTGCAAGATTTAATTGGTTTGGTAATATCATTTTTTAAATATGTATATAAAAGAGTGGCCACAGTATTATACTACTGGGGGTCTTTACAGACAAAGCAACCTCTCTTGAAAGGGCCTCCTTAGGCAGTTTAAGAACCTTGGAATGAAGATGGGTGCCTTAGAAAGGGCTTATTCCACTAATGGCCAGGCATAACAGCACAATGGCCTAGAGAGGAAGGGAAACACTCACTCTGAGAAATTTACCACAAAAATCCTGCAATAATAGGAAGGTTTTCAGAGCAGATGGGGTGGATTGCCTGACTAAAATTCAAGGGTTGATTGGTTTTAAGAAATAAATAATAATACTACAGACTTGGTCATAAATCACTTTCTTAGATTCTTCATAAGCACTTGACTAAAAATGACATGGTGTCTGATTGATAATAATAATTCCTGGTAAACTGATGATGGAATAATGGATCCAAAGGGGTCTGTATAAATACCTTTTTGGGGTGATTTTGAGCTTCTCAGGGCGTGTAGAGAGAGTTCTGCTCATGGGCTGAGGCTGGCAAGCCAGTAATAGCACAATTAGCACGTCTGCTTGGTGCTGTTAATAATCTGACTTTAGATCTGCTGGATTTCTGTACTATTTTAGCCACAGGATCTGTTAATCTATTATGGCGTAAATTTGATCATTCTGCACTCATGCTTCATTTTTACTATTAGTATTGCTTTAAAGTGAAAAGATGTGGATGTTTACTGATTTTCCATTATCTGCTGATCACGTAGATAAATTAAAATAATTTTTTTGAACACTCCTTTTAGTGTTTTGTAGTGGTCAAAGATCAGAGTCAATGATTTACATGGTAATCCTTGATCTTTAATTTATTATTAAAAAATGTTCTAAAATTAATTTTGATTAATTTTAATTATGTTTTGAACTTTTTGGATTATTACCAATGCATATTTCAACTTTTTACATATTTCAGGCAACCCTAATTAGGTTGTAGCTCTTTTGAGAGGTACCTGGTTGTCAGATTAGTCACAATGTATCCAGATGCGGGGATCAGTCAGTTCAGATGCGCGCGGGGTGAGATCCGCTGCGTGCGTGGCAGAATTAGCTGCGCGCGGGTCTCTAGTACGGGGGAAACTGCTACTATGAGTACATAGGTGTCTGTATTGTTGCGGGGCTGCGCGCAGGAAATGTGAAATAACACATTTCCGTGTGTAACTCCTAAAATATACACAACACCTCAATTCTGAGTGAATTTTAGGTGTAAACCCTATATGTGAAAACAAATGTGAAATTTTAGAATGGCCAAAAGGTGCCATACTGGTGTTGTAATTTTTAGTACTCTTCTTTTTAATTATTTTAAAATTGTAAGGACTTGGATTTCAAGGGTGGGGTCAGTGAGTGACCCTACCTAATTTTGGGTGAGGAATCCATTTCTCCAATAATATTCATGGATTTCTCACTCATTCTTTTGATAATCTAGATATTCTCATTTTTATAGTTTTTTGTTGCTATGACAGGTTGCTCTGTACATAGTAGCAAGCTGACAGAGGCAGACTAACATCACCACTTGTCTATGAATTTCCAAAGTAGAAAAACTAGCTTTATGATGATGATGATGAAAATGATGAGATACACAGGTGGATACGCTTATTTATTGGTCAGAAGATTAGATGATGGATAGATCCATAGATGGTATTTTCATTTCTTCATTATAAAAGCTGGGATAAGAGCCCCTTATTTTTATAGGCTAGAGGGCCCTGTAACAAAATAAATTGGATGAAACATATGAGTGAAGAAAAAATATCAGTCAATTTTTTATTTATTTATTTATTTTTGATGATGGAGGATCAACTCCTAAGAGCAGAGGATCAAATACAAGTGATGGATGGATGGAAATGCACGGGTTGACTTAGGAGACAAGTGAGACGGGGTTGATGGAGTGATTGGAGATAGCAAACAGACTGACAAACCAATTGAAGGAGGTGGGATGGATCAAGTGCGCATTAGATGAGAGAGGCGAGAAACATTGGATGAGGAAGGAAAGAGAAATTTGATGAGAGAGGTGATCAAAATTGGATGAGAGAGGTGAGCAACATTGGATGAGAGAGGTGAGCAACATTGGATGAGAGAAGTGAGAAGAATTGGATGAGAGCAATGAGCAACATTGGATGAGAGCAATGAGCAACATTGGATAAGAGCAATGAGCAACACTGGATGAAAGCAATGAGCAAAATTGGATGAGAGAAATGAGAGGAGGGCAATGAGCAACATTGGATGAAGGCAATGAGCAACAATGGATGAGAGCAATGAGCAACATTGGATGAGAGAGGTGAGCAACATCAGATGAAAGCAATGACAACATTGGATGAGAGCAATGAGCAACATTGAATGAGGGCAATGAGAGAAATTGGATGAGAGAGGTGAGCAACATTTGATGAGAGTAACAAGCAACATTGGATGAGAGCAATGAGCAAAATTGCATGAGAGAGTTGAGAAACATGGGATGAGAGCAATGAGCAATATTGGATGAGAGAAATGAGCAACATTGGATAAGAGCAATGAGCAACATTGATTGTTGGATGAGCTCTTGAGCCTGGACCTAAGGATGAGTGAGCCATTGTAATTGAGGATCAATAGAACATCCATGGAAATTGCTGGCTTAGTTTGGATGGATGTTGATGTTTGAGATGGGGGTGTTGAAGGGTGATTAGATGGATGTTGAGGGTGGAAGATTAATTGGATGGATGATGAGGGTGGAAGATCAATTGGATGGATTGAGCAAGAACGCTTTCATGTGCTCTTTGGAAAAAAATGGTCAGAGGGCTGTCAAGCATGAGAAAGGGGGAATTGAACACAGATCCTGGGGACTTGAACCCCCATGGCCCTGCCCTGAACTTCTAGGACAGGGAGAAGTTTGAGGAAGGAAAAAAAAAAAAAAAAATGCTATATGTATTTTTTTTTATTTCTTTATTTTTTTTAGATCAGATAAAGAACTAAGAAAACTTTTTTTAAATTTGGCCCCTTTTCTTGAGGGCTACCAAATTCGTCACCACACCAGTCATCTCATCAAATACCAACTGTGTGAATTTTTTCTCTGAAACCTCAAGTAGATTGATTCTTTGCCATCCAAAATAGTGATCTATTTTCCCAATCCCCTATTTTTTTATTTTCATGTTATCTCCATAACTTTTACCATAACTTTAAATTATCCTTTTTTTTATTTTGGTTGCTACCATCAAAATTCTTCCACCTGCTTGCTCCTCTTATTCCCTCTAGATTTAGGCAAGGTGGTGTGTTGGAATTATTGAGTAATACAAGTGTTGCCTAAAGATATAGCTCAATATTACTTTCTCTCATCTATCTTCTTGATCAAATACCTTATTTTCTTGAGTGTTCAAGTCTAGTATGTTCTTTATTTTATACTAGTCAGTTATAAATCAAGTAAAATATTTAACTTGAATCCTAGTTCCTTTCCTTCATATTTGCTCTCAATTTTTATTGTCTAGTAACTGCTTTGTACCATGCTAAGAAGTCTCTGTCCTAGTGGGTTCTTCATCTCCAATCCTAGAAGCTATCTTTTCACCAAATAGTTGATTTTAGTTCAAGTGAGTGAATTTTTATAATTATGGCCAGCAATTAGCTTAGGAAAATGAGCAGTATGTAAAGCAAAAGAAATTCTGGACACCTTGTGTCAATAATTGCTAATGCGCTCTCACAATGGGGCAATACGTTGGATGATATCAGTGATGAATTTGATTGGATGATGAATGGATGATGGAAAAAAGCAGGGAGAAGAGCTCCTTAAGTACAAAAGATTGGCCTCTTGTGAGCCCATGATACAACAAGCCTAAAGGCAAATTTTCCGCTCCAAAAGATATGTACAGGCTCTAAGAGCCTTGTTAATTGGTTTGGGCTACATTGGCCCCCATATCATCAGTCCCTGTTGTGGTGACCAATCCTGGACACCACGGCAAAAAAAAAAAAAAAAAAAAAAATCGGATTTCAGTTGTACCCCTATGGTTACCTTCATTTTCCCCCATCTCTCAACTCCTCCCTGTCCTAGCGGTCTAGGGCAGGCCTCTTGCCTGTCTCTCGGCTTTGCTTCCCTCTTCCTATGTTCAATTCCCACTTGTTGCGCTCGCGGTCCTGACTTTTGGCAATGCAAGCAATCTTCGAACCACTTTCGACGATCCCATCTACTCACCACCCCCTCCGACTCCCATCCAATCTCAACCCATCCCTTCGATTCACTTGATCAATCTGACTTGACTTCATCCGATCTACCCAATCACTTCCACCTACCCCCCCGGAGGAGGATGTCTGTTTCCCAAGCTTGGATCCTCACCCATTGATCCTCAACAACCTCAACCAAAACCTCTCAATTACCACATCCCATCCTTCCTCAATCATCCGCCCTCAAATCCGCAGCCATCGATCCCAACGCTCTTGCTCATCATTCCACCCAACGACATGTCACCATGGAGGCTTGAATGTTGGCAACTCATCATGACCCTTGCTCCTTCAACTTTAACGCTCTTGAAGAATTCGCTTGGTCCAAGAGAGAGTCACTAGAAGTGATCAAGAATCGTCATAGGATGTCCGTCAACCCATACTCATCCCATCCTCCTCCCCATCGGATCCTAAGATCTAGCAAGACTCCCATTGAGCCCCCTCATTCTCATTCCACCGACAATCCCGGTCGAATTCGTGATGATGATGATGATGAGGATGCACATCATCATGACGACGCCAGCGACAACCGTTGTCAAAACCCGCGACCGCTGTCGCGGGTGTCGATCTGGTTGCCCGTGGTCATTCTCGACACGGGCGACATCTCTCTTTCTCTCATGTAATTTTTTTTTTTTTTTTTTTTTGCACCTATTTGTAAATCTCTCTTGTACATAGTATACAGGGCCTTATGTCTATAAAAGGAGGGGCTCTCCCCTGCCTTTTGATCCCATCATCAGGAGAGCATCAGAGAATCCAATCCATCCAAGAAGACCTTCATTGTAATCAACTTATCTGTGGGCATCCTTCCCCACCTATCTGAGCCATTTATTTGGGTATATCTATGATTGCCCCTTGATCCTTTGAGCCTCTATACTCAAACTCTGTCCTTTGTGACCTTGATCCTTATCACCAACCAATAGCCTTGCTGGTTGAAGAAGAATTCCCGTCTGCCTGAATTCTTGAGTGTGTTATACCACTCTGATCCCTTTTTCCGACCATACTGGTCTTGATCTCTCCTTGATCATCTTTCTGGAGCCAATCACGTTTGATTGAAGAGGTTTTATTAAGCTTAAAAACTGGAGTGTTAAACCTCCCTTCTTCTTTGGGGTGGAATTTCGCCACGCTATTCTTGAGTTCCTTGAGGAGTGTTGGGATATTCTTGCTCAAATTTGTTATTGATTTGCTTCTAGAGCTTCATAAACAAATTGCTTTTGTTTTGTTCAGCCTCCCACAGTTATCTGGTACCCTTCAAGCGCTTGATTGCGGAGAGTTGGGCAGGTTCATTGAGAACCTGGAGGTTGGTTGGGATTGAGTTGATCTTTCCTAATCAGCTGCTGAAGACCAGAGTTATTAGCTTGTGGGCGTTTTTACTTACAACTGCCTTGTTCTATTGAACTCTGAACAAACCTTAACTTATTTGTTCAAGTCTTTCCCTGCACCATCTTGCCTCAGATAGTGTTCTTTCCATAGCTACCGACAACTCTTATCCTCTTCCCTTAGTTTGATTTCTCATCCATAAGGTTCTGGACCTTGATTCCGGTTACATTTAAATATTATTGTAACTCCTAGGAGGGCAGCCTAAACATCACCTTTCCCCTCCACAGAACTGCCACGGCTTAGCACCGTTTGGAGTCTTACACTGTACCCTCAGAACCAGCCTATTCTGGTTATTTCTGGTGTTTCCACCTTGATGGGGCTGAACCAGCCCCTTAGCTGTTCAAACCCGTGGCTGGTTGTCTGTTACAACCGGCCTCTTAACTCACATACTGGGTGGTTGCCTCATGCAATCAGCCCCTGGCCATAAAAATGGCCAGGTGGACCCAGGACACACCTGGGTCCAGTCTCAGACACACATGGGGGGGTGTAACCGGCGGACATGCCACCCCCCCCCTCTCTCACTCAAATCCCTGGAGCGGGCAGTCAAATCCCCCTACCAGGGGCCCTGGAGGTTGATACCCCCAGGGCGTTGTCAAGGTAGGTGGGCTGGGGGGTGGTCAAATCCCCCCCAGCCTTTTGCTCCTCCCCCTTGGTAAAGGGGTGGGTAGAGCGCCCCTTTTGGTGGTGGGGGGTGGTAAATTCCCCCCCACTGCTGGTTTCCTTGCTGGAACTGGCCAAGCCACCACATTTGGTGGGGGGGGTTATCAGGCCCCCCCCACCCTGACCCGTTGCCTCTTGCAACCGGTTGCTGGCTGGTTCCCCCAGCCAGCCCTTCCTCCTCCTCCTTGCAATGGCAAGCAATGGGAGGGGGAGGAGCCAGGGCAATTGGCCCCAGCTTTGCAGCCCCCACCCAGCGCGGAAGCTGCAACCGGGGTGGGGTCACTCAATTTTGAGTCCCCCTGCCCCCCACAATGGCCCCCCGCGGGCTTTTGGGCCCCATAAACGGGCCGTAAGCAAAAATAGCGGGGAAGCCCCAAATGGGCTGCGACACGGGCGGCGGCCCCCAATGGGCCGCCCCAAGCCCAAAAAGGGAGATCAACAAACTTTGGCGGGCCAGCCTGTCTGGCCAAGTATGTCCAAAATAAACCTTGGGCCCAACTATGCCCATACAAGCCCATCTGGCTGTATTTGCCCATATACCCCACTGGGCCCGTTAGGGCCTGTGTACCAATAGGCCTGTTTCATGCGTTTTGAGGCCAGTTTCCCCAAATCCATGACATCCACACAGGCACGTATAGTCCATGTGTGTGTCCAATGGGCCGCAGAAGCCCACCTGTGCATCCCATTTGGATTACACTCATACGTAGCACATGCGTAAGTGGATATGTATTTTAACATGAATATCAAGTGACATGTTGTCCTTGTCAAACATGTCCTCTTGTGTCAATTCAACTAGTTCTTTAAACATATTTTATTCATTATGGTCTCTCAGCTTTTCAACCCATGGTCAGCCCTCCTTTTAGTTAGCCTACTTAAGCTGCCTGTTTGAAAGTGAATGAAATAATCTATACTTCCTGAATTAGAACTTGACTTCTTCTTTGGGTCCCCAAGGATCCTCTCCTCTTGGCAATACAACTTTCCTCCTTCTTCCTCCTTAGAAAGTCTCAACAGGGAGGCTTCACCCTTTAATTCTCACAGCCCCTTCAAAGTCAACTCAGTCATCTATCCAAACCATTTCAAACTTTCTTTACCTCCATAATGGAAAGGTATCCACCCAGTCTTTCATGTGTCTCTCCTAGAGCAAGCTTGAGTCTTATACCCGGGCAAGACTTATCCCCCTCCTGAACCATTCAACTTCCAAGATGATTTCAAATGGGAAGTAAGTCATATTCTGTATTCCAGGTTAGGCAAAGGAAAAATCCAATACCTTGTTGAAGTAACTGGCTTCCATTCCAAAAAAAGAATGTGCCTTGTGGGAACCAGCTCATCATGTACACAACTCCCCCAACTTGGTTTGAGACTTTCATGCAAACTACACTTGCAAACCTTGCCAAGCTTAACTATATCCATCCAATCCCATTCCATCCCATATTTCTATTCCATTTGATCCTATCCAATTTCATTCCATTCCATCTAATTTAAATACCTTCACATCTCCATCATATATCATTCTTGTTTTCTCAATTTAACTCTTTTTATACTTTCATAATAACTCATATTTTACATGTCCCTTTTATTCCTCTCTTTTTCCTGTTAATATAAATTCTTTTTATTTATCAAAAAAATTATAATATACATCTTATTAAAAACAGAAAATCATCATAAAATGACAATATATAATACCTTATAAATTTTCCTTTCTATTCTTCTCCACTTCTTACAAATTTTCAGCCAACTCCTCCACCATCAATTTAAACACTTCAAGATCTTCACCTTTTATTGAGCCCCAAAATTTTTTCCACACAAGAACTTTTTCAACTAACGCTTCACCAAAGATCTCCTTTCACTTTGTGATCCAAGCTCTCTTTGGTCCAGAATTCCATTCATCTGACTCCAAGAGCTCTTTATGGGCTCTTTCTCTTCAAACCAGCAACAAAACCTCTCCAATATTGCCAGTCAACCGTCTCAAATCAACCTCTATTGGAACTAAAACTTGCACTTGGGCTCCTGTGCTTTGATCCTCCATTCCATTCCTTTACCCTGTTCTGTTCAGTTTCCTCCTTTGCTTGCTCCCCTTCCATTTTTTTTCTCCTTTGTTTTCATCTTTTCTCTCCTTTGTTTCCTCAGAATTTGCTTTTAAATTCTCTTCACCTTGCACCTTGGACTCCACAAAATTCATAAAAACCTTGGTCAAGGGCCCAAAATTTGTTGGTGGTGGTGGTGGTGGGGTATTTGTGGTGTACCTGCAGAAACTTTGCAATACTGAAAAGGGAAATAGTTTGATTATATTATTTCCATTCTCTGAATGTCTTTGTCCTCAAACTCCCTCAACTGGGCTCTGCGCTCCAAGAAACTCAATCTTCAGTACTGGTGAAAGATGATTATTCACACACAGAGAAGACCTTTCACTTTTGTTTCACTTTTAGCTGCCTCAGGTGTATTGACCAACGGCTTGCAATTTAAAGGAAAGGAACATGCCACATTACAGAGAAAAAATTGCTTCAACTTGCCTTGAGGAACACAAACAGATGTGCTTGAAAAAAAAACTCTTGTTTTGGCGGATACAGTTTTTGCAATTGCAAGCGGAGGATGAAAAAATAATCAATTATAAATTTATTCAAGCAATTCAGGTAAAATTTAAGGGTATACAGTGAGTAATTTAATTTTGGAATTTCTGTGAAATTATCCAGAAGATTGCAGGAGCTTGCAACTTTATACCTGGGCAACTGTCATGCTCCAGGTTTAAGGGTTATTTTCTTCATCAATTTGACATATACTTTTCCCCAGTCCATAATGGTGGCACAAATAAAGCACAAAATCAATGGTTCCTTCCACTTACTACCTCTTCCTAGCATAAAAACCTTTCAATCTTGGCAAATCATTATATACTTTCACATCTTTGCAGTTAATCCCAAACTGGTCAAGCATCCCTTTGAGCTTTTCTCTTCTACACTTGGGTATTATCAGCCCTCAAATTTCCATTCCTTTTCATACAATCACACTATTTTTCATCCGTGGGTAGATAGCCATATCAAATGAATAGTTTGGAAATGGCCCAGCCCATTCTCCTGCAAAACAATATATGTTGATTTGCATTTTCATCACATGTTAACCTTGGAAAAAACTGTAATGTTCTTTCATTTTCCCCATTTCATTCCTGTCATTCATTGTGTCATTGCCCCCTAGCTTGAGGTAGCCTTCTATCAGTTTGTACCTAGTTATCATTGAATCACCATATAAAGGCTACGCCAGGCACATTTTCAGATTGTTTCCTCAGTTAGTTAATTTCATAAGTTCTTGCATTTGCTAAAACAATTCATCACATTGGGCATGGCTTTGGTTTCATTTAATTGGAGAAATTTATTTCCTCTCATTGTTTGTTGGGTCATCAAACATTATTTCACACCTTGAAGTTAGATTTGCTACCTTGAACTCAGTTTCCTAATTTTCAACCATAAACATTTAACATTTCCCTATAGTATGTAGGGTTTTTGTGTGAAATACATCTGATTATCAAAGAAATAAAGAGGGTTGAATTTTTGACTGGACATCTTACACATTTAACACCTTCAAAGTGTGTTCCAAATTTCACAGCTCCTTATTAAAAACATTTGGAAAAAAATTATCTTAAAACCATAAAAAATGGGTATATTTTTGTCTCAAGAAATCAGTGTGTATCAAAGTTGGAACAACTTCCCTCAGAAAAAAAAATATTTTTAACAAATGCACCATTTCAATGGAAGGTTTCTAAAATACACATAACCTCTGACTGTTGTGTTTCAAACCTCAAAATAATCATCCATTAATCATCTTTGGCATTCCCAACCCCAATCCACACCTCCAAAAAATCATAATAAATTCACTCATCATCATCATCAACATCATCATCATCATCATCATCATCATCATCATCATCATCATCATCATCATCATCATCATCATCATCATCATCATCATCATCATCATCATCATCATCATAATCACCATCATCATTGTTATGATCATCATCATCACATCATCATCACAGCACACCACCTGCCTCAAATAAATCAAGCAGAACCTCTCAAAATGAAATTTATTCCATACAATCTTTCTCACATGTTGAAAACAGGAAGTATAATTAACCAATCTCCTATCAAATTATTGGAATCTTTGTATCTTAATTTTTTTGTATCCTTGGGTCCTCCTCTTGTTCAAATTTTTGTCATCTGATAGTTCTGCCTGAATCTTGAGTGCTTCTTCTGACTTTTCATCTGCTTCTTATTTATCACTATTAAAGCTCTTGAGTATGTCAGCCCAGTGTGCAATCTATACTCTGATAGTTTAGTCACTGTTCCAGTTGTACCTGTGACTTAGATCCTAGTGTTGAGATATCCAAGTTCCCTCACACACTCACTCTGACTCATGCGGCACCGCGCGCACCGCGCAGTGAGGTGACTCCATAACCACCTCCTCCCCCACTTGATGCGCGCGGGGAATGCCGGGGGTTTCTGGAATAGATCTCCCTCGGGAATTTGACTCACGGCCTAGAGTGGTTCTGCAGAGGGTTCTTCTCTCTCTCTACTCCAGTCTCCACTACAATTCTTACTTTTCTTCTTCTGCGTCTCTTGCTTCTTTCTTTCCTATTTCTTCTCTATTCGTCACGATTCTCCTTGTCAACTTTATCACCACTCACCTTGTCGAATGGATTTCAACTCTCATCTTGATCTCTGCCTGGTAAGACAATCAACCTCAAATACTCATCATCCAAGTGAACCTGACAATATTATCTTAGATATACGTGCCTAAAGCCTGTCCTCATCCTTCACTCTTGTCCTTCTGATGTCCTTCCTGCTAAGTCTGGTCTAGCTGTTGGTATCCATCTCTCTATTCTCTTTGTTCTCCTTTCTTGTGATTCTATTTTTCTCTCTCAAATATGTTTTCTAATTTGTGAAATTCAGTCTTTTGGTTTTAGTCCTCTAGCCCAAAACTCAAATTCTCATCACTGTTAAAAGCCGAAAACCTCACTGGAATAACCGGAATTCTCAAGATGGCCGAACCAACAGGAACTACCAACTATTTCCACCAAGTTGCTCTAAAAGCTGCGGTTGATGCCATACCACTTCTCAATGATGAATACTACTCTATATAGAGTGTCAGCCTGCTACTTAGCACAGAGCAACCTGACAAAGCAACAACAATAATAATATTAACAAAATTAAAAGGAACAAAGATAAATGAATAAATAAAATTATTATAAAATGAAGAAGTAGGAAATCCATAAATATTATTGCAGAAATGGATTTCCCACCCAAAATAAGGTAGGGTCACTCACTGACCCCACCCTTGAATTCTTACTCCTTATATTTTTTAATTAATTTAATACAAAATGGTAAATGACCACGGCACCAGTATGGCACCTTTTAGCCATTTTAATATTTCACATGATATGTCATGTATAGGTTTCACACCTAAATTTCAGTCGAAATCCAGGTGTTGTGTGTAGTTTAGGAGTTACACGGGAAATTGTGTTTTGTCACAATTCCCGCAAGCAGCCCCGCGTCCCTACAGCGCTGGTCTCCTGCGTACGCAAACTCCCGCAAGCAGCCCCGCGTCCCTACAGCGTTGGACTCCCGCGTACGCCAACTCCCGCACGGAGCCCCGCGTCCCTACAGCGCTGGACTCCCGCGCAACTGAATTCCCGCGCAGGTAATCCCGTGAACTAGTCACGCGCGCAGCGGTACAGTCCCCCGCGCGCATCTGAGCAGCGGATCAGTCCCCGCGCGCATTTGAATGGACTGATCCCCGCGCCTCCTATGACATCCAGGTACCGCTCAGAGAAGCTACAATATAGTAGGATCTACACTACATATGTAAAGCTACCACACGAGCATAGATTATGGTTCAAAAACCTTAAAAATCAATTAAAATTAGTTAGTAACTAATTTTTAGTATTTTTTATTAATTAAATAAAGATCCAGACTCACCACAAAATAAGTTGATCAGAACCTTCAAAGACCACGAAACTACATAAGGAGTGGTCGTAAAAATTATTAAAAATTACATACAGGATCAGCAGAGGATGGAGAATCAATAAAAATCTACGTCTGCTCACTTTGGACCAGTACTTACTGTACAAATTGAGGATCAGTGCAGGATCAGCAAAATGACTAATCTATTGATTAACAGATCCTGCAGCTAAAAAGGAGCTGTTCCTTGACAGATCTAAGGCCAGCAGGCTAACAGCACCTTGAGGACGTGCCATTTTTGCCCTGATTGCCCCCCTAGCCTCAGCCCATGGCTAGTACCCCTTCTAGAGGTCCTCAAGCACCCAAAAAAGAACATTTAAACAGGCTCTTTTTGCCCTTCTGTTTCCAATCAGTTAATCAGTTATCAGGAATTATTTATTATCAATCAGACACAGTGTCATTGTTAATCAAGTGCTTATATGAAGATAAGCAAGTGATTTATGACTTAGTCTGTAGTAGTATTATTTACCTTTATTAACCAATCAACCATTGAAGTTTAGTCAAGCAATCTACCCCATCTGCTCTGAAACCCTTCCAATTATTCCAGGATTTTCGTGGTCAAGTGCTCAGAGTGAGTGTTTTCCTTCCTTTCTAGGCCACTTGTGCTGTTAAGCCCAGCCATTAGTGGAATAAGTCCTTTCTAAGGCACCCATATTTATTCCAAGGTTCTTAAACTGCCTAAGGAGGCCCCTTGAAGAGAGGTTGCTAGTCTGTAAAGATCCCCAGTAGTATAATACTGTGGCCCCTCTTTTTATATTATATTTAAAATATTTATAACCAAACCAAATAAACCTTGCACTCGCTCTTACCATACCATTATTGGAGCTTTAAAGTGTTTATTCTTTGGAATATTATTGCTCCAAGTTCTTTTATCACTCTCTGTAGCTAAAGGACTGCAAGGTTCCTGGTATCAGAGAGCTGACATAGAGGGACAAGATGCTGATGCTCTTCGACCTCAAGGAAATCAAGGATGCTATCACGAAGAATGTAGGACAAATGTCCACCAAGCAGGATCGAGATATTAGGGCTGTTCTCCTCTTGAAATTGGACAGCACAACGCATGCCAATGTTGTCAACTCAACAAACTTCAACTCTTCTAAATTACTCTTGACCAATATAACTTGTTGATTTGCTTCATCCAAGACAGCCAATTGTGCCCAAATATTCAACCATTTCCTTCATATTACTTTCAATGACCATGCTATTGAGGACTTTGTAACGGATACCAAGAAAGCTTTGACAAGGATGCACAACGTAGGAATAGAGTTACCTAAAGATATTCTTGCCTACCTAGTACTGTTTAAATTTCCCCCTTCTCTCGAGAATCTGAAACAACAGGTCATGCACGTGGAGAAACTAATGACAATTGATGTAGTTTTCAACCATCTAATCCAATATGACAACAAACGAAAGGCCCAACAAAAAGTTTCCAAATCCACTTCTACTCTCTCTCTTGTAACTACTAGACCTCAAAACTCCCAAGAAGATAGGGAGGTTAAAATTACATGCAAAGAGGGTTACCACAATCCCAATGCTCCACATCCCAAATCCTCTTGCTTTCACTTACACCCTCAGATTGCCCCCAGTTGGTGGGTAGAAAAGCAGAACAAATGGAAAAATAAAAATAAGAAACCAGCTCCGACCATCAACTATCACGCTCTCCTAACTTTATGGATCAACGCGGATGACACTCCCAACTTGATCCTGGATTCGGGTGCCAATATTCATGTGTTTAACGACCTCAAATACTTCACCAATCTCAAAACTAAAGAAGAACATGAAGTGATCAAGACTGGAAAACTTGAAGCCAGTTTAAAGATCATGGGGATTGGCACGGTAAGAATAGAATGGAGGGACTCAGAATCACCTTAGAAGATTGCGTCTTTGTCCCACATATTGTTGTTAATCTCATTAGCCCTGGTCTCCTTGCTAAGAAAGGCTGTTGCCTAAATCAAAATCAGGATAAATTCTCCCTTAACAAGAACAAGTTGACTGTACTTAATGGACAAATCGGAGATAATCTCTTTGTAGTCGAGAAACCTCAGGCCATTGGTTCAACCAATGTGATTAATCACATCACTTAACCTATGCAAGACTCATCCTCATCACCTCAATCTCTGATGGACATTCACAAGACATACGGCCATTCCTCGGTCTCAACCCTTCAACCAATATTAAAGGATCTGTTTGCTCGTGATGTTTTAACCAAGTTCCAATGCAATTCCTGCGCATAGAGCAAGATTACTTGCTCTTCCTTCCCTGCAGTCTTGACTTGATCTAATCTTCCACTGGAAAGAATTCATCTTGATCTAGTTGGACCTATTACTCCACAATGTAAGTCCGGCCATTGGTACATGCTAACCCTGGTCGATAACTATTTGGGATATCTTGCAACTTTCCCTCTACACTCCAAAGATGAAACTCCCAAAACTATCATCAATGTACTGGAAGTCAAATTCAAAAGACTCAAATATTACCCATCAGAAATCTACTCTGACAAAGGCTCTGAATTCACTAACGCCAAGCTCAAGGAATTCACCAAAACTAAACATATCAAACTACTCACCTCCGACCCTTATCACTCCCAACATAAAAGCCGCGCCAAAAAAAGAGCAAATTGCACTATTGTCAAATCAGCTTGATATACTTTTTCTTCCTCCCAAGTACCCAAGAATTACTGGCATATCGTCACAAGAAGCTGCTGCTTCATGCTTAATCAGATACCAAGAGAAGGTAATCATCTCTCTCCTTGGGAGCTGATGTTTGGGAAAAAACTTCCTGCTAACTACCTGAAGCCTGTAGGCTCTCCTCTCATCCATCTTGCAAATCGCATACAAAAAGGTCTCAAGTTTGATGAAAAAGGATATGAAGGGATTCTAGTTGGGTTCAATCCCGCTTTTCACTCTTATCTTGTCCTTACCTCACTGGGCTCTATTTTTGAAACTAAGCACATCACCTTTCTCAAGGCTCATACAATCAACTTTCCCCTTCTCAAATCTGTTGGAACCAATATATTTTCTCAATCCTACCGCAACTCCAATGAATCAGATTTTTCTTCACCCAACAAACAATTCACCACTAGAGATCATAATGATGACCCCTCAGAATCTGACTTGATTCAAGACAATTCTGTCTCCCTCAATTAAAATCTATCTGATCCTCAACCAGAACCTCCAGAACCTTCTCAAATCCCGTCTCCTGCTCCTATAAATCCCAAAATCCATCAATGACCCAAACGAGAAACTTGTAAACCTCAACGTTACGGCTTCCATCACTATTACAAACCTCCCTTGTACAAGGCTGCTTGGAAGTGCCCCAAATGGCCCAAGTGGGATAAGGCCTCAAAAGAAGAACTGGAATCTATTGAATCTCAGGAAGTATGGGAGGAGTATTACGGCACACCGGATAATTTCCTGAACACTACTTGGGTTTTCAAAGTGAAAGAAAACTGCCATGGCAAACAGGTGAAGTACATGGCGCGATTATGCGTCCAAGGATTTGAACAAATCTTGGGTGTGGACTATGAAGAGACTTGGTCGCCCACCAGTAAGCTAGGCTCACTACAAATTGCCCTTCTTTACGGTTTGAAAGAGAAGATGACCTTCACTCAGTTCTATGTCCAGGGGGCTTTTCTCCATGCCCCCCTCAATGGAAATGTAATTATCAAAACTCCGGAAGGTTCACTCCAGAAATCTCCCTATCTCAAACTAAAGAAGTCTCTATATGGTCTTAAAAAATCCCCCAAGAATTGGTACAAAACACTGGCTTCTTGGATCAAAACTCAAGGATTCCAGGAATCTAGCAGAAATCCGTGCTTATACATTAACTCCGGCACCAAGGAGGTTCTCTACTTTCACGTAGACGATCTTATCCATGTTGGACGAAGCGAAACCTTCAAGATCAACTTTCTAAAAACATTTAAAAACTCTTCTTGCCACCTGCCAAATACAATCCTTGGGATGCTAATGGAAGTAAACGACGATTGAATTCTACTCAGTCAACCTAATCATATTGATTGCGGCCTTGAAGAATTAGGTCTCTCGGAGTGCAGAGACACTCACTCTCCACTCACTCAAAATCTCCATCTGGAACCAGCCTCTGATGAAGATCATGACAAATTTGCAAAACTCAACGTCAATTTCCGTTCAGTTACTGGTCTCCTCAATCACCTTGCCCAGTACACCCGTCCCAACATTGCGTTTGCCGTTTCGAATCTTGCTAGGTTCAATGCAAAACCTGGTATGTCTCATTGGAGAGAAGCTTGCAAAGTCTGGAAATATCTGAAAACAACCCAAGACTTCAAACTCACTCTCAGTTACAAATCAGAAGAAGGAATGATCTTGGCCTATAGTGACGCTACATGGGGGGACGATCCCTCCTCGAGGAAATCTCAAACCGGTTTCATTATCTTTCACTATGGTAGCCCCGTGGTCTGGAATTCTTCAAGACAAAGAAATGTGACATACTCCTCCACTGAATCCGAGCTCAATGCTCTCCTTGACTGCTTTCTTGAGCTCAAGTGGATCACTCACCTAATTGGCAAGATTCATCATTCTTCCAGGGTCAAACCCACCATCTACATCGACAACAAAGGATTCGACGACAACATCAAGCAATTTGGGTTCCACTCTAAATCTTGTCATATTGATATCAAAACCAAGGGTCTAAGAGAAGACTACAACAGATTGGAATACATCCCATCTCTTATCTCTACATATTTGATGGTTGCCGACTCCTTGACGAAGGCTTCCAGTCCCAATTCACTCCAGATTCTCCATAGTTCTGTCTTTACTCTGCCTGAGAATTAGTTTTTTTTTCTTTCTTTCGTTTTCTTCTTTTCTTTTTTTTGTATGTTGTCCTACCAGTCACGAGGGGTTTTGAGATCTCCAAGTTCCCTCACACACTCACTCTGACTCATGCGGCACCGCGCGCACCGCGCAGTGAGGTGACTCCATAACCACCTTCTCCCCCACTTGATGCGCGCGGGGAATTCCAGGGGTTTCTGGAATAGATCTCCCTCGGGAATTTGACTCACAGCCTAGAGTGGTTCTGCGGAGGGTTACTCTCTCTCTCTACTCCAATCTCCACTCTGATTCTTACTTTTCTTCTTCTGCGTCTCTTGCTTCTTTCTTTCCTATTTCTTCTCTATTCGTCATGATTCTCCTTGTCAACTTTATCACCACTCACCTTGTCAAATGGATTTCAACTCTCATCTTGATCTCTGCATGGTAAGACAATCAACATCGAATACTCATCATCCAAGTGAACCTGACAATATTATCTTAGATATACGTGCCTACAGCCTGTCCTCATCCTTCACTCTTGTCCTTCTGATGTCCTTCCTGCTAAGTCTGGTCTAGCTGTTGGTATCCATCTCTCTATTCTCTTTGTTCTCCTTTCTTGTGATTCTATTTTTCTCTCTCAAATATGTTTTCTAATTTGTGAAATTCAGTCTTTTGGTTTTAGTCCTCTAGCCCAAAACTCAAATTCTCATCACCTAGTTGCTCACCAGTCTCAGTCTGTCCAATGTTGTCCTTCCATCAGTGCGGACTTCAAGGCTCAGCTTTAAATATTGATTCATTTTTTTTATTTTTTTTTCAACCCCTTGTTGGTGCTGCTTGTATCTAGACTAGTTAAGCAGCCAACTCTTCAGTGAATGAAAATCATCAGTTCTGACTTACTTGAACTGGAGTGTACCCCTGAGATTCCTCAAAAGACTCCTTGATCCGCCCGTCTCTGCAACAATAAAACCCTCTCTTCCTTATTTCTCAACTTCCTAACCAGAGCTTCACCTCTTAAACTTCACATCTCTCACCAAAATTGTTCAGAAACTTATTTTTTTTCTCATTCTTTTGATAAAAAAATGAGAAAACCATTTTTCAATTCAATCCCCCAGGAAAATCATGGAATCTATCAAGGATGAATAGTGCCCTGAATCAACATGAATTTCTCACTTGAATAAAAATCCCACACATCTGCATGATAATTAGAAACCAACCTACACCACAATCCCCACTCAATTGATCAAGATGCCATCATTATCCACACCAACCAATAATTTCATTAAAAGCATTCCTGGAAACAACTTGTGAATATAATTCTACACCTTTTCATCATCATCCTACCAGATATCCTCATCCTGACACAATAAAACTTTAATTAATTTGTTAAACAAGGTTCTTCTTTGGACCAAAATGCTTGTATTAGGGCTACCACTGTCTACTTGTTTCAGCAAGCTAATGTTTCAGAGTCATCTGCCAAAGAAACAAAATATTGAAATAAAAAAAAGAAAAGAAAAACACTATTACAGAATAGAGAATGAAAGAATATCATTGCATATTTGTATTTCCCACCCAATTTCCAGTGGATTCACTCAAAAACCCCACCTTGTAATTCCCAATTGTCAACCTACTAAATTGATCAAAATGATGGCAAAAATTCATGGAACAACAATTGCAATTTTTTAACTTCTCATTCTTGAAAGCATAATTTATGCAAAGCCTTCACACCTAGAATTTTTTAATAATCAACAAATTATGCGTATTATGAGATTTACCACAAAAAGGTTTTTTTGTCAAAATTCCCACACACAGCCATGGCACTTAAATACCTGCGTTTGGCTGCTATCAACCTAAAAGTGGGGAATGCAGGATTGACAGACAAATTCCAAGCTTTGAAGCAGGTGCGCATACTGGACAGGTGACCTGCATGCAGTGCAACAACTACACAACATGAAATCCACCAATCCACTTTCAAAAGACCAAGAATGGTGTTGAAGCAGCACCCAGAAATGCTACAACCTATAAATAGACTTACAGTGTATGTAACAAATGTCTCCATGTGTGAATTATGTTCAAAACCATAAACAAATCAAGTAAAAATATGTAAAATGTCAAAGAAACCTATCAAAATAGGTAATTTAAATAAGGGGGTGATGAACCCAAAACCCCAGGTTGTGAATGGGCGTGAAATGCCATTCACATACCATATAAGTCTTGAACCTATGTTCAAAACTTGAAGATTTACAAAAAAAGTTACTTACAGCTTTTGGAACCCCCTGGGGTTATTTTTGTTTTTTTTGTCTTTTTTTTCTTTTTTTCAATTATTTCTCTTTTTTCTTTCTTTTTCCACTTTTCTTGTTTTTAATTCATTTTTATTTTTATTTTTATTTGTATTTTAATTTCAATTTTATTTTTCATTTTAATTTTAATTTGAATTTTAATTTTAATTTTAATTTTAATTTTAATTTTAATTTTGATTTTGATTTTAATTTTAATTTTAATTTTTATTTTAATTTTTATTTTTATTTTTATTTTTATTTTTATTTTTATTTTTCTTTTTTATTTTTATTTTTATTTTTATTTTTATTTTTATTTTTATTTTTATTTTTATTTTTATTTTTATTTTTATTTTTATTTTTATTTTTATTTTTATTTTTATTTTTATTTTTATTTTTATTTTTATTTTTATTTTTATTTTTATTTTTATTTTTATTTTTATTTTTATTTTTATTTTTATTTTTATTTTTATTTTTATTTTTAATTTATTTTTATTTTTATTTTTATTTTTATTTTTATTTTTATTTTTATTTTTATTTTTATTTTTATTTTTATTTTTATTTTTATTTTTATTTTTATTTTTATTTTTATTTTTATTTTTATTTTTATTTTTATTTTTATTTTTATTTTTATTTTTATTTTTATTTTTATTTTTATTTTTATTTTTATTTTTATTTTTATTTTTATTTTTATTTTTATTTTTATTTTTATTTTTATTTTTATTTTTATTTTTATTTTTATTTTTATTTTTATTTTTATTTTTATTTTTATTTTTATTTTTACTTTTATTTTTATTTTTATTTTTATTTTTATTTTTATTTTTATTTTTATTTTTATTTTTATTTTTATTTTTATTTTTATTTTTATTTTTATTTTTATTTTTATTTTTATTTTTATTTTTATTTTTATTTTTATTTTTATTTTTATTTTTATTTTTATTTTTATTTTTATTTTTATTTTTATTTTTATTTTTATTTTTATTTTTATTTTTATTTTTATTTTTATTTTTATTTTTATTTTTATTTTTATTTTTATTTTTATTTTTATTTTTATTTTTATTTTTATTTTTATTTTTATTTTTATTTTTATTTTTATTTTTATTTTTATTTTTATTTTTATTTTTATTTTTATTTTTATTTTTATTTTTATTTTTATTTTTATTTTTATTTTTATTTTTATTTTTATTTTTATTTTTATTTTTATTTTTATTTTTATTTTTATTTTTATTTTTATTTTTATTTTTATTTTTATTTTTATTTTTATTTTTATTTTTATTTTTATTTTTATTTTTATTTTTATTTTCATTTTTAATTTTAATTTTATTTTTATTTTTATTTTTATTTTTATTTTTATTTTTATTTTTATTTTTATTTTTATTTTTAATTTTATTTTTTATTCTTATTCTTATTCTTATTCTTATTTTTATTTTTATTTTTATTTCCATTTTTTTCTTTATTATTCCATTTTTACTTTTGTTTAATTTTTTATTTATTTGAATTAATTTTATTTCATTTTATTTCATTTATTTTTTGCACACAAACCTGGAGTGACAAACAAGTTGTGAACTGGTTGTTTATGGTTGCAATCTGAAAACTTCAATTCAAATAAAGACCTAAGAAGTTGAAAATGAAGATTAAAAAATTTGAAGGCCTCAATCCCCCATTTAATCTGAAATAGGTGGGAATTTCAGGAAAAAAACTATCCTAAGGGTTCTCCTCAATTAAATATCCAGTAAAATTACCACAATTACCAAAGGAGGTATTTTAATATATTATTTAAACAAATACTTCAGATTCAAAAAATAATTATTACAAATTTTGGTTGACCTGAAATGCAATTTAAACTAACATGGACAGGGATTATATGAATTTTATTTTTTTTAGAATTTCCCCAAAAATCTGAATATACAATTGCATTTCTACAATTCTCATGGATTCCTTGAGTACAAGTAGATCATGTTAAGAATTGAGAAATTTTTACCAACAAATTTACAAATTATTAGTATTAATAGCTCAAATTTTTGAATGATCTTTAGAATCCAGAACCAGTTTAATATACATAAAGAATCCATACAATCCTGTGATGAATTAAAGATAATAGATAAATAAGTGATTGATGTATTTAGTCTGATAATGTTTTTCCATCCTAAACCATAAACAAAGCAATATGCACTGTTGTAAGTCATCAAACACCCCTTACCAGCTTAAGAACAATTATTTTAAGTCTTTGCAGGAACCAAGGCAATTAAGAATCAACCATTTATATATTTTATCACTTCTTTCACTGTATTTTCAGATTTCTCAGCCACTGCACCACATATTTCTATGTATTATCTTTGTGAAATAATTATTTTAATAATATTTTCAAATTTGGTCCAGAGAACATGTATAATGTTTATAAATTTAATATCCTGAAGAATAAATGTGAAATACACCCAGAAAACTAATTTGGCCCCTATTTTCATTTATTAATTAGTTAAAATCAACAATAACCAGACCAAACCTCCTTTCATTTGCTTTATCCATGTAGATGCAGATAAACAATTCATCACTTTGAATAATTTATTTATTCTAAAACTATATCACCTCTGTATGCTCAAAGGTAGAAAAAAACTTGGAATCCAGGTTTCTGAAAATTGGGGGTCTGTCTTTCAAATATCCAAAATAATTCTATTTAATTACAAATTTCCCTTGGGCCAGGAATTTCACAAAGAACCTAAATAAAAATTAATCAGTAAATAATTTTTGGAAATGTTTATCTGACACAAATAACCATGATTTATTATCAATACTTCTGTAGTGGAGCTAAAGAAAAATGGGTCATTGATTGAATATTATTCAAATAATTTTAAACAAAGAAAAGAGGATTATCTTGATATTTATACAACTTCTGGCTGAGAAGAACTGACCCCAGCTGAAAAACTCAAAATTTTTCTATGCTAAAAAAAGCTAGAAGAAAATGTGAGCAAGAGGATCTAGAAAGAAAAATCAAATTCAACACACTTCTAATGCAACACCAATCTTCAAAAAGGTCTATTATAAATTTTAAATTAAATAAAAGAAATAATGAATGAAAAAATAACACTTAAATACAAATTATCAAAATCAAAATTTGTTTCTGATTCATTCAGTGACAATTTGAGATAAAAAAAAGAAACCTCTTCTCCTGAATTCAAACTCATTGACCAGGAAGTCCCTCAGCTCACTATAAAATATTGGTTGGAAAGAAGGAAAACTCATTGGAATTCACAAAGACCCTGTAGGATTAGAATTTTACAATAAATTCAACCCCAAAAAATTCTTAGTCCCTTTACAACTTGAATTGAATTATTTAACCTAATTTTTCAAGAATTGACCAAAATCATATTTTTCCAGATTCCAATATATTTGTTTCTATTAGAAGACACAACACAAGAGCTGCAGGCAGATTTACCTACTATTGATTTTTTCCAGGAGCCACCCTTCCTTTTAAGATTAACCACAATGAATAAAATGAGGGGACTATAACACCATGAGCCAAGTGTTACCAGATATATACAAGAGTCCTATAAATTAAGCCTCCAACCTAGTATCAGAAAAGGCTCCAGATCAAAACATTCAAAATCCTAGAAGTACAAAGATTCTATTAAGCCACGCCAGATGAACCCAGACAAGGAAGCAAATATAAAATAATTATTCAAAGAGCATGTGATTTTCTGGAATTAATTCAAATATGCACAGTCCAAAGAGGCCTTGGTGTCTATAAAAAAACTAAGATAGCAGGAAAAGGCTACTCAGATATATTTTCAGAATATTATTACCCAAAAAAAGGTAGATTCACATGTGAAAAATTGGAATACTGGGATCAATTAGTTCAACTTATAGTAAAAGGATCAGGAAAAAAAGATTATCTTTCCATCAGAATACAAATTGAAAGAAAGACTGGGAAAAGATAATATATCTGTCCCAAAAGCAGAAGAAAGTATAAAAAAATTTGTTTCCAATCTTGATTATTCTTCCTTGGCCACTTTTTCTAGTTATTTACAGCAAAAATTTACTTTTTTGGTAGATTGGATTTAAAATAAGTTCAAATGGAAAAATACATTTAAAAATTTCTAAAATAAAAAGTCTACAATGGGATCAGGTGAAGCCCTCTGACCTCAAATATCAGACAGATTGCTTTCTGGAAATTAAAAAACAAGTTAAATTTATACATTCCCAAACCATTGAGAGGATGTTCTCAAACATTCAAGAGGACCTTATTACTTCTCTCCAAAATTTGAAGGAACAAACAAGAGTCTTACTTATGAATCTATTATTAAAATGCGGGTGCACTCAGGTAATGTCCATAGGAGTGTGTAATCCAAATGGGATGCAATAATGGGCCTCCACGGCCCATTGGACATCACGTGGGCCACGTGGGCCAATGTGGGTGTTATTGGTTTTGGGCATTTGGGCGCCAAAAACACATTTTTTAGGTCTTTTGGGACACGGGCCCTCACGGGCCGCCAGGGTGGATGGGCCACCCAAGCCAGATTGGCTTATTTGGGCATAAAGGGGCCCAAGCTTTATTATGGACATACTTGGCCAGACGGGCTGGCCCTCCAAAGTATGTAATTCTCACAATTTAAGCTTGTGGCGGCCCATTTGGGCCGCCACCCGTGTTGCAGCCGGCGTCGCGGCCTGTTTGGGCCGCCTGTGTTCCTTGGCACGCCCAATGTGGGGCCCGACGGCCCGCACAGGGCTGTCGCAGGGCAGAGGGATCCCGCGCGGTGGGATGCCCTGCGGGCCCAGCTGGTTGCGCCCGGGGACCAGCGCCGCAGAGCCGGGGCTTGCAGCCCTGCTCACTCCCCCTACCCTTGCTTGCCCTCGCGAGGGGGATGGGGGCAAGCAGGCTGGGTTGAACCAGCCAGCAACTGGCCACAAAAGTGCGGTCAGTCAGGGCAGGGGGGACCTGACCACCCCCTTGCCCAAGGAGGTGGCGGCGCCGGCTGCAAGTTTAACAACTGGCAGGTGGGGGGGAATTCATCACCCCTCCACCATTGATTTTGTGAAGCAACCAAGCAGGGGCGCTCTCCCCCCCTCTTTACCAAGGGGGAGGAGCAATGGGTCTGGGGGGACCTGATCACCTCCCAGGCCAAATTTCTTGAAAACGCCCTGGGGGTATCAACCCCCAGGGCCCCTGGTGAGGGTATTTGACCCCCCCAACCAGGGATTTGAGAGAAAGAGGGGGGAGACAGCATGTCCGCTGGTCACACCCCCCCCCATGTGAGTCTGAGACCGGACCCAGGTGTGCCCTGGGTCCCACCTGGCCTATTTGAGGGGCCAGGGGCTGGCTGCATGAGGCAACCATCCCGTAAACAACGTAATGAAGTCATCATGGCTGGTTGTAACAGACAACCAGCCAAGGGGATTGAACAGCAAGGGGCTGGTTCAGCCCCATAACGGTGGAACACTGGAATGGACCGGAATAGGCCGGTTGTAAGGGTTCAGGAACTGATGCCATGCGGGCTGATGTAGTCCCAACCAAGTAAAAAGGCCAGTAGAACCTGTAGAGCTCTTTTGGGGCGGAAAATTTGACTTTTGGCTTGTTGTATCATGGGCTCACAAGAAACCAATCTTTTGTACTTAAGGAGCTCTTCTCCCTGCTGTTTTCCATCCATTCATTCATCATTCCAATCAAATTCATCCAACATATTGCCCCATTGTGAGAGCCCCATTAGCCAATATTGACTCCCAATGTCCAGAATTTGTTTTGCTTTGAATACTGCTCATTTGCCTAAGCTAATTCCTGGCCATAATTCTAACACATTCTCAGTACCATCATCATTATTATTTCCAAGCAAGATAGACCCTTATACCTTACTTTGGACAACCTCAAGGACCTCAAGTTTTCCAAGAAGATGTCTTATATCCCAAAGTCCAGCTCCACCAAGTTAGTTTTGAATAGTCAGAACTATAATGCTTGGGCTGTCCTTATGGACAGTGAGTTGGATAACATCTATTGTGGGGATATTATGAAAGGAGATGATACTTTGATCATTTCAGAGGTGGAGAAGAAGGCCTATTGTCTTATTCTTAGACACTTGGATGAGCATCATGTAACATGGGTTGCTGATACTCTGTTGGAGGAACAGAAGAGGAAGGGGAGTGTTTTATGGAAAATGCTTAAGTCAAAGTATGCTGATGACTCTTTTCATCAAAAGGGGATTGCTTTCAATAGATTTTTTAAGTTGAAATTTGGAAACTGTAAAAAATTTGTGGGGGAAGCTAGATCTAGTATTGCTAAGTTCAAGTCATCTGGGCTGAACATGGATCCTGAGTGTTTGTCACTCTTAATTCTTCAAAAGCTGCCAAAAGAATATGAGTCCTTGGTCAGGTTAATATCTCAGTTGTATCCCCTTCCAGGAGAAGAGGATGTGCTTAGAAGGATTGAAAAGCATGATCTTCAATTCAAGATGAAGGATAGCACAGGAACTGCTCTGGTGAGCAAGACAGGAAAATCAGGGAAGAAGGCAAAGGCCAAAAAGGATTTATCAAAGGTCTTGTGTTATAATTGTCAGAAGAAGGGGCACTATGCAAGGGATTTCAAGGAGGCCAAGAAGAGGAAGAAATCCGACAAAATTGAAAAGGAAGACAAAGAGGTCAACCTTGCCATGGAACATGTTTCTATGGTGGCAGTGGATGTTTCAATGGAACAAGCTGTTGTGGAACAAGTCCCCAACAAGAAGGCTTAAATCAAAGAGGATCAAGAGATTGACTTGATTGATTATGGAGTATGTAATCTTAACCTTGAAAATGAGAACTTATCAGTGGCTGGTAATTCTTCATTTCTTACAGGAGGATTGTTGAAGGAGGATGTGCTTGTTTTGATTGATTCTGGTTGTACAGACCACATGTTTTTTGAGCCAAATTTGTTTTCAAATATTATAGATTTTGATGGTGTTGTAAATATTGGCCAAAAAGGAAGAACAATCCAGATTAAGGGGATTGGAAATGTTATTCTTGAAAATCAGATGGGTTTCAAAATAATTTTTGAGAAAGTGTTCTATGTACCAGATTTGCCTTATAACCTTGTGTCTCTTGGAGTGCTTGGGAAGAAGGGTTTCCAGATTTGCTATCTTAAAGAAGATAAGTTTGTTATTGATTTGAATGTGAAAACTATCCTGAGTGGACAAGTTTGGAATAAGTTGCTCTGTGCTGACTTTTTCAAGATTTCAGCTCTGAGCACTGTTGCTCACAAAAGAAGTGGCCATAAGGTAAAGGACAGCAACTGTGAGAGTTGTACCTTAGGGGCCAAGACCAGGAATGTGTTCTCAAAGAATAGAGACCACACAGAAGCTCCTAGAGAGGAATTCTCCTTTGATTTGGCAGGGCCATTTTAACCAGTGTCTCTTGGAGGGGAAAGATACTTCATCAATTTGGTTGATACTGCAACTAATTTTGGTTGGGTAAAACCAATAAGATAAAAGGATCAAACAACAGAGGAGGTTTCAGTAATCTTCAAAGTCTGGAAACAGAAGGGTTTGATGAGGGAGATCAAGAGGGTTATTACTGATGGAGGGGGTGAGTTTGTGAGTAAAGATTTTGAGAAACTATTGAATGATTATGGGATCCCTCATATAGTTACTACTGCTAGTACTCCACAAAACAATGGAATAGTTGAGAGGATGAATAGGACTTTATTGGACAAAGTCAGAAATATTATGGCTCAATCTGGTCTACCAAAGTTTTTGTGGCCTTAGTTGGTGTGCAAAGTGTGTCTGTTGCACAATATTGTAAGTGTTAATGGGAAGTGTCCTCATTATCAGTTTTGGAAGTTGTACCCCAAAACATCACACCTAAGAACAATAGGTTTCTTGGTGTCTTATAGTGTCCACCATAATGAGATGGTTGGAAATTTAGATCCTAGAGCCAGAACAGGGGCACTTGTGGGCTATGACTTAATAAGTAAGTCATACAGGATTTATTGTCCAGGGACAAGAAAGGTTATCTGTAGTAGGGATTTAAAATTTGAAGAAAGTACCTTTGAACTCAAAAGGGGTGAACCTAGTGCTGTTCAGGAATCACAGCAGGAAATAGCATTGGAGCCTATTTCCCCAGAAGAGGCTGGAGAGAATATCATTAGTGATGATATTGAGGTGGCAGAAGTGCCACAGGAGGGTTCAGTAACCACTTCAGGGGAGTCTGTGGCATCAGAACGTGATGATCCTCCACCTTCAGTTAGAAGAAGTGGCAGGATGAGAATGCCTGTTGATAGGTATGGGGAATGGAAGTCCCATTATGCTTCTGCGGAATATGAGGAAGATACACTTCAGGAACAGTGTATGCTAAATGAGATTCTACAGTTGAGTTCAGAAATGGGGAATAGAGTTAACCCAAATGGCTTTGGCCAAGCTATGAATTCTGATGAGAGAGCCAATTGGAAGAAAGATATTTTTGAGGAATTTGATTCTCTAGAGAATAATAGTGTGTTTTAAGTGGTTAAGCAGGATTCAGTTCCAAAAGGAAAGAACATTGATGGGTCTGGATTAGTGTTAAAAAAGAAGTTTGATACTAATGGAGTTTTGAAGAGGTTCAAGGCCAGATGCGTTGCACAGGGCTTCAAACAGAGAGAGGGTATTGATTACCAGGAGACTTTCTTGCCAACTGGAAGGCTGTCCACCTTCAGGTACATAATTGCTTTGGCAGTGGAGTTGGGTGAAGAAATCAGACAGGCTGATTTTGTGACTGCATACTTGAATGCAAAACTTGGAGAGGAAGAGACTGTTTATATGTAAATTCCTGATGGTTTCAAGGAATAGTTGGTTGAGACCAAGCCAGAAACTATGAAGAAAATCTGTGTGAGAAGTTTCCTCTCAGCAGATAAAGGGGAGTATGTCCTCAATCTGTGTAGGTCCCTGTATGGATTGAAGCAAGCAGTTAGGTCATGGTATAATACTATGAGCATGAAACTGATAGAGATTGGTTTCAAAACAAGTTTGGCTGACCCTTGTCTCTTTGTGATAAAGGATGCAATTTTTTTTTGTATGGGTCAATGACATTATCATTATTGGGAATGGTAAGGAGAGAGTCATGGAGACACTCAAAAAGGAGTTCAAGACAAAAGATCTTGGTCTGGCACAGCAGGTCCTGGGAATGAAAGTTAGTAAGAGAAAGAATGGGATCAGGTTGGATAAAAACAATTATGTGTCAGCTCTACTTAAGCAGTATGGCTTAGAAGATGCAAAGGAGTTTGGTACTCCAATGCAGTCTAACATTTGGTTAGAAAATTCTACAGATGAAGAGCATCTAGAGTTTGTTCAATCCAGGAATGATTATAGATCAGCTATTGGATCTTTGAATTATTTGGGGCAGTGTAAAAGTCCAGATATTACTTATGCAATTGGGATTTTGTCACAACACTTAGAGAAATCATGCATGAGGCATTGGTCAGCGTTTAAGAGAGTTATGAGCTTTCTTAAAGAAACAAGCAGTCTGGGACTGCAGTCTTCAAAGTCATCAAACTTTGACTTGGTTGGTTATTCTGATGCGAGTTGGGCGGATGGTAACACTAGGGAATCAACAAGTGGTTTTGTATTCTTCTTAGGAAAGAATCTAGTCTCTTGGATGTCTAGAAAGGTGTCAGCAATAAGTCTTTTGTCAACAAAAGAAGATTACAGAGCATACTTTTCAGCTTCACAGGAAGCAAAATGGTTGAGAAAGGTCTTAGAGGATACTCATAAACCACAGGGGTTTGCGTTGTTGTATTCTGATAACCAGAGGTCCATTGCGTTGGCAGAAAATCAAGTGTTCCATTCTAGAACAAAACATATTGATTTTCATTATAACTATATACAGGATGCAGTTAACTGCAAAGAGATAGTGTTAAGGTACATGCCTACTGGGGCAACAATTGCGGATATCTTAACTAAAGCATTAGATAGGAACAAACATGAAGTTTTTGTGTCTAGTATGCATATGGCATCCCTTTTGGATTAAGGGGGTGTGTTAAAATGCGGGTGCACTCAGGTAATGTGCATAGGAGTGTGTAATCCAAATGGGATGCAAAAATGGGCCTCCAGGGCTCATTGGACATCACGTGGGCCATGTGGGCCTATGTGGGTGTTATTGGTTTGGGCATTTGGGCGCCAAAAACACATTTTTATGGTCTTTTGGGACACAGGCCCTCACGGGCCTGCCAGGGTGGATCTGCTACCCAAGCCAGATGGGCTGATTTGGGCATAAAAGGGCCCAAGATTTATTATGGACATACTTGGCCAGACGGGCTGGCCTGCCAAAGTATGTAATTCTCACAATTTGGGCTTGGGGCGCCGCATTGGGGCCGCTGCCCCTGTTGCGGCCCGCTAGGGGCCGCCGCCCGTGTTGCGGAATGCTTGGGGCTGCTGCCCGCGTCGCGGCCCGTTCGGGGCCGCCTGTGTTCCTTGGTACGGCCCACGTTGCGCCTGTCCGCCCGCGCAGGGCTGTCGCGCGGCTGAGGGATCCTGCGAGGGCCTGGCTGGTTGCTCCCGGCAACCAGTCGCTCCCCCTCCCCTTGCTTGCCGTTGCAAGGGGGATGTGGGAAAGCTGGCTGGGTTGAACCAGTCAGCAACCGGCCGCAACAGTACGGTTGGTCAGGGCATGGGGGACCTGACCACCCCCTTGCCCAAGGAGGTGGCAGCGCTGGCCGCAAGTGTAGCAACCGGCAGGTGGGGGGGAACTCATCACCCCTCCACCATTGATCGTGTGAAGCAACCAAGCAGGGGCGCTCTCCCCCCCCTTTTACCAAGGGGGAGCAGCAATGGGCCTGGGGGGACCTGATCACCTCCCAGGCCAAATTTCTTGACAACTCCCTTGTGGTATCAACCCCCAGGGCCCCTGGTGAGGGGATTTGACTTCCCCCACCAGGGATTTGAGATAAAGAGGGGGGGGACAGCATGTCTGCTGGTCACACCCCCCCATGTGAGTCTGAGACAGGACCCAGGTGTGCCCTGGGTCCCACCTGGCCCATTTGAGGGGCCAGGGGCTGGCTCCATGAAGCAACCGGCCCGTAAACAACGTAATGAGGTCATCATGGCTGGTTGTAACGGACAACCAGCCAAGGGGATTGAACAGAAAGGGGCTGGTTCAGCCCTGTAACAATGGAAACACTGGAATGGACTGGAATAGGCCGGTTGTAAGGGTTCTGGAACTTACGCCATGCAGGCTGATGTAGTCCCAACAAAGTAAAAAGGCCAGTAGAGCCTGTAGAGTTGTTTTGGGGCGGAAAATTTGCAATTTGGCTTTTTGTATCATGGGCTCACAAGAGGCCAATCTTTTGTACTTGAGGAGCTCTTCTCCTTCTGTTTTCCATCAATTCATTCATCATTCCAATCAAATTCATCCAACATATTTCCCCATTGTGGGAGCCCCATGAGCCAATATTGACACCCAGTGTCCAGCATTTCTTTTTGCTTTAAATACTACTCATTTGCCCAAGCTAATTGCTGGCCATAATTCTAACATCTATTCAGCCCCTTTAAAACAAGATGAATATCCTTAGAATTAAAACAGATCTCCAGCTTAAACTGATCAAAAATGATCTTAGGAGTACCACAGAGGAACAAAGACCTCTCAGAAACACTAATTCTCCTTTTCACCACCAATATCTGTAATTGAAAGAATTTAAAACTTTGAGCCTATTCCCTAATCCAAAAATTGATTAAGCTCTTCATCTTTTACCGCCCGTTACTGAATCTCCATCTTAACCTGATAAAAAGAGACATTATTAGCTTGAACGTTTGTCTGGAAAACCCCTTGGGGAGTACCACAGAGGAAGCAAAGCCCCTCAGACACACTACTACTCCTTGTACACTACCTAGATTTTGATTCGAGGAATTAAAAACTTCAAGCCTATTCCTACTCCAGAAATTGATCAATCTCTTCAGATTTTACTGACCAAAACTGAATTCCCTGATTTCTACAGAGAGGGATAATACAAACATGTAAGATTTATCAAGTTTATTGATTATAAATTGGCTTCTTATGAAATTCCCAAGTCCATTGCTGTAGTGAGACTACCAAGGCTGTTTGAAGGATTATCTCTTCACTAGTTTTTCATTAAGAGAGAAGTAGGATTGTTTTACCACATTGTTTGAAAAAATTGATCAAAAGATTTTTTTGGTTCTTTTTTTTTTGAAAATGAAAATGATGAAGACCTTTGAATCATCCCTCTCCAGCACATATAAGGATAATAACCAAAAACAATGCTTGGAAAAAAAGAACAGACTAGATTTGTTTCTTCCAGAAGGTCAAAGAGAACAATTAAATGGAATAATTCTCAAATTATTCCCTTCTAACCTTAGCCACAGTTTCAGATGCAGAATGAATATGTATTCTTACTTAGCAAATCTGATCAAAATTCTAGAATAGTACATATAAAAAAATGATTGAACAAAGAATTTTTCCGGGGGTCAAGAGTACCCTAGTATTAAAAAAGAAGGAAAGCACCCTCCTCATATGGTTTTTCCAGAAACAAAGAAGCTATTAGAGACCAGAGGCAACAATTAAGTACTGGGAACCTTATGGAACTCTCAGACAGAAAAAAATTACCCAATAATAACAAAAATAACTTAATAACTAAAAAATAATAATGAAAGGGTATTAAAATCATAAATATCATTCAATCTTTGTATTTAAAACCCAATTTTAGCTAGGGTAACTCAGCAACCCCACCTTTGAAATTCCACTCTTTAACCACCTAAGCATACCCCATACAAATGGACCAAAATTCATGGATCCACCATTTCCCTTTTTGGAAATGTTGAATTTTCAGGTAACTGCTGGGTCATGTGCAGGCTTCAAAATGTAAATATAGTAAAAATTTAAGAATTCTGTGTATTTTAGGAGTTTTTCCCACAAAGGTGTTTTTTTTAAACTTCCCCTCACAACCACAAGAGCTACATACCTGTGTGCAGCTGCTTTCAATTCTAAAATGACAGAGCGTGGCACTGAAAGCAAAAATACAAGATTTCAAGCATGTGAACAACCCTGGGAAGATGACCTGAATGCAGCTGAAGGAGTACAAAAACCAATAGCGGCAACAGCCACTGTTGAAATACCAACAGCAACATTGGTATCTCCCAGAAATTCTAAAACATAGACAGAGACTTATAGGATATGTAAAAAATTTATCTGCAGGTATAGCATAGTAAAAAATTTAGAAATATTAAATTAAATTACTTAAAATTTTAAAATAAAAAATTTAAGCGAAATGTTAAAATTGCAACTTCACGGTTGCAAACCAGGGTGAATTCCTGTTCACAACTGACATGGGTCTTGAACGGCAATTCCAACCTTTTTTCAACCCAAGCTGAGTTGCTTTTAACTTGCGCATCCCCTGGGGGGTTGCAATTGGCAATTGCAACCCAAAAGAGGTCCAATTGGGGGTGGGCAACCCCCAAATTATGCGCAAGTCATTTTTGGGGGTTGTGGGTGTTTTCAAGGCCCATTTTGTACAAAATAGCCCCAAATGGGCCATTTGAGGGGGGATTTGGGGTAACTAGGCAACTGTGGACCACATGTGAGTGCTGTCATCCAAAATCTGGGGATTAGGCATACTATTTGGGACTATTATTGGACCACAAAAGAAAATTTAGAACCAAAAATTCTGCCTATTGGCAAAAAAACTGTTGACTCAAACCACGTAAACACACAACACAAGCCCATTGGATAAATTAATCTTTATCAACCCAACAGTGAGAAAAATTTTGGAGTTGTTGGATTTCAAATTGAAATTAATAATAAATTGCTGTTGGATTTTTTTGGTTTATGGGAACAGTTGCAAGCCCAAGGCCTCCTGGTTTACAAATGGCTGTGTCAGCAGACTTAGTTGAAAGATTTTTTAATGAATTCTTGGGATTTGGGTAGGGAGTTGGAAAAGAAAACATTGGAAGCCCCTATTTCATCCTCATCTAGGGTTAAAATAGAGGAAAAAGATCTTTCTTCACAACTGGAATGGACTAAAGGTGGTGGGTCACATTTCTTATGTCATTTGACTGAGGAGGGTTTGGATTGACAAAACTAATGTAACTAAGGGGTTCCAGAACTTCTTCACCCTCCTCATTTAAGGGCCTTGGGTGGTAGGAAAGAAGCCAAGATTTATTTTCATAAAAGGACAGCCATGAATGACTACGCATTGAAAAATTTCAAGTCAAGGAAAGACAAATACATGGATCTAGAATGTGACATATTTGGGTTTTCTGAAGGGCCATGCCTCACCAAAATTCCAAAGCAAACTCAAACAAGGAAGGATGTTTGTCCATTCATGATCTGTGTAAGCCAGAAAGTTGCAGATCCACCATGGAATCTCTCCATTAGAAATGGCCTAAATAATCATCAACCATCTGAAAGCCCTTCAGTGCATCCTCAACTGAGAAGAATCTCTGGGAAAGCCTTTGATCTACTTAAGGAAGGCATGAATTATGGGCTCAATAAGGTTCAAATTGAAAGGAAATTGAGCAAGATTTATGATGGAAAATACATTTATTGTAGAAAAATCTATAACACTAAGCAGAAGTTAAGGTTTGCTGAACTGGATGGGAAAGGTGTTATGGACATTATATTGGAAATTCTTAAGGAATCTCAGCGGGTTTCCAGGTCCAAATTTGGTTCAGAGGGTCCATTAGAGGGCCTATTCTTGGCTCATTGTCATAACCACAATCCGTTTCAGTCTCCTTAGTCACACCCAACCCAAAGTGAATCTCAATCCTCAGTATAATCTACCTTCTACCCCTGGGTCCTCATACTGCACCCCCTGAAGTCCCCTCCTGCGTGCCCTGCAGTCCTCAGTCAATCTCCCAGGCATACTCCCCACCTCTCTGTGGCTTGGTACATCCCCATCTCTCCTTCAACTCTATCTGGTATGTGAAGTACATATTATAAACCCATAGTACATACTCCTGGCTGGACAACCCATACTCCAGTTCAGTACATGACCTTCCTGGAGAGGCCATTGCCCAATCAGTCAAGCCACTGCCTCAAGCCCAATTTATCAATATGTAATAACATGTGGAAGTTCAGACCCAGCACCAGTAATACCTCCTCAAGGCCTCTCTCAGCTCTCACGTATACTGGCCTCTCTTCTATCCCTGGACTGATTCCCCTCAAGGAATTATTATACTACTTCTTATTGGTGAGTCCCTCATCCAATAGGTGTCATCTCAGCACAAGAAAGCCAATGATGCTACCTTACTCATCTCATCCACCCCTCTGGTGTTACTCTTACAGGATTCCCTTATCAACATCCTTCAGATCCTTAATCCTGGATTCATCTTCTTATCATTGTCCTTATTCTACGTCTCATCTTCCTATGCAATCAATCTCCTTGCCTCTATCCTGAGTTCTATGAGCAGTAGTGCCCATTCCTTCAGCCCCTCGCATGCCAGGGGCAGTTGTGACATTATACTAATTCCTTCCCCTTGATTACTACCCATCTCTATATCTCAATAGACCGATTCCATCCATTTTTCAAACCATCTTCAGTTCACAGATAACACTACCTACAAAATTTGTGGGTGTACGTGGTATAGAGCTAAACAGTGTGTGGCTTCCACTTTTCCAAAGGATCATCCTGTGGAATTTATCTACCTTAATCCCTCTCCTGGAATTGGCCCTGAAACAACACTTTGACTTCAAACTTCAAACTTTGACTTACTTTGACTTTGAACTTTTACTTCAAACTTTGAACTTTGACTTACTTTGACTTCAAAATTTGACTTACTTTGAATTTTAACTTTGACTTACTTTGACTTCAACTTTGACTTTGCCTTTGACTTTGACTTTGACTTTGACTTTGGCTTTGACTTCAACTTCTACACTTTGAATTTGACGCTTTGACCTTTGAATTCCACCCACATCAACAAGCTTTGACAAGAAGTTGTTTAAAATCAACACCTTTGCAACCAAATTCTTCCTCTTTTATCTCTGCGTACTTTTCTTGAGTCACTTACCTATGGCATATTTGGAAACCATGCCTCTTCAACGTGCATGACCTTTCATAATCATCAGTCCAACACTTACTAGGGCAGCCCAAGGGCGTGGTTTCACTATTGACGTACAGGACCACAATTAATCCACTCCTCAACCCTGTGGACAAGGGCGGACCTTTTCCAACCTCCTTGCACCAGCTCCCAACACCATGGATACTGGTATCCTTCCTCCAGCTTCCCCCAGAGCTTCTTTATCCCCTTCTCTTCCTGTTTTTCAATTTTTTATTAATTGGGTGATTGGTCAATACCCCTAAGCAGGCTACGGATTGGACTACCCTTTGGAAAATCCAAGTTTAATCCCTCTTCCTGAGGGGAAGGAAGAGGAGGAAGAAATCATAGACTCAGGCTTTGATTCAAGGATCCTTAGCAATGGTAACTCACCAACCTCTAGACCTCCAGAAGAAGCTTCTCAACCTTCTGCTTCAACTGTAATGCAAGATCCTCCAAGGCAACCTCCTCAACCTACAGCTGCGGACCCCACTCTCCTAGCCTTGCTCCAAACAATGACTTCAGAAATAGTCCAACTCTCTCAACCCCCAACAACTAGTACTTCCCACTCGGGAACCTTCAAGACCCCATCAATGAACCCGCCAGACAAGTTTGAAGGCAGTAATTCCACCAAGCTGAGACCCTTTTTAAAATCTTGTGAACTCATATTTTCAAACAATGAAGGGGCCTTCCGTGTGGATCAAAGGAAAGTTCTGTTTTCTGTTTCCTACCTCTCTGGAAACAAAAACTGTTGGATTCAACCCTACTTGGCTCACCTCTCCAATCAAGAGCCTTCATTCCTACTCAACTCCTGGAAACAATTCATGGAACAAGTCATACTCTCTTTGGAAATTGTCTGTAAATAGCCAAAGCAGAAAAGGAATGTGTGAATTTGAAGATGAAGGACTCTGGCTACGCTTCAACCCACATCGCAGCATTTTTCTTCCTTATGACTAAAGTTTCTGGATGGGGGGATAGAGCCTTCTACTTTCATTTTTTTCAAAGTCTCCCTGCTTGACTTCTGGACCAGCTAGCTGGCTATGATGGTTCTTTAGACGCCCTTCTAGATGTTACGGATGAAGTGTTGGATTATGACACCAGGTACAACAAACAAGTCAATTCAAAGTCTTCCCATCCAAGCCACCCTAAACAGGAAAATTGCTCTCAATCCCAATCCTATTTCTCCCAGTCTGAAAAGGGAAAAGATAAGGCCAAGAATAAAGACAAATCTTCAAAGAAGCAATCTTCCCAAACCAAACCTACCTTGGACTTAGGTCCTGATGGCAAGCTCAAGGCTGAAGAAAAAGCCAGACAGGAAAAGGAGGGAATATGTATGTATTGTGGAGGGAAACACAAGACAGAAAACTGTAAAAAGAAGCCTGCCTCAAACCCTTCCTACAACACCAAATTTTCCTCTACTTTCATGCCAAAAAAAAACTAGGTGGTTTTCCTACTGTACTCCAGTATTATCACCCTACCAATGTGAGGGTAAAAAAGATACAAAAAGACTACTCTGACCAACTCTCTAAAGGCTTAGGTTTTATTGTCTTTCACCAGGACTTGATTTATATTGTTTTGATTGATTCAGGTTCTACTAAATTGGTTGAGCTGATACTATGATTCCAAAGTTTTCATTGCAGCCCATCCTCTTGGCAAAACCTATTCCTCTTTTCAATTTCAGCTCAACTGAGTCACCCTCTCAACTAATAAACCACAAGGCAACTTGGGTGGTCTCTCTTCCCTTTTTTCCTAGCTTTGAATGGGAATTCCTCCTTGTCAACAAACCACTCTCAGAAGATCTAATCCTGGGAATCAATTTACTACACCATTGGAATCCTGAAGTAAACTGGCAGATGGGGCTGATCATCCCAAGACACTAGCTGACTGATGGACTTAACTCTCACTCTGTTGAACTCAACATGGCCTAACTACCTTCAACTGGCTTCCCCTCTACTGTGCCTTTGGCGCTGCAGTCCATTGCATTCCCCTCCACTTCAGAACCCTCGCTTCCTCAACACTCTATTCAATTAACATCAAGTTCAACAATTTCTCACCTTGCTTGGATATTAACTGAACCCTTGTACATTCCTCTGGAGGAGGAACCTAGGGATTCATCCTTGCAAATCATGCAATTGGTTACCTCTTTGTTACTCCCCATAAGAATATTGCAGCTGACTTGGACAAGTTTGATATTGAAAAATACCCTGAAGAAATAGAAACTGTGCTGTAAAAAGTTCCTGCTGATAACCATTCTTTCCTAGATGTCTTCTCTAAATTTAAAGCAGATAAACTTCCTTCTCACCACGCTTACAACAACCACATCAAATTTGAAGGACCACTCCCTCCAGTTGGGCCCATCTTGTCAGCCTCCTGGATGCAAAGACCCTTGCTATCCTTGAGCTACCAGAGGTAAAGAATAAATAATAAATATATTATTTCATAAAGCAGCAAAATTGGTAAAATATTTGGATTAAGCTTATTTCAAGGTTTATTTGGTTGGTTATAGCTTATAGCTATAAATCAACATGAATAAATTGATAATTAAATATTTTTATAGAGGGGCCACAATTATGTTGGGGATCTTTAACACCTATCTTCAGGGATTTCAGTATGAAAACACGTAGACCTGGTTACTTTGGGCTCTTTAGTTTAAAGGATATTTTACCCAAAGATAATATGTATATAAAATAGACAGTGGAGTGGCAGGGCCTTGTAACCAATCTGCCACAACAGAGAAAGGATAATAAAACTCACTGGTATATTATTAAATCCTTTGGGTATCTGTTTGGGATTTGCAATGATGGGTTAAACCTGTATACTGGGGTTATAAGGTTGTTCAGCAGTTTTAATAGATAAAAAAGAGGTTGACAACAGATATTATTGATCAGAATTAGCCATAAATCACTTTATTATCTCTAATAAGTACTTGATTACCTTGGCACGGTGTCTGGGTATAAATATAACTGAGTCTCTGCCCATCAATATCCTCAAAAGAGCTCTTTATTTATAGCTTTTGGAGTCCCAATACTATCCTTCTGAGGGGTGCAGGGGCTCAAAGGGACGGACACTAAGGCTAGAAGGGTAACCAGTGGTAGTCTGTCACGTGTTCTTGGTGCTATAGCACGGGTAGAATCTAATTCCTCAGGGTATGGGAATAATTCTACTTTATAATAGACATTAGGACGTGTGAATAACACTAATCTGTGCTATTTATGTATTATTTAATTAATTATCCTTAGTAAGTGTTCCCAGTAACTTAATAAATATATAAATACACATATCTTAGGACATCCTGATGTCAGGTTAGTTCTCATTATGTATTAAATAACTGGAGTAAAGTCATGATATTGATTTCACTTCTTTTTTTCGAGTTCCAGTTGATTTACTATAATAATTACTTAAAAATATAAGTCATGGGAATTCATGTAATATTTTGACATCATTAATTTTGTTAGTATGTCAAAAACATATTGATGTCTAGGAATTCTCATAAAAGTATATTCAAGTATTTTCATATATTTTTAGAAGTTTTCATTTTCTTATTTTTGAAATTCTTGGTACTTTGAATTATATGTAATAAAAAATACGTACAAGGGTTATTTACGTATTTTTATATAATATTATGTACTTTTAGACTATCTACTATCCATGGGAACATTTATTTCATATGTAGAATGTTCCTGTGTGGGTTGTAGCATCTTTACGCAGTACCTAAGCCTCTCAGGCCGCCTGTCACTCTTTCAACCCTTAGTCCCGCGGCTGCGTACTTTTCAGAGGCCTGGGGCTGCGTACACAACCTTGACAGAGGGACAGGGCTGTATCTCAGGCGCACGCGGGAGCATTGCTGCTGTGGCTGCGTGCTGGAATTGTGAAAAAACACATTTCCGTCTGTAACTCCTAAAATATACACAACAACTCAATTCTGACTGAATTTTGGGTGTGAAACCTATACGTGACAATACGTGTGAAATACTTCATTGACAGAAAAGCTCAAGAGTGGAGCCGTGGTATTTTGGTCTTTCTTTCCTTAATTATTTAAATATATAAGGAGTTGGATTTCAAGGGTAGGGTCAGTGAGTGACCCTACCTAATTTCGGATGGAGGATTCATTTCTGTATTAATATTTATGTTTTTCCTACTCCTTCTTAGTTTAATTATATTATTATTATTTTTATGTAATTTTTGTTACTTTTGCAGCTTGCTTTGCAATAGTAGCAAGCTGATACATCTATTTCCTATCTCAAAGTGAAAATTCAACCCTACAAGCCTACATAGAAGAGAATTTAAAGAAAGGTTTCATCTGATTCAGCACTTCAAGCACTGGACCACCTGTTCTTTTTTTCAAAAAGAAGGATGGGAGTTTGCAATTGTGTGTTGAATATTGCAAACTCAATGCTGTAACCATGAAGAACCGTTACCCCCTTCCTCCAATGACTTTCTTTCTGACTGTCTTTTCAGGTTCTCCTATCTTCACCAAAATTGACCTCAGAGGCACCTACAACTTACTGCGCATCACCAAAGGAGATGAACACTTAATAGCATTCAGATCACAGTATGGAAGCTATGAATACCTGTTCATGCCCTTTGGGCTGACCAATGCCCAGCTTCTTTCCAAAAACTTATCAATGACATCCTTGCTGATCTCCTCACAGTCCATGTGGTGGTTTACCTTGACAATATCCTTATCTTCTCAAAAATCTCACAGGAACACATCCCTCATGTGTGTGAATTACTGACTAGACTCTGGAATCATAAGCTATATGCAAAGGCCTCCAAATGCTACTTCCGTGCACCTTCTTTGGACTTATTAGGCTATGTGATCTTAGGGGATGGTATCTTTATTGACAACAACAAATTCAAGAAAATCCTTGCCTGGCCTACTCCTTCAAACAGAAAAGCCTTGCAGTCTTTCATTGGGTTTTCTAACTTCTATTGCAGGTTTAGAAAGAAATAGTCCAAACAGGTCTCAAACCTCACCTCTATTGCTGGAAACAGATCCCCTTTTAAACTCACTACTTAAGCCTTGAAACAGTTCAATAACATCAAGCAAGCTTTCACCCAGCCCACAGTCCTTTGCTGTTTTAATCAACCCCTGAGAACCTTTGTTGAAACTGAAGCCAGCAACTATGCCTTGGGTGTAGTTCTGCAGCATGTTACTGCTGATAAGAATAAACACCCTATTTCCTTTGACAGCAGGAAAATTCCCAGTGCTGAGCTCAACTATCAAATCCATGACAAAGAACTTGTTGCTACTTTCTTTTCTCTCCAGCAATGGCGTTCCTACCTCTTGAGTGTTACTGACCCCTTCAAAGTTATAACTAATCATTCACCACAAAAAATAGGGCGCCACCTGTATGCAGGTGGCAAGTTTTATCTCACCTGTATCCAAGCTATATCTCAAGAAGTATCTCTGTTGTACCTTCAGTTGATCTCACCCCCCCCCCTCCGTCATTGACAGAGGTTGTCACATCACCCTCAACTTTACATCCAAATATCTTTACCCTAACACACCTTCAATCTCCTCTGCTCCTGGACAGCATCCATGAGTGGAGTTCAACCCAAATTCCTCCACCAAGTTCCAGGGGAAAGTGGAAAAACTATTCAACCTCCAAATCATCAGAAATGCTACCTCCAATTACATAACTATGTAATTGCTGGATTGGGAAAATTAACTGAGGAGTGAGCCACCAACTGCAACACACTGTTGGAGTGAAGAATTCACTTTTTCAATCACCAGGTTGAAGTAATCATTTTACTGCCTGTTGAACCAGGGGGATAAAAATTCTCTTTCAGGAACATAGTTTTAAATAACACCCTAGTGATCAGTAACCACATTTTAGTTCATAATATGACCAAATAGATATAAGCATTGTTTGTGCCTGTGAGAATTGAGCTCACAAGTTGAATTGGATTACAGAATTTGGATATTTCTTTCAAATTTATTTTTGATTATTTATTTTTATTGTATTTGTATTTTTCTCATGGTTTTTTATCTTTTTCTCCAAGAGGTATTCATTGAATAATGTGGGGGAAATGTAAATGAGTGGTATCTGCTGTGAAACCCATCCTCGTATGGTGTGCTCTGAAATATATATATATATATATATTTTTCTCATGTTTTTTTATCTTCTCCTGCTTGAGGGACAAATTGGATGATGTGGGGGAAAAGTAAAGTGTGTAGAAAAAATGCATGGGACTGTTTGTCAAAGCATATTCAACAAGGTAAGTTTTTTTTCAACATTTTTTAAATTCATTTTATTAATTTATGCAAATCTATTTAAAGTACACTGAATGTTGTTGATCAGTGGGAAAATATTGGATTACAAGAATACCCAAAAAAGAAAGAGACATTGCTTGAATTGTGGATGCAAAGTGGCAAGTATTTCACTAGGTATAAGGGTGGTGGGGATTCATAAGACTATGACTGCCTGTGTTCCTCAGTGCGGCACACGCGGGGCCTGATGGCCCCCCACGGGGCTGTCGCGCGGCCGAGGGATCCTGCCGGGCCCAGCTGGTCGCGCTAGGCAACAAGCGCCACGGAGCCGGGGCTCGGGCCCCGGCTTGCTCCCCCTCCCCTCGCTCCCCATTGCAAGGGGGATGGGGCGCGGTCGGTCAGGGCAGGGGGTACCTGACCACCCCCTTTCCCAAGGAGGTGGCGGCACCGGCGGCAAGCTGAGAGACCCGCAGGTGGGGGGGAGTTCATCACCCCTCCACCATCAAGCGGTTGAAGGGACCGATTAGGGGCGCTCTCCCCCCCCCCCCCTTACCAAGGGCGAGAAGCGATGGGCCTGGGAGGACCTGATCCCCTCCCAGGCCAACTTTATTTACAACGCCCTGGGGGTATCAACCCCCAGGGCCGCTGGTGAGGGGATTTGACCGCCCCCACCAGGGATTTGAGAGAAAGAGGGGGGGGAAAGGATGTCCGCTGGTCACACCCCCCCCTATGTGAGTCTGAGACCGGACCCAGGTGTGCCCTGGGTCCCACCTGGCCCATTTGAGGGGCCAGAAGCTGGATGGATGAGGCAAAAAGCCCGTAAACAAGGCAATAAAGGTCTTCATGGCTGGTTGTAAAGGACAAACAGCCAAGGGGATTGAACAGTTAAGGGGCTGGTTCAGCCCCATCAAGGTGGAAACACCAGAAATAACCGGAATAGGCTTGTTTTAAGGGTAAAGGGACTGATGCCATGTGGGCTGATGTAGTCCAAACAAAGTAACAATGCCAGTAGAGCTTGTAGTGCTTTTTTGGGGCGGAAAATTTGCCTTTTGGCTTGTTGTATCATGGTCTCACAAGAGGCCAATCTTTTTTACTTAAGGAGCCCTTCTCCCTGCTGTTTTACATCCATTCATTCATCATTCCAATTGAATTCATCCAAGATATTGCCCCATTGTGAGAGCCCCATTAGACAATATTGACACCCAGTGTCCAGCATTCCTTTTGCTTTAAATAATGCTCATTTGCCTCAGCTAATTTCTGGCCATAATTCTAACATAATCAAGCTCCCCTTGATGCCAATCAATGTTGGTTTTACCAAAATTGACAAGCCTCCCTCCCGCCAACTTCATGCCTTTTTTTTCAGGTATGATCATGTTATTGGTGGGTCAATGCAACCAGCTTTGATCTGCACCAAGATAAACTTGGCCGGGCACCAGACCAATTTGGCCAGACGCCAAGTGGACCTTGGAAAGGCACCAAGAAGGCTTTTCCAGGTGCCAAGATGACTTTGCTAAGTGCCATGTGGGCTTTAGCAGATTTTGGAAAAACTTTGCTAAGCACCCAAACATGATTTACAGACCATACACATACACCACGGGGCAAACTTTCTTTTGAGCCCCCAGCTTGGCCAACGCTGGTTTGACAGCACTACCTTAGTGGGAGTGCGCCCGTCAAAATAACGTTGGTGTTCCAAAACATCAAGCATGGTCAAGGGCTTGCTAACATCTCAATGCCAATTCCACCTGCGTGTGATTGGGCCCTTGTCAAATTGCTGTCAAGTTTGATCTGAAAGCAATTCAGCTCAAGGGTCAGAAGGTCCTTGTGGGTCAAATCATTGTCATTCTCAAAAATGATTTGAACTTTTTTTTTGGTTTCCATTGTTGGTACAGGGGGATTGCTGTTATAATTATGGCCAGCAATTAGCTTAGGCAAATGAGCAGTATTTAAAGCAAAAGAAATGCTGGACACTGTGTGTCAATAATGGCTAATGGGGCTCTCACAATGGGGCAATATGTTGGATGAATTCGATTGGATGATGAATGAATGATGGAAAACAGCAGGGAGAAGAGCTCCTTAAGTACAAAAGATTGGCCTCTTGTGAGCCCATGATACAACAAGCCAAAGGGCAAATTTTCCGCCCCAAAAGAGCTCTACAGGCTCTACAGGCCTTGTTACTTGGTTTGGACTGCATCAGCCCACATGGCATTAGTCCCTGAACCCTTACAACCAGACTATTCCGGTCCATTCTTGTGTTTCCACCGTTAGGGGGCTGAACCAGCCCATTGCTGTTCTGTCCCTTAGTTTGTTGTCTATTACAACCGGCCCTGATGGCATCATTACCCCTGTTACGGGCTGGTTGCCTCATGCATCCAGCCCCTGGCCCCTGAAATGGGCCAGGTGGGACCCAGGGCTCACCTGGGTCCGGTTTCAACCTCACATGGGGGGGTGTGACCAGCGGACATGCTGTCCCCCCCTCTATCTCTTACAAATCCCTGGTGGGGGCGGTCAAATCCCCTCACCAGGGGCCCTGGGGGTCGATACCCCCCAGGGCGTCGTCACAGAAAGTTGGCCTGGGAGGTGGTCAGGTCCCCCCAGGCCCATCGCTCCTCCCCCTTGGTAAAGGGGGGGGGAGAGCGCCCCTTCGCGCTTAGTTCGCTACGATGGCGGGGGGGTGATGAAATCCCCCCCACCTGCCGGTCGCATACCATGCGGCCGGTGCCGCCACCTCCTGGGGCAAGGGGGTGGTCAGGTCCCCCCTGCCCTGACCGACCGCCTCGTTGCGGCCGGTCGCTGGCTGGTTCAACCCAGCCAGCCTGCCCCCTCCCCCTCGCAACGGCGAGCGAGGGGAGGGGGAGCGAGCCAGGGCCGCGAGCCCCGGCTCCGCGGCGCTGGTCGCCGGTCGCGACCAGCCGGGCCCGCGAGGCATCGCACCGCGCGGGATCCCTCGGCCGCGCAACAGCCCCGCGCGGGCCGTTGGGCCCCGCGTGGGCCGTGCCGAGGAACACAGGCGGCCCCGAACGGGCCGCGACGCGAGCAGCGGCCCCGAGCGGGCCGCGACACGGGCGGCAACCCTAATGGGCCGCCCCAAGCCCGAATTGTGAGAAAAGACTACTTTTGCGGGCCAGCCCGTCTGGCCAAGTATGTCTAAAATAAACCTTGGGCCCAATTATGCCCATACAAGCCCATCTGGCCGTATTTGCCCATATACCCCATTGGGCCCGTTAGGGCCCGTGTACCAATGGGTCTATTTCACGCGTTTTGAGGCCAGTTTCCCCAACTCTGTAACATCCACATGGGCCCGTATGGTCCATGTGTGTGTCCAATGGGCCTCAGAGGCCCATTTGTGCATCCCATTTGGATTACACTTATACGTAGCACCCGCGTAAGTGCGTACGTATTTTAACACACCCCCTTAATCCAAAAGGGTGACATCCGCATATTAGTCACAAAGCCTTGATGCTTGTTTCTGTCTAATGCCTTAGTCAAGATATCTGCAATCATTGCTCCAGTGGGCATGTACTTCAACACAATCTCATTGCAGTTAACTGCGTCGCAAATATAGTTATAGTGAACATCAATATGTTTTGTTCTTGAATGGAACACTTGGTTTTGTGCCAACGCAATGGCACTCTGGTTATCGGAATACAACAACGCAAACCCTTGTGGTTTATGTGTATCCTCTAAGACTTTTCTCAACCATTTTGCTTCCTGTGAAGCAGCTAAGTAAGCTCTATACTCAGCCTCTGTTGATGAAAGACTTATTGCCGACACCTTCTTGGACATCCATGACACCAGATTCTTACCTAAAAAGAATACAAAACCACTTGTTGATCCCCTAGTGTTACCATCTGCCCAACTTGCATCGGAATAACCAACCAAATCAAAGTTTGCTGACTTTGTAAACAACAGTCCCAGACTGTGTGTTCCTTTAAGATACCTCATAACTCTCTTAAACACTGACCAATGCCTCATGCTTGGCTTCTCTAAGTGTTGCGACAAGACCCCAATTGCAAACGCAATATTGGGCCTTGTACACTGCCCCAAATAATTAAGCGATCCGACAGCTGACCTGTAGTCATTCCCTGATTGAACAAACTCCAGATACTCCTCATCTGTAGACTTCTCTAAACGAATGCTTGACTGCATGGGAGTACCAAACTCCTTTGCATCCTCTAAGCCATACTGCTTAAGAAGAGCTTCAACGTAATGGCTTTGGTCTAACTTAATACCATTCTTGCCCTTACTAACTTTCATTCCTAGCACCTGTTGTGCCAGACCAAGATCTTTTATCTTGAACTCCTTTTTGAGTGTCTCCATGACTCTCTCTTTACCATCACCAATAATGATAATGTCATTGACCCATACAAACAAAATTGCATCCTTTCTCACAAAAAGGCAAGGATCAGCCTCAGACGTTTTAAAACCAATCTCTATCAGTTTCTCACTCATGGTGTTATACCATGACCTAGCTGCTTGCTTCAATCCATACAGGGATCTACACAGCTTGAGGACATATTCCCCTTTATCTGCCAAAAGAAAAGTTCTAACACAGATTTTCTTCATGGTTTCTGGTTTAGTCTCTACTAACCATTCACGAAAACCATCAGGAATCAACATATAAACAGTCTCCTCCTCTCCAAGTTTTGCATTCAAGTATGCTGTTACAAAATCAGCTTGTCTGATTTCTTCACCCAACTCCACTGCCAGAGCAATGATGTACCTGAAGGTGGACAGCCTTCCAGTTGGTGAGAAAGTTTCTTGGTAATCAATACCCTCTCTCTGCTTGAAGCCCTGTGCAACACATCTAGCCTTGAACCTTTTCAAAACTCCATTTGTGTCAAACTTCTTGTTTAACACCAATCGAGACCCCACAATGGTCTTTCCTTTTGGAACAGAATCCTGCTTAACCACTTCAAAGACACTATTATTCTCTAGAGAATCAAATTCCTCAAAAATAGCACTCTTCCAGTTGGCTCTCTCATCAGAATTCATAGCTTGGCCAAAGCTATTTGGTTTAACCCTGTTACCCATTTCTGAACTCAACTCCAGGACTTCATTGAGCATACACTGTTCCTGAAATGTATCTTCCTCATATCCTGCGGCAGCATAATGGGATCTCCACTCCCCGTACCTGTCAACCGGTACTCTAACCCTACCACTCCTTCTAACCGGAAGTGGAGGCTCATCAGGTTCTGATTCCACAGAATCACCTGGAGCGGGTACTGAACCCTCTTGTGGCACGTCTGCCACCTCTTCATCTTCTGGAACCACATTTTCCACAGCTTTTGCTGGTGAAATAGGTGCTAATTCTATTTCTTGTTGTGGCTTAATCACAACAACATCTTCACTCCTTTTGAGTGGAAAGGTACCTTTGTCGAATTTTACATCCCTGCTACGGATAACCTTTCTTGTCCCTGGACAATAGATCCTATAAGATTTACTTATTAAATCATAGCCTACAAGTGCCCCTGTTCTGGCTCTAGGGTCTAATTTTCCGACCATTTCATTATGGTGGACACTATAATACACCAAGCAACCAATTGTTCTTAGGTGTGATGTTTTGGGGTACAACTTCCAAAATTGATAATGGGGGCACTTCCCATTAACACTTACAATGTTGTGCAACAGACACACCGTGCACATCAACTCAGCCCATAAGAACTTTGGCAGACCAGATTGAGACATAATAGTTCTGACTTTGTCCAGTAAAGTCCTATTCATTCTCTCAACTATTCCATTATTTTGTGGAGTACTTGCAGTAGTGACTATATGAATGATACCATAATCTTTCAACAGCCTCCCAAAATCTTTACTCACGAATTCACCCCCTCCATCGGTAATAACCCTCTTGATCTCCTTCATCAGACCATTCTATTTCCAGACTTTGAAGATTACAGAAACCTCCTCTGTGGTCTGATCCTTAGATCGAATTGGTTTAACCCAAACATAATTAGTTGCAGTATCAACTAAATTGATGAAGTATCTTGCCCCACCAAGGGACTCTGGAGTGAATGGCCCTGCCAAATCAATGGAAAATTCCTCTCTAGGAACATCTGTGTGATCTCTACTCTTAGAGAACACATTTCTAGTCTTAGCCCCCAAGGTACAACTCTCACAGTTGCTGTCCTTTACCTTATGGCTACTTCTATTGTGAGAAACAGTGCTCAGAGCTGAGAATTTGAAAAAGCTTGCACACAGAAGCTTATTCCGAACTTTTCCACTAAGAACAGTTCTCCCATTCATATCAATAACAAACCTATCTCCTTTAAGATAACGAATTTGGAAACCTTTTTTCCATAACACCCCAAGAGACACAAGGTTGTAAGGCAACTCTGGTACATAGAACACTTTATCAAAAGTAATTTGGAAACCCAGTTGATTTGCAAGAATAACTTTTCCAATTCCTTTAATCTGAATTGTTCTGCCTTTCTGACCAATATTTACAACCCCATCATAATCACTAAGATTTGAAAATAAATTTGGTTCAAAAAACATGTGATCTGTACAACCAGAATCAATCAAAACAAGAACATCCTCCTTCAATCCTCCTAGTAGGAAAGAAGCTTTATCAGTCACTGATAAGTTCTTATCTTTGAGGTTAAGATTACTCACTTCATAATCAATCAAGTCCATTTCTTGATCCTCATCGATTTTGGCCTTCTTGTTGGGAGCTTCTTCCACAACAGCCTCTTCAATTGGAGCATCCAACGCCACCATTGCAACGTTTTCAGTTGTGAGATTGACCTCCTTGTCATTCCCTTCGGACTTCTTCTTTTTCTTGGCCTCCTTGCAGTCCTTAGCATAGTGACCCTTATTCTGACAATTGTAACATAAGACCTTGGACAAATCCTTTTTTGCCTTCTTGCGAGATTTTCCAGTCTTTCCAACTAGGGCTGTTCCAGAACCCCCCTTCATCTTGAATTGAAGGTCATCCTTTTCAATCCTTTTAAGCACATCCTCCTCCCCAGGAAGAGGATCCAATTGAGAAATGATTCTGACTAAGGAATCAAACTCTTTTGGCAGCTTTTGAAGGATTAAGAGTGACAAACACTCTGGATCCATGTTAAGTCCAGATGACTTGAACTTGGCTATACTAGACCTAGCCTCTGCCACAAACTGTTTACAATACGAATATTGTAACTTGAACAGTTTATTAAAGGCTATACCCTTCTGGTGAACAGAATCACCAGCATACTTGGACTTAAGCAGCTTCCAAAGGATGCTGCCCCTCCTCCTCTCATCTTCCCTAAGAGTATCAGCAACCCATGTCACATGATTCTCATCAAGATGCCTAAGGATCAGATGGTAAGACTTCTTCTCCACTTCTGAAATGATCAGAGTGTCATCTGCATCCATAATTTCCCCACAGCAGATGTTATCCAGCTCACTATCCATAAGGACAGCCCAAGCATTATAGTTCTGACTATTCAGAACTATTTTGGTAGAGCTAACATCAGGGATATAGGACATCTTCTTGGAAAACTTGAGGTCTTTGAGGTTCTCCAAAGTAAGGTACAAAGGTCTAGATGGCTTGGAAGTAATGATGATGTTGGTACTGATAATGTGTTATAATTATGGCCAGCAATTAGCTTAGGCAAATGAGCAGTATTTAAAGCAAAAGAAATGCTGGACACTGTGTGTCAATAATGGCTAATGGGGCTCTCACAATGGGGCAATATGTTGGATGAATTCGATTGGATGATGAATGAATGATGGAAAACAGAAGGGAGAAGAGCTCCTTAAGTACAAAAGATTGGCCTCTTGTGAGCCCATGATACAACAAGCCAAAGGGCAAATTTTCCGCCCCAAAAGAGCTCTACAGGCTCTACAGGCCTTGTTACTTGGTTTGGACTGCATCAGCCCACATGGCATTAGTCCCTGAACCCTTACAACCAGACTATTCCGGTCCATTCTTGTGTTTCCACCGTTACGGGGCTGAACCAGCCCATTGCTGTTCTGTCCCTTAGTTGGTTGTCTATTACAACCGGCCCTGATGGCATCATTACCCCTGTTACGGGCTGGTTGCCTCATGCATCCAGCCCCTGGCCCCTGAAATGGGCCAGGTGGGACCCAGGGCTCACCTGGGTCCGGTTTCAACCTCACATGGGGGGGTGTGACCAGCGGACATGCTGTCCCCCCCTCTATCTCTTACAAATCCCTGGTGGGGGCGGTCAAATCCCCTCACCAGGGGCCCTGGGGGTCGATACCCCCCAGGGCGTCGTCACAGAAAGTTGGCCTGGGAGGTGGTCAGGTCCCCCCAGGCCCATCGCTCCTCCCCCTTGGTAAAGGGGGGGGGAGAGCGCCCCTTCGCGCTTAGTTTGCTACGATGGCGAGGGGGTGATGAAATCCCCCCCACCTGCCGGTCGCATACCATGCGGCCGGCGCCGCCACCTCCTGGGGCAAGGGGGTGGTCAGGTCCCCCCTGCCCTGACCGACCGCCTCGTTGCAGCCGGTCGCTGGCTGGTTCAACCCAGCCAGCCTGCCCCCTCCCCCTTGCGACGGCGAGCGAGGGGAGGGGGAGCAAGCCGGGGCCGCGAGCCCCGCCTCCGCGGCGCTGGTCGCCGGTCGCGACCAGCCGGGCCCGCGAGGCATCGCACCGCGCGGGATCCCTCGGCCGCGCAACAGCCCCGCGCGGGCCGTTGGGCCCCGCGTGGGCCGTGCCGAGGAACACAGGCGGCCCCGAACGGGCCGCGACGCGAGCAGCGGCCCCGAGCGGGCCGCGACACGGGCGGCAACCCTAATGGGCCGCCCCAAGCCCGAATTGTGAGAAAAGACTACTTTTGCGGGCCAGCCCGTCTGGCCAAGTATGTCTAAAATAAACCTTGGGCCCAATTATGCCCATACAAGCCCATCTGGCCGTATTTGCCCATATACCCCATTGGGCCCGTTAGGGCCCGTGTACCAATGGGTCTATTTCACGCGTTTTGAGGCCAGTTTCCCCAACTCTGTAACATCCACATGGGCCCGTATGGTCCGTGTGTGTGTCCAATGGGCCTCAGAGGCCCATTTGTGCATCCCATTTGGATTACACTTATACGTAGCACCCGCGTAAGTGCGTACGTATTTTAACAAAAACAACAAGTATCTTACCCAGATGGTGCACAATTGGGATGACTTACTTCTAGAACAAGTTGCCTCTACGGATCTAGATGATGACAGAAAAAAGAAATAGATTGGATTTCAAAGTTGATGATTGTTGGGACTGTAAATCCCAAGGTTGCTGGTTTGATCCCGGCCCGGGGGACCAAATGTAAGACTCCAAACGGTGCTAGGCTGTGGCAGTTCTGTGGAGGGGAAAGGTGCTGTTTAGGCTGCCCTCCTGAGTGTTACAAAAATATTTAAATGTAACCAAGATCAAAGTCCAGAGCCTGGTAAAAAAGGGACCAAAAGTAAGAGGATAAAGATGACAGTAGTTGGTAGCTGGGGAAACAACACTATCTGAGGCAAGATGATGCCGGGGAAAACTTGAATAGAAGAAGTCAAGGATTGTTCAGAGTTCAATGGGACAAGGCAATTGTAAGTAAAAACGCCCACAAGCTAATAGCTCTGGTTGTCAGCAGAAGCTTAGGAAAGATCAAGCCAATCCCAAACAACCTCCAGGTTCTCAATGAACCTGCCCAACTCTCCACAATCAAGCTCTTGAAGGGTACCGGATAACTGTGGGTGCCGGCACAAGACAAAGTTAATTTTTTGAAGAAGCTGTAGAAGCATAACTATAACTGATTCAAACAAGAATAACCCAACACTTCCCAAGGGACTCAAGAGTAGCGTGGCGGAATTCAACTTCAAAAGAAATGAAGGGAGGTTTAACACTCCAAATTTTAAGCTTAATAAAACATCTTCAGTCAAACGTGACTGGTTCCAGAAAGATAATCAAGGGATGATCAGGACCAGTATGGTTGGATAAAGGGATCAGGAGTGGTGTAACACACTCAAGGATTCAATCAGCCAAATTCTTCTTCAACCAGAAAAGCTATTGGTTGGTGATTAAGATCAAGGATCAGGGTTTGAGTAAGGAGGCTCAAGGATCAAGGGCAATCATAGATATACCCAGAATTCTGTCTCAGATAAAGGGGAATGAGACCCCACGGATAATTTATGTCAAGAAAGTAGTGATGGTGTTCTCTCTTTGGCAAGGTACCATCTGATACCCCCCCATCCCAAAAGGCAGGGGAGATCCCTCCTTATATTGGCAGGAGGCCCTGTTGAACTATGTACAAAGGATTCTGCAAATAGAGTGGAATTCTTTTTTTTTTTTTTTTTTTTTTTTTTATTTCAGATGATCAGAAAAATAAATCACGCAGGCCGGTGGAAATGTGGCCTCCCTGACTGGGGTGGGATATATTCTCATCCCTTCACCTCTCTTGCATCCGTCTGTGGACGGGCGCGCGCGACAACACCAGGATCACCCACCCCTCACCCAAAGACAGAAAGGGTGGGAAAAGAAATAAACCAGACCGCCTGCGGATTTCCTCGGACGGTAGAAGACCTTTTCCCACCCCTACCCAAAGATGGAAGGGGGTGCCAATTGAAGTGGGCGGGATAGGTGGGGACACTAGGGGAGCTTTGAGGATCAAGTTGATATCACATGTCTCAAGGTTGAGCGAGTTGGAGGAGTTGGTGGGAGAGTTGGGGCCAAGTTGAATGACCAACTGATCACCAAAGACAGAACCAACCATGGCACGTGCCGCAAAACAATTGAATAGGGGTACCAGAGGTTGGAGGAACCTGAACTCCTTATGTTGAATAAACAAGAGTCCAACATTTGTGGCCAAGACTGCAAATCGAGCAGATCATAAATGATTGAGCTGTGGGTAAATCTTGTGAAGACATTGAGGGGAGGAGAGTAGGATTATACCAAGGATGACGGTTGGGAAAAATGAGAAGTTGACAAAGGTGAAGGCTTGGGTGAATTAGAAATGCCATCGGTTGATAACGTAGAAGGTGGATAGAATGTTGTGGTGAACCATTTGGGACACTTTGGAAAAAAAAAATTCCTGTCCTTGGGTGTCGCTCATCCTCATCCTCATTGTCATTGTTGCGCGTCGCTCATCCTCATTCTCATTGTTGTGCGTTGTTCATCCTCATCCTCATTGTTGCTTGTCGCTCATCCTCATCCTCATTGTCGCGCGTTGCTCATCCTCATCCTCATTGTCGTGCGTCGCTCATCCTCATCCTCATCCTCGCGCGTCGCTCATCCTCAGCCTCATCGTCATTGTTGCGCGTTGCTCAACAGTACTTTTTCTCATAAAAATCAAGCATTGACTGCAATAGTTTTTTATGTGATCTTTCCACATATTCCTCACAAAGGATTGAATTCAAGTGATTAAGAGCATTTTGTTTCAAAAATTAATCATACAAGTTCAAATATTTATTAGACCACAAGGGACCCAGGGAATTTGAACACTTACCAGGGAGATTAGCCATGGTATAATAAAGTTATTTTTAAAGGTGAGGAAGCTTGATATGATCCAGTTGAAAACTCATGGGTAACATGTGGTTAAGATCATAATGAACCAAGACCTCTGGGTGAATGAGCCATGACTTATATACCCTAAAACACCTGGTCAGATGTTAGATGTGTGTTTAATATGAACAACAGTTTCTCATCTACATAGTTTATTTGTTTAAATAGCCTGCTACATTCCCAAAGTTTCTTCTTTCCTGCATATTACATATACATATATATGCCATTTTAAGGGAGGTGGACAACTTATGATAAGTTTTCCACCCCCTGGGAAATGAAAAAAATGACATGGAAAACTTTGTGAGTCATCTGGGGAGGTGGAAAATTGTGCTAAGTTGTCCACCTCCCCTCAACCACCTGGGAGCATTATTTTGAATATGCTAAATGATGGAAGATTTCTGGGACAGTGTAAAGCTTAGCACAAGTTCTCCACCTCCCCAGCCTCTACAGAAGGATTTCCCATGTCATGTGATTCCTGTGTGCGCACAACTTCAGGGAGGTGGAAAAATTATCATAAGTTGTCAACCTCCCTTGACATTAGCTGTAAATTCACAATGCAGTAAAGACACAACTAATTTAATGAGAAGGTGGAGGACTTAGAATAAGTCATCCATCAATCCAAAGACATGCCATTTTACATTCCACCTAGTACAAATTTTCTACACCTCATGCATACTTTGACATCATTTCATGAAAGAACTGGTAAGCATTTGGGCACAAAGAGGTGATTTTTGAATTATATACATTGAAGCACATCTTTAACCATATCTGGATTTCTTTCCATTAACTATAGTAACAATTTCAGAAGGAGAAAAATTTTGAAGTTTAAAAGAACCCTTGGCTAGTTTTTTTTTTAATTTTGAAGGAGCAACCAAAATTAGTATTGTTTTCAGTTTTTTGAAGGCGTGGTGGAGGAAAAGTATTTTGATGAGGAAAAACAGAAGTTTTCCATACAATTTCTGTAATTACCTCAGTTTTTGAATAATCAACTACAAAACCAAGAGTTGGGAAGGAGATACCATGGCCTGTTTATTTAGAGTGAAGAGGGATTGGGGTTCCTGTAGGTTTTTCAATATAAGAGAAAAAACCATAAGTATAACCATTCAAGTTATCATGATCTTTTTGAGGAACATTGGAAACATCATCACAATGAAAATTACATTAGAAGCCTGAAGCAAATCATCCCTTTGTTCATTCTGCTCTGGAGATTTCCAGTGTGTAATTTTTAACTCTTCTGATACTTCCTTGTTCTTTACATGAGAAATGTTGGATAAAAATTGGATTCTATTGAAAATAAGTTGGTTATGTACTGGGGCTTAGACAATAACAGATCATCATTTTCTATTTATTCTGTTTTCATATCCTTCATCTTTTCATATATTCCTATTTTGAAATATATTTTGATGGAAATCAGTGAAAGAAGACATGATTAGAAATTTTTTATTGATTCCCAATTAACTGAAGAATATCATTGTTCAGTGCCCTGAAAAAAGAAAATTGCAAACATAGATCCATTTTTAGTGTTTCTTTTGGTTTTTTTCAGGTTCTGTCAATTTTTTGCAATCACATAGAGATCTTGTACCATCTATGAAAATTGAATCATGACTCTCTTGGTTTATAATTCAATGGTTCCATAACCAACTGAGAATAGACTTTCTAATTGATGAATTTCTGCTCCATTTCCATTTGATCCCAATCTACAAAGGGCAACAGCCAGTTGGATAGCTGGATAACTTTGAGGATTCCAATACATTTTCTGGAAGATTTAAGTGTCTTAAATCATATCAAAAAGCTTCATGAATGAAGGCAATAAATTTTGGAACAGTTTCTGGAAAATTAAGTTGGGGAGGAGATGAAGCTTTGGACTTTCACACATAGGGTTGTGGAGAGTCTGTCTTCTTGGAACCATGTATTGCTTTTCCAAAAGGGAATTTAAAAATAACCAAGTTGGTTCCACATATTATCCTGAATCAGAGTCCCATATATCAAAAGTTCAGTCAGATTTTTTGTGTTTTCAACTTGCTGCCAGGAATTTTGATTGGGCATGTTTAGAAAGATGGTGACAAATGATGATGGGATGTATGTGATGTGATGGAGATGTGAAGCATAATGGAGGCAATATGTGTGTGATGAGATGGAGATGGGATTGGTATGGATTTGCTGAGGTGGAGGTGTGGATGGGTGTTTTGCAGCAATAGGATGTGTGTGATGTGATGGAGAAATAATAATAATGATAATAATAATAGGTTTTTTCAAAGTAAGAAAATCTGCCATTAGAAGCCCCCCTTTTACATCATGAAATCTGTGATTTTTAATGATGGGTTTCTGAAATACACCAACCCCTTAACTTGTGTATCTCAAAATGGAAGATTTCAAACATCAAATCCACCATTTATGCCTCATCATTCATTCCTGTCCATGAAATTCAAAAAACCCATCCCGCCTCCACATCATCCATATCCAAACCAAACCAAAACCTTATACCAGAACCCCGTAAGCCTCCTCATCACTTGAAATCATAAACACCACCACTACCCAAACTCTTCATTTCTCAGCATTTAAAAACTAAACTTTAGGAAGCTAACGGAGAATGGAATCAAGCTGACTGAACTTTTATTACTATTTGAATCCAATTCAGACTCCAATTCAGAAAATAATTCTTAATCCAACTGGTTCTCCTTGAATTCTCTATTGAAACAATGCTACTTAATCCCCCAAAAACATCAATTTCACCATCCTATGTACAAATGGCAGAAGCTCCATCTTCCCTCTGAATTAAGCTTCCATGAAATCTTTCAAACTTCTTTAGAATCATTGATGAAAACTTTGGAGATGGCTGAGAGCCATGCGGTCTTCCAGAATGATTCTTTGAATCCCCAACACAATCCTGCTATCCAACTTGCTTTTGCTCTTTTTTTTTTGGATGCAATTACCATGGTGCTGCTGTTCATCAATTGGAAAATACTTTCTCTATTGTATACAGAACAGTCAACTTGTACACCCCACATGTTATCACTTCTGTCCGCTCACTTCTATGCTGGCCAAAAATGGAAGAGTGCATTGAGACCTCACAGGTCATGGTGACTTAAGGTTTTCAAGTTTGTATTGGATTTTTGATAGAACCACCATTCCTTTGAGTCAAAAAACCAATCTTGATGGAAACCACTAGTTTTATTTCAAGAAAAGGCAATCCAATCTCTTAATAGAATTTTTTTTTTACACAAACCTGACCAAACATGCTTCCTTTGTTCATATATATACTCCATTGCTGTTCAACTTGTTTGCAACAACAAAAAAATTTCATTCCCCTCCATGCTGGCCTTCCAGGTTCCTGTTATGATTCTTATGTCTTCAGCCAAAGGCATATTTGTCAGAAACTTTAGAGCTACTTTGATGAATAAAAATACCTTCTGGCTGACTCTGCTTATTCCATTGGTAAATATGTGGTTACAGCATACTGCAATGCTTTGTCCAATGATCAAGCCAAAACTGATTTCAACTATCATCTTTCCCAATGACAAGTTTGGATTAAGCATGCAATAGGATTCCTGAAAGGAAGATGGGTCAGCTGAAGCAAAATGCAAATCCAGATTCAAAATCCAAAAGACATGAAGATACCCATCAACTGGATTTTCTGCTATGTTATTCTCCATAACTTATTGGTCAACATCAAAGATGAATCAGATTAAATCTTTTAATATCATGTGCCTGATCCTCCTCAAATCATTCATGTCTTATCTCATCAATCCTCTTTTGCCATGAGAGAGAAAATTCTACCTCTTACCCTTGCTAAGTTTGAATCATGAAAGTCTGATTTCAGACATGATGAAGAGACAAACACAAAAGTATGCATTTTTTTTCTTTATTTTTTCATCCCACACTGACTGAATCAATCTTTTCAGTCACCCACAAGTGGAACCCAGTCACCCCCACCACCTTACTCCTCCTCCTACTCTCCCACTCATTGTACTCAACCACTCACCCTTGTCCTACTCCTCCCCTCCAACAACCACCTCACCACACCCACCAACCCACCATCACTGTCTCCATCTCCAGGTCAATCACCTTGTCTCAACTCCCTTTTTGATTGCCTTGCTAACAACCCCCCTTTCATCCCTGATTTATGTTTCCAGCCCACCCAGGTATCCCCACCCCTTTTTGTGCTTGTGCTAAACTCTGCCCTCCTTGGCAAACTGCACCTACCCCTTTGGCTCCTCCCTCCTGTGCACCAGACCCCCCCCCTGCCCCCCCCCCACGGCCAATGCCCAAGCAACCACTTCCTCATCCTTGGCCCTTTAATGTGCCCCCCCCATCCTTGAAAACCTCAAACAATTTACCAGCCCCCCCCCCATTGGCAACAATCAACTGCCCCCCCCCATCTCCAACAAATTGACTGGCTGCCCCCCCATTGTTGTCACAACTGGTGTGGTGGAATTTATAGCCATTAACAGGGAACTGTGTTGCAGCCTGCACACTCAGCATTGGGAATGGGTCATCTCAGCATTTGGGAGCGCAGTTGCTCAGTAGTAGTGGCTGCAAGCTCAGCATCAGAGGGGTGATTTCCTCAGCACCAAGTATGGCATGTGACACTTCTGAACAGGTAGGTGCAGCTTTGGATATCTAAAGACAGCATGTTGGGTGGATACAGACAGGCGCAGGGGTCTCTGAGTAGGGTGCGGCACGCGCCATGAGCAGGAAAAAGTGGATGGACCTAATGGAAGGCAAGCGCTGGAGGAAGGGATAGGGTTGTGTTAGGGTTTTCTGTCATGTTGGTTTCTTCCTGTAGTTGTTGAGCTGTGGTGGTGCTTTTATGTGGGTTGGGGATGAGAGGGAGGGCATAAAAAATTTCTCAAATCTCCAGGTTGTAGGGGTATCATCATAACACCAAACCACCAGGTTGGAAGGAAGGAACTCATTGTCTCTCTCTCTCTCCTTTTGGTGGAATGGGGCACTCAAATTCTTACAGATACTTGGGACCAATAACTTCCAAACTAAGGAAAACTTAGAGGGCTATCCACCTCTTGTTTCCAAATCTGGGGGTGGTGCTTAGAATTAAACTTCTGTTCCTAATCTCTCAAAGGTAAACAGGTGCTCTTCTTTCAAAAACTATTCCTGGGTCCAACACCCCTCCAACTTCTCTTCCTGTTAACTTGGGTGCCATTTTCCCAACTCCTCCTCCCCCACCAGCTTTGGATTGTGGATCCAGGACAACTTTTGCTCATCCTCCTTTTTCTGAGGATATGAATTCTTCTTGGCTTGTTTGCATAAGGCCACAAGACTAGCCCCACACCCGGTTCAACACCGTAAATGTGGAATGGTTTCTCTTGCAGTATGAAGAAATTACTGAAGCCAAGGGCGCACTGGATGTGTAAAGGGATTGCCTTGTTGTCCTCTTTAGTATGGAAAAGGAGAATCTCTGGGAGGTTGAGGAGATGGAAGTTTACAAGAGTCACAACTGGCCAAAACTGAAGGAGGAGATCCTAAAGGCGTGGGGAAGGGGCAATCCCCTCTTCTGGGAAGGCTAATTTGAAAAAGTGGCTTCAGAGGCAAGCACGCATGGGGGAGTTTGGATGCAAGAAGAACTGATAGAGTATGTGGAAATGTTTTACCAGGTTTATTGGTATCTTGTGTAGAATGATGTGGTCTTGGTCAGACAGGGGAAATGAAGAGGGTTTTGCTAGGAGGGCTTTGGATCCAGCTTTGGGTGAGGGTGAAGTGGCACCAATAAAATCCTGGTTTTGTCAAAAGATTGTTGGATGGGATCATTGCGCTCCTTCCCAATCTGGGAAATATCTGTTAGGCCGTGGAGAGTGAAATTAATTTAGATGAGCTCATAAAAGACACAGATAAGTCATTTCAATCTGGGCCAAAGAAACCGGAAACCCAGCAATCACCAGGCCTGGCAGAGCTGGCAGTTCTATCAGCCCCTGAATGTGTCTGAAAACTCCTCCAGCAGGGGCCCCAGAAACAAGCAAGGTCACCGCAATCTTGAAGGATTTGCGGATTTTCCTGAGTTGGATGATGAGGCCACAGCCTGAAATGCCACACCACATGGCAGAGGGATTCCAGCCTCCCAGCGGGTTCAAAACGTTTATCTTTAGCTACTGTGGGTAAAATTGGCACTGGAAGTTGGGGTGTGATGAACTAACGGATGACATGAATGAAGGACTATTCCCCCCCTCAGGATCCACATATATTTTCCCAATGGGAAAGCAGGTTTCTTTGGAAGCCAGCAAGCACTCTGCCATGAAGCAGATATGGGCACAAGCAAAGGAGGTAGGAGAAAATGCACAAATATTTCTTGGCATTGTCACTGCTCCCAAAAAGTGGCAGGCCCCGCAACTAGAGGCTGAGCTGAGGGCTTTGGCAGCAGAAAAACACATGGGGGTGGAAAAGATGAATTTATCAATGAAAGAACAACCATTGACCCCTGTTCAAAAATTAGTTATGTGCAGCATGGCTGGAGATTGCCAACTGGAAAACCCTGGGTGGAATAAGAAGGCCATGGAAATTTTACAAAAGGTAATGGGAAAAAACATGACAATAGCCCTGAAATTGCAGGAATTTGGGGAATTCTCTCTAGTTATTTTCAACAAGATTTTCCAAGTGCTGAAGAAGTGTACCCAGGGCCAGGTTCCTAAAACATCCCAGCAAGTGAATTTTGTGCAGGAGAAGGCAGATCAAAAGCTGTATTAGTAAGGGTCAGTCTTGGTCCCACTCACTTAGATCTCAATGAAAATGGCAGGCAAGAAGTTGTGGGAAATGGTGGAAAGTGGGTCAATGGTGAACCTCCTTCTGTAAAAATTGGTGGATGATTTGGGATTGGTTTTGAGGAAGCGCTTGATGGGGATATAGGCATTGAATTGGAGGGAGTGTTTCATGGATTGAATGGTTGAGGAGGAGGAGGTTGAGGTTGCAAAGTTCTGGAAATCTTTTGTATTTTCTAGGACTCACAAGGAAGGATGTGTGTGAATGTTGCAATGTAAAGCTGGGCCATATAAACCGGTTTCACATAATTTGCTACCCCAGAACAAGCCAATTCTGTTAAAACCAATTTTTTTGGTTGCAGGATCCTTGGAAAAATCCATTGAGAATGTCATGATGAGTGACTTGATTGGTGGGGATTGCGGCTCTTAACTTTGGGCTTCCGGGCTGGTTGAGCAAGGAGGAGCAGGATTTTCTGGCGTTGGTGCTTGTGCTTTTAGAAAGGGCACTTGCATTTGGATCCAAGGATAAAGGGCTGTTTAGGAAAAAGATAAGCAAACCCTATGTGATTCCAATGGTTCCCCACAAACCTTGGCAAATCAAGCCTATTCCAATACTGCGGGAAGTCCTGGAGCCCTTTCTGTGGTTGGTTCCCAAGCACTTGAAGACAGGACTCTAGGAGAATTCTCCCTCAAGCTATTCAAGCCCAATCTATGTGGTGCTCAAGCAGGATGGGAAATTTCTGGCAATGTTTCATGATCTGCAGCGGCTCAACTCTTTTACAATTTTGTATGGTGGGTCCAAGGGTTGCAAATTTCTTTTAATCAATGGCCGGGCCTGTGTATTTTGGGCTGGTAGACATTGTGGGACAATATGATCAGTGTGAGCTTAGATTTTGGTTGTAGCCACTGACAGCCTTCAAGACAGGACTTGGGAGGATGCAATTGATATGTTTTCCCCAGGGCACAACCCCCTTGGTGGCAGTTTAACAGGCATGGTGTGGAAAGAGATTGTGTGTTCTGTAAAATCCCCACAACAATCCCACTCCAAGTTCTGGAAAGCCCACAAGCCCTTGAGTTATAATCCTTTACCTCTGCAAATTGAATAAAATTTTCTCCGCAAGCAAAGTTACTACAGCCCTCAGGGGTTGAGAATCACGCACAATCCGCTTCTCCACTATCCCCAAAACTACTTTGCACTAAGCCAGGTACAACTTAAGCTAACAAACAATGAAGTAATAGTAATAAACAAAGTGGACTCCCCAACAAGCTCTGCACTTGAATTTTCCCTATTCAAAACTACATGTTACTTAAGCAAGAAAATAATTCTCCAGAACAATTTGTTGATTGTAAGCCTTGATTTCAATTTCCCAGATAAGATATGAAAAGATAAGAGCCCCCCAATGATATATGCTATCCCCCTTTTCCAATTAAGTTTATTTCCACCTTTTATGTAAAACTCAAATTTGATACTCCAAATAAAATGGAAAACAACAAAAAAACAACTTTCCTCCTAACTGCCCCCGTTCATTCCGCACTGATCCTCCTCACCATTATTCCAATCCCTTACCTGATTTGATTGTTTTCAGTTGGTTTGGTGATTAATGTTCCCAATCATTTTAACAGTTGAATCATGCCAATGCATTACTAATGACAGATCCCCTCTGATCATCCTTATCAGAGCTCTTGCAGAATAACTAACAGATCCCCAACAATCAGTATGCCTCCTCCTCAGCTTTAGTGTTGATTGTACCAAGTCCCCCAACCTCAGTGCATAACGCATAGTCAGGCCTTGGTCTCTACTAAATTGCTTTGATCACTTCCTTCTGCACTTTTAAACCCATAGTTGCAGAGGGAAATTTACTTTCCAAAACTTTTGTTGTTTACAAAACGCAAAAAGTCCGGCCTGTCCTTGCCATTGTGCCACAGAAAGCACGTGACACCCCAATTCTGAGCCCTGAATTTTCTTCTTCCAATTAGGAAGTCCTCCAAAATGCTTTTCCAAGCCTATTGTTCAGTGGAATTCCAACCACTTCTGAGCCTCTCCAAGTAAAATTTTCAATTCGAATCCCACTTGCCTTTGTGTCTATAAATAACCACCACAATGGATGACTTGGATCCTGAAAGACAATCTTCCAGAAGGGTTGCAGATTCTGATCAAAAACAAGGGTATTAAGTGTCCAAATACAAATCATGGAGGGGAAACTTTGCCCAATTCCCCTGAAATTTGTTTCTTTTTCGTGGAACATGTGTGCACACTGGAGCGTATCTTTTTCCAGATAGAGGAATTGGGGATTACAGTTTTGGGAAAAAATTGGGCATTCTGTAAAACCATGCTGGAGGTTCTGGGGCACATGGTGGCTTTTGAAAGCAGGTGGATTGTAGAGAAGAAGCAGAAAAGGTTTCTTTAATGGAAAATGCCACATGTGACATCACACATTCTGCAGTTCTTGGGGCTGTGTAGCTATGTCCAAATGTTCATCAAGCAGTTTGCAGAAGCGGCAAGTCCTCGTGGCGCACTGAAAAGTAAGGTAGCGCAGTGGTATTGCGCACCAGGGTGAAAAGTTGTGTTTCAGAAGCTCAAGGAGATTTTGGGGCTTGAAATTGTGCTTTGAGCCCTGGACTAAAAGGCTGGCGGTGGATTCAAGCAAGTTTGGTGCAGGGGGAGTGTTGACGCTGTAAGACTGCAAACGGTTCTAGGCCGTGGAAGTTCTGTGGAGGGGAATGGTGCTGTTTAGGCTTCCCTCCTGAGTGTTACAAAAATATTTAAATGTAACCAAGATCAAAGTCCAGAACCTGGTAAATGGGGGTCCAAAGAGTAAAGGATAAGATGATAGTACTTGGTAGCTGGGAAACAACATTATCGGAGGCAAGATGATGCCGGGGAAAACTTGAATAGAAGAAGTCAAGGATTGTTCAGAGTTTGACAAGACAACAGTTGTAAGTAACAACGCCCACAAGCTAATAGCTCTGGTCGTCAGCAAAAGCTCAGCAAAGATCAACTCAATCCAAAACAACCTCCAGGTTCTCAATGAACCTGCCCAACTATCCGCAATCAAGCGCTTGAAGGGTACCAGATAACTGCGTTTTGCTGCACAAGTCAAAGCTAATTGTTTGAAGAAGCTCTAGGAGAAAAACAATAACTGATTCAAACAAGAATAACCAAACACTTCTCAAGGGACTCAAGAGTAGCATGGCGGAATTCAACTTTAAAAAGAAATAAAGGGATGTTTAACACTCCAGGTTTTAAGCTTAATAACACCTCTTCAGTCAAACGTGACTTGTTCCGGAAAGATATTCAAATGATGATCAGGACCAGCATGGTTGGATAAAGGGATCAGGAGTGGTGTAATACACTAAAGAATTCAATCAGTCAAATTCTTCTTCAACCACCAAGGCTATTGGATGGTGATAAAGATCAAGGATCAGGATTTGAGTATGGAGGCTCAAGGTTCAAGGGGCAATCATGGATATACCCATAATTTAGTCTCAGATAAAGGGGAATGAGACCCCACGGATGATTTATTTCAGGATAATAGTGATGATGATTCTCTGGTAGGATACCATATGATACCCCCCCCCCCCAAAAAAAAGGCAGGGGAGAGCCCCTCCTTTTATGGGCAGGAGGCCCTGTTAGACTATGTACAAGTGATTCTACAAATAGAGCGGATTTTTTTTTTTTTGATCTCAGATGAAGGGGAATGAGACCCCACGGATGATTTATGTCAGGATAATAGTGATGATGATTCTCTGGTAGGATACCATAAGATACCCCCCCAAAAGGGAGGGGAGAGCCCCTCCTTATATGGGCAGGAGGCCCTGTTAGACTATGTACAAGTGATTCTGCAGATAGAGTGGAATTGTTTTTTTTTTTTGATTTCAAATGATCAGAAAAATAGATCACGCGGGCCAGTGTAAATTGGGCCTCCCTGACTGGGGTGAGATCTTTTTTCATCCCTTCACCTCTCTTGCATCCTTCCGCGGACGGGCGGGCGCGGCAAACACAAGGATCTCCCACCCCTCACCCAAAGGCGGAAGTGGTGTGAAAAGAAATAAACCAGACCGCCCGCAGATTTCCGCGGGCGGTAGACAACGCTTTTCCACCCCCGCCCAAAGATTGAAGGAGTTGCCAATGATTGACGGAGGTGGGAGAGTCCCAGGAGGGATTATTGAAATGGGAGGATTGGTGGTGGTGGTAGTAGTAGTAGACTAGTCAATGATGGAGTTGGTTTGGCATTGATGAGATTAGACTGAGCAATCAAGCCATCATGACCCATTGTTTCTGTTGATCAATTTGGCTAGAGGGTAATAGGATGGGACATTTGAGTAAGATGGCGTCCCAAACCCACTGGAGGACTTCATCCTTCTTGATCGGAGCAGGGCTGGGGAGATGGGATTTGGGGTTAGAGAGCACCATGAGAAGATCGGAGGGAGGCTTGAGTAAGAATTGATTGAGGTGGGAGGCAAGGAGATCCTGACCAGCTGGACGGCAACAGATGGCGTGGTAGAAGCAAGAGATGAAGGAGGGAGAGAGTGATGAAGGGGGGGATGATGAGGCATGGAGGAAGAAGATGATCTAAGACATTGGTTGGGTTGGATCAAGAGACAATCAAATCAGTAGGAGCAGCATGGGTCTTCATTGTTGTAGTCGGAGCAGGGGTTGAATGAGTGGGTACTAGGTTGGTGGGATCAAAGACAATGGATTAAGAAGTATTGGATGAAGAAGAGGAAGAGGAAGAGGAAGAGATGGTGGTGGGGATATCTTGGGCAGAGTGGGTCTTGGCACGCGCGTTTGGCCAAAAGGAAGGGGGGAACAAAGACAGAAGGAATCAAACGCAATGCCTAGGTGATGAAACCAAGAGAGCCCTTTCCTAGCCCACTGGGAAAGAGGAATGCTTGGCAGGATGAGGAAATTGGAGGGGTGATACTGATATGTAAAAAATCTGATTTTTTTTTTTGAATGACACCTAAAAAAAAGCATTTTAAAAAAAAAATTGAATTTTCTGCATCTGGTCCAGGGTTTCCAGATTTGGTCACCACATCTCTGCCCACTTACAGACTTTCCCTAGTCTGCATCTGAGCTTGATGTCATAAAACAAAAAAAAGGAAAGATGATTGAACACAAGAAAATGGCCCTTTGATCTTGAGGTTAATTGAAAAGAATATCTTGATCCATCCAAAGAAGATCCTAGCGTTGACTGCAATAAGATGAAGAAGGCATCCCAGGTGCTCACGTATGTGGCATACAGTAGAGTTTCACAACAAAATGCAGCAGATGACCCTGGCGGTGCACAATTGGGAGGACTTACTTCTGATCAAAGTTGCCTCCACAACAATGAAATTTCTTGACCTGATCAGCAGAGAACCTTCTGGCCATCTGAGTACCATTCAGTTCCTCAAAAACATATGATCCACCCCTGACTTGACGGACCACTCAATAAGGACCATTCCAGAAATTGGAAAAAAGCTTCCCCCACTGAGTTTCCAAGGACCAATTATAAGCTAGAACTAGATCACCAGGATTCAAGGGATCCCTAACTTGATTGGAATGCTTATCCTCCCAATACTGGACTGATTTTTACCTTGACTCCTTCATTTTCTGATAAGCTTTGTCACAAAAATCTTCACTTTGCTCCAGTTTCTTGGATCTGGCAACGAATAGATCAGTGGTGGAAGAAACCTTTTCCCAAGAAATACCTAAGAAAGATTCCATTTCCAGATCAAGAGGAAGGACAGCCCTCTGTCCAAAGATAATTTCATAACGTGAGTAGCCAGTAGTTTGTTTAGTTGAAATTCAATCAGAGAAGAGCACCAGAGGAAGAAATTTGCAACAATTGTTTCCACTTTCACCAGCCAACTTAACACAAGCAGCCTTGAAAGGGGCATGGCCTCTTTCCACCATGCCTTGTCCTTCAGGATAATAAAGAGTGGTCACCCTATGTTGACAAGGAAGCAATTGGATCATTTTGGCCAGTTTTCCACCAAACTCAGAGCCACCATCAGTTGAATAAGATTGAGCCAAGCCATAATACATTTTCCAAGTCTCATAAAGGAAGGCTGCTACTCATTCAGAGCTGAGGTTCTTAAGAAATTTTGCTTCAACCCATCCAGAAAAATCATCTCTATCCACAATGAGGTACTGAGCTCCACCAGCCTTAATGTGAACCACATCCATAGCAATCCTTCCAAAGACAGTGGACTCTCCCGTGGGATAACAAATTTCAGCTGGGGGCCTAAGATCACGTTTCTGACATACTTCACAACTCTTGAACCATTGAGAGACTGATCTCTTCAAAGATGGCCACCAGAATTGTTTGGATATAAGTCAATAGTTTTTGGTTTCCCCGCAATGCCCAAGGCCTTCATGGAGACTTTTGAGGATTAAATTTTGGTAAGAGGGGATAGTGACAACAATAAGAGCACAAGGATTGCCTCTTTACATAATCCTAGTACCTTGGACAAAGAAATTGGAGGACTTCCTTTTGAGTGATCAAAAATCTTTAGAAGAGAGATCAGGAGGCCTTTGGAGAGTGGAAAGGTACTGCTCTAATTTTAGCCAGAAACCTTGTTGGAATCCAGAATAATCTTGGGAGGAAAAGGTGAATACTGGACAAATTAAAGGCTCCACCTCATCAAATTCCACTGCAACATCCAATTCTTCATCTCCAAGGAGGCGTTGAGATAAACCATCAGGCATGGTGAAGTATTTTCCAGGCCTATGAACAATATCAAAAGAGAAAAATTGGATAAAGGCCACCCAACAAGTCATAGGAGCATTTGGGAGGCTGGGGGCATTGATAATTTTGATGATGGCTTGTGCGTTGACTGGTAACTCAAAGTGTTGACCCCAGAGGACAGTTTGGAGTTTCTTCAACATCTGAGCCACGCCACAGAGTTCCAGTTTTGGTTGGGATTACCTGGATTATACATCTGAAAATAACAAGGATTTGTAGAGAGCAGGATGATCCCAACGATTTTCATCTTCCTGAGTGAGGACAGCCCCAAAAGATTGATAACCAGAATCAACAGCCAATTTGATCTTGCCAGCTCCAGGTCCATAAGCAATCTTTTTCAAGACTATGTATTTTCCAACCACCATTTCAAGTAGCTGAAAAGAATGTTCACAATCTTGGGTCCAGATCCATCCAGCATCTTTTCTGGGCAGGCAACGTAGAGGATCACAGATTTTGGATAGAGATGGGATAAAGATTTGAACATAGATAACAACACCTAGAAAACCCCTGACTTCAGTTGGATTGATTTGATTAGGCCAAGAGAGGATTTTTTTGACTTTGGATGGAGCCATACTTCTTCCTTTCTTGTAGACCACATGACCAACAATTTCCAGAGCAGGGACAGAGGCAGCCAATTTGGATCCAGAGACAGTGAGGCCAGATTCTTTGATTTGGAACAAGATCCTTTCCAAAGTGGTTGCATATTCCCAAATAAATTGAACGATTCCTGAATTCCAGGGTAAGAGCTCATTGTTATAATCAGAAACTGGTCCTTTAATTCCGCCATTTTCAAAAAAGATACCAGCATGATCAGGGATTTCATCCTGGAGGATCCAAACCATCTTAGCCTGATAGACTGCAACCAAGTTGGTGGCACCTTGAGGCAATCAAGTAAGTTGGAAACAACCAAGGGGAGTATCAAATGTAGTGAGAGGGCAAGAAATTGGATGTAAGGACCGTTAATCATAGCCACCCATAATTTCACCTAGACCATAGCAAGCTCTCCCAGAGAAGGATTCAACAAATTCTTCAGTGGCAGGGGGAATACCAGAGTCTTTAATAGAAACCTTATTTAGAGGCTGGATATCATGAACTATTCTAAGTTTACCATTAATTTTAAGGACACAGAAAACAGGACTGGAATAGCTAGAAGTTGACTGTTTGTGTAAACAGGTTTGGACTTGTTCCCAGACCAACTTGATGAATTTGTCAACTTTGGCAGCAGGGATTGGGATCTTTTTCTTTTGCCAGGGATCATGTTCTACTAAAGGAATGATATAAGTCAGAACATAGGATTCTTTCAAGAGACCTCTCTCTTCTTCACAGAAAGCAATAGCTTTTTCCCTAAGAGCCAATAAATTTTTGATCAAATACAACTCATCAGGTAGAAGCCATTCATCTGGTCAAAGGTTGAGTACTGCCAGACATTATTCAGTGACACAACCAGAGGGGATGAATGGACCAGTGAGAGATCCAGGTAAACCACAGTAAGGATTGCCGGATAGAGGAGGACGCCTAAGAGGAGGGTTGAGGTTGAGAGGCATTGGTTGGTTGACTGGTTGGATTTTCCTAGAAACTGAATTATATTTTGAGGCAAAAGAGAGCAGTTCTTGTTTTTGCCAAGAGTTGACCAGAGAGATCTGGCTACAAGGGTTGATACCAAGTTCTAACGCCTTCCAAGTTTGATGTTCCGCAATATTTTTGACAGGTGCCTTTTCCATAAAATAAGTCCCAGGAGATAATACATTGCTCACATTTGTGGCACAAGGTAGGGTTTCAACAATGATAGTAGTAGGATACCCTGGTAGTGCACAATTGGGAGGACATACTTCTACCCCAGTTTGCCTCCACTGAAGCCCATATTCTTCCATACCAAAGCCACCAAAAATAGGATCCAGATTGGGATCTAGTTTAGACTCATTGCGGAGATTTGGGCCAGAACTGAGAGAAGATTGAGTAGGAATAAGAGTACAAGGAAAAGAAGAAACAACAGATGAGGAAGAAATTTTTTGGATTTTTTGATTTTGATTTGTTTTTGATTTTTGATATTTTTGAGATAAGAAGAAAATGTTGAAAAGAAAGATAAATACGCCTCTGGGATGATATTTGATCCTTGAGTTGAAGTTTGAGGCTGAAAAGAACTACAACTATTAGAAGGATCAACTAATCCCATAAAAAATGAGAGAAACTAGAATTATCCTTCTGTTTTCCTTTTAGAGATGACTTAGGAAAATGACCAGGGAAATCTCTTTCCTGGCAAGCATAATCCAAAGAACAAAGAGGAAACTCAATTTTTCTACCATCAGAATCAGGGAGGAGAATTCTCTCCCCAACTTGATTTAAAAACATAAGAGTTGCTCTAAAATTGATAAAGAAAGGTTGACCCAAGATGATAGGTCCATCCAAGCATGTGATCCAGGAATGACAAGTTCCAACTGGCCAATCCGGACTGGATGGCCAATCCGGACTGGAACATCTTCAACAATTCCAACCAATTTGTAAAACTGGTTTCCTATTCCATACACTCAAGAGGTGAAGCTGACCCTAGGTCTGAGTTTAAGTTTTCAGGCCATAGCATTTGGGATAAAGTTGAGCTGAGGGCCAGAATCAAAAAGTTGTGAGACTGTTTTTGCTGATTCACCAAGATAGCAGGGAAGAAAACCAAGAGGACAAAAGTAAAGACTAGACTAAGGAGAGGGGTCTGTTCCACCGGAATCCTCCATCAAAGTTCCAGAGGAGACCATGAGTTCTTCAGGACCAATTTCCACACATCAACGCGAAACCCATTTCTTCATTCCTTCAGCAACAGATGGAGAGATCAACAGGAGTTCAGCCACAGATAGATCAGGAATTTTAAGATCAGAAATTTTCTTTAATACCCCTTCCACAGAATTGGGGTGATCTTTGGAAATTCCCCTCTCAAACCAAACTTTGGGCTGGGTGGAGGGAGGAAGAGTGGGTGAAGCAGGAACAGGATCAGTAGATCAAGGAGGTTTAATAGATGAGGGATGAGGATCAGGTTGATCTTGAGACCTTTCCATGAGTGGTTCTTTTTCCACCTCCATGTCTTCTACATCAGAAGAGGGCTCAGGTGAGGATTTTTGTTTGGGTGGTTTTTGGATGATTGAGGTTGGCAAGGGAGGAGCTTTATGAGGTTTGGGATCCTCATGTTGCTTCCTAGCTGGATTGGATTGGTAAGTACCAACCAGAGAGGAGGATGAAATAGCTGGGGGATACCAGGGTTGAAGAGTACCACAAGAAGATTGGAAATCCACAGAAGCCAAGGATGCCTTCATAGGAGGGGGTGGCTGGTAAGAGGCCACCACATGAAAAATGGGGCAAGAAAAATCAAAAGGGGATAAGGGCACCATTAGGAAGGAAAACATTATTCCCTTTTTGCTCTACCAATTTCTTGCCTTTGTCTTTTTGGAGTTTGAGACATCAACCGGATCCATGGCCTTCCCTGTGGCAATAATATCAGACCAGATTATTTTCAGGAACAGCACTAGAAGGTTTAGGAACAACAAGAGAGGAAATCTTTTGTGCCATTTTGTTCTCAAAGGCTTTTAGCAGTTTAGAGATCTTGTCCATCATAGCGGTTTCTTGGTTAGGCTGTGGGTTCTTGGGCCTGCAATCAGATTCCCCACCACCGCTTGTCCCCCACCTCCCATCAGATTTATCCGCCGTTCGCCAAATCCCGAACCGCGTGGAGTATCCTCTTCTCGCTTTGTCCTTGCTCGCTTCCCGCTGTTAGACTGAACCGGTCCTGCCGATACCCGCTTCCCCAACACGCAGCCTGCCTCTGCCGGCCTTGGATCAATTGGGTTTGCCGTCCGACTCTTGTGTCTTGTCCGCCCACCATCACCGTTGCTTCCATGTGCGCGTGCCCGGGGCGCGGACATGCTAGGACGCTGGATACTCTTCAGATAGGCCTCAAGGCCCTCTGCCACCTCTGCGAGTTCGTCAGCCCAAGGGGTGGCTACCAGCGGCGATGCCGGGACGCGCGCTGCCCTGTAATACAGCTCCGCGTAGCCCGGTTCCATTCGCCACCGGTCCCCATTGCGCGTGTCCGCTCCATAGCCTGGTTCTGCGGGTGGCCTGAAGTCGCTTCCCCGGAAATGAGAGTCACGCCCCCCCCATCTAGCCAGCATGTTCCCCTTCAACGTTGTCCAATTCCGGTTCAGATAGCCGCTCATCTCCTCCACGTCCCGACGTTCTTCCGCACTTTCAATGAACAAGACAATATACCGTGCCTTCTTGGAATCCAATGCGCCTTTGGAGTCTGCCATCAGGTTGTAACGTGAAATAAACCGCTCCACACCCGCGACGTTGAAGCGGATGTGCGGATAGTCCCTTGGGTCAATGAGGAGCTGGCAAGAGGAGGAGGAGGAAAGAGGAGAGGCAAACAGCATCTGAGTACCTTCGAGAGACATTGATGAAAGAGATTCCCGGCCAGACCCCCAGATGTGGAAACTTTAGAGGTTATCCCTCACGAAGTTGCCGCAGGTTCAGGAGTTCTTGGGTCAAAGCGTCTGTAAGGATTAGATACCAAGCGTAAAGAGAAGTTTTTGAGAGCCTGAAGAGGAGAAAAGGAGAGAAGAGGGGAGGGATTCTGTTTTCCTAAGTCTGCTCCCTTTTCCGCTCCCCGCCTCCTGATGATACAATGGTAAGATGCCCCCCCTACAACCCAGAGTTGAGGGGAAAGGTATTTGAGCCCTCCCCCTCAACCCTAACCTAAGTACAAGCACATGAACAACCCAAAAACAATGAAGAAGGAAACCCTAGGCCCAAAACCATATCCCATATCCTAACCTGTACCCTGTCCGTATCCTATTCTGCTTGCTCGCCTGCCATTACACGCATCAGGTTTGTCCCCCGCGGCGCGGCCCTCCGCCACGCGCTTCTCAAAGTTCACCGCAATTGCCCGTATCCGCCCGACGCGCCGTCGTGAATTTCCTAGTCCTGTAGCCGGCCCGCGCTTGCGCGCGGCCGTCCACGGGTATAGCCCCGCGATTGCTCCGCCCTTTCCTTCCCTAACTAACTGCCCGAGAACCTGATTGGCCCGGCTCCATCACTGGGTTGGACACCCAAGCGGGTTGCGGCCTGCCTCCCCTAGTCAGACCTGGCCCGCAGCTGCGTGCTTCGCCCTGCTGTGCCTTCTGCTGAGCCCGCAGCGGCCACTGCTGAGAACAAGCGCACCCCAACTTCTGAGCCCAACCTACCAGATGCTGAGCGCGCAGGCCGCGACGCAGTTCCCGATCTGAGGCTATATATTGACACCACACCGCTCTCTGCGTGAGCAGGCTTAGTAGGAGGAATTGACTGTATTGCAAAGGCAGAAGGACAAAATGGAGAGGCACAGGGCCTGGGCATAGCCCATTTAAAACCGCCTGGTTGGAGGTGACATGAGAACAGTAGAGTGGCATTGGGAAGGTAGATCCTAAAGGAATCTTTCCCGCGGTCATAGTCAAACAGAAAGTTAGCGCAACGGAAAGCAGAAAGCGATATGAGCGTGGTGCGAGCATCCTTACAGTATAGGATTCCCAGAACAACTGCCTTGCCACCATCCTCAGTTGGGAAAATCATAGATCCAATGCCTGTAACCATAGCGGCTGCGTTGTCAGTTGCAACCTTAAGAGACAGAGGCCTGATGGGGACAAATTCAAATGGAAGCGTACGGTCTCCTGTCAGGTGGTTAGAAGCACCGGTGTCCACAATGGGGGCCTCAGGGGATGTTTCCAGGGTTGCGGAATTGAAGTGGGCCATCTGAGGGTCCAGGCCGTCTTCTGGTAGCTCAAACATCCTTGCGCGGGGCCCTGTCCTGGTTGACGGCAAGGTGGACGCCCTGGATGTGGCCGCCGAGCTGGCGGTCCCCCCCCCTGGCATAATGGCGTGGACGGTACAAGTTGGCGGGTTGCTGTTGCCTTGGCACCATATTGGAAACCGCATCTACAGTGGGTTGGTTCATTTGATGGGTAGGATGATTGAGGGCAGGATAAGTTGCACCAAAATTGAGAGGGGCAATATTGGGGTAGAAAGATTGGAATCCCCCAAGCCCCTGGGCTCGAAGAGGAGGCTGGTAGGAGCCCCTCTGTTGAATTGGCTGCCCACCTTGATAGGGCAATTGGTGCCGGTCAACCAGAGGATGGGGGCACCTATTCTTAACATGGTTGATAGACCCGCAATTCCAGCACGTAGGGGGCCCAAGAGCAAAAGCCTTTGGGTGATTGTCATCATAGTGAGAAGGCAGGGGGTAGTCCCCCAAGGGCAGATGAGTAGCGTGGTTGGGGATGGGGGAGGGGGCAGTATTTGGTGGTGGTGATGGGATCATTGCTTGATTCACAGCAATGGGGAGATTAGGGAAGGGATGAGGGAGGGTGGAGTAATTGGAAGAAGGGATGGCCGTGTGCTGTCTGGAAATCCCATATAACTCAAGGAGCTTTGAAAATGGGGGGGCAACATTAGACAAAGATTGTCCCATTTCATGGTCAATACGGTCCTCAAAATCTTGGTAGAGGTCTGAGGATGGGAAATCCCCGCTTGAAGGATAAAACCAGCTAATGCATCACCATTGAACTTGCCTCCTACTGATTCAAATTTTTCGGCAATGTCACGGATGCAATGTAGGTCTCCCGTGGCTATTGATGGGTCAACCGCAAAACTGAAAAGCTTTGGGTAAAGAGGCATTTGGGAGGATGGGTTTCCCATGTGGAAATTTTCTTGAAGAGTCTTGTACATAGCACAGTTGTTTGGAAATTTCTGCAGCATGCGCTTGAGAGGCTGGGAGACGGAAGCAAGGAGGATAGGACAAACTACACGTTTGCGGTAGTTGTCATATGATAAATATTGAAGATAATTGTTGTTGTTCACCGCAATTTGCATTTGCTCCTTTGTGTTGTCAACCCAGGTGGACCAGTTGGATCCATCAACTTTGAGGCGTTCAACGTCTTGGATGGAGTTGATGATTGAGTTGGATGTAGCAGCCGCGTTCCTGGCGTCCAGGTTTTCAGGGCAAAGTGATGGCTCTGCTGAGGGTCTAGTTGGAGCCGGGGAGCTGAGAAGAGAAGTTGCCAGACATATTCTATCATCCAGAGCGCAAGTCTTCTCCTTGATGAGGCATTCACAATCCGCCATTTCCGCCATTATATTTGCTTGCAGGGTAGGGATTTCCTCTGTCCATCTAGTGTTGTCATCCGCCAATGAGCAACGCTTAGCCTGCTCAGTGAGGAGGTTGGTAGTGGCGGCGACTTCTGGAGGGGTGAGGTAAGAAGAGGAGACCTTGCGGTATGGTGTCAATTTATAGAAACGCATTGGGAACTGCTTTGCGGCTGCGCGCTCAGAATTGGAGGCAAGGGGGCTCAGCATTAGGGTATGCCGAGTGCTCATCAGCAGCCGGTGTTTGGCTCCGCACCTAGTGGACAGGTTGGGCTCAGCATCAAATGCGGCGTGGGCAGCGATCCACGCCAGAGATTGGATTTGGAAGGTAGTGCGCTTGACTAGGTTTTTGGGCGCGCCGGTTTGGATATGTAGGAGCGGAGCAATCCGCGGGCTATAAAGGAAAGGATGGAGCGCGCTTGCAAGCGCGCAGATCACGCCGGATAATACCGGACATCCACCACGGGCGCGGACAAACGGATACGTACAGGTGCGGGGGGCTCCAAGTAGGGCGCAGTGCAAGGAACGCATCATGAGAAGGACAAACCGGATGGACGGAAAGGCATACAGACGTTGGGGGAAGTTTGGTATGGACGTGGGGAGAGGAGGCTAGGGTTTCTGTTTTGGGATTGTTTTCTGTTTCTTTGTCATACTGTTATTTGCGCTTGTACTTAGGTTAGGGTTGAGAGGGAGGACTTATCCTCACTCTCAAATCGTGGTTAGGAGGGCGGAGGGGGGAGGGAATCAGACCATCATATCATTGGATTGGATCAATCATCTCACCAAGAGATTAAAGGAACTAATACTAGATACACATCCAGGTGGAAAGTTCTTAGGATTCAAGGATTGGCGGTTTCACTCTCTCTCTCTATTTTTCTTTATCTCCTTATTTCTATTTCTCATTTAAGTGCAACTTTGGACATCCTCATCTCCTTTCAGACGCAGGGGACCGTTAACTACCAAGCCTTGGGACAATTATAGGGGGAAAACCTTTATTCTTTTCACATCTGGGGGTCTGGCCGGGAAATAACCTTCCGTTTTTTGTTTTTTGAAGGTAACTGGGCGCAATGTCCTATTCATACCTCCCTACAGTTGCTTCCTCTTCTTCTTCTTCTTCTCCTTCCGTTTCCGGGTCCTTTACTCCAACCCCACTCGCCTCTTCCATCCCTCCTCCTCCCCCTCCCTCCGCTTGACCCAGGTCAAGCTACGCCGTTCCCCCATCGGTCTCCAGTGACCATGAACCCACTCGTCCGGTTTGCATCAGGCCACGCAACTACCCTCACATCCAATTCAACACTGCAGATGTGGAGCAATTCATCTTGAGATACAAAGTTATTGCAGATGCGGAAGGTGCGTCAGACGCTGATAAGGCCCGGCTTGTCGTCCTGTTCATTATGGACAAATATAAGCTCCAGGATGTGGAGGAGATGGAAGGCTACGAGAATCAGGATTGGCCAAAACTGAAGGCGGAGATCTTAACGCGGTGGGGTAGGCGCGAACCTTGATTCCGGGAAAGCAATTTTTACTGCATGGCCTTGGAGGCAAGCGTGCGCGGAGGAGTCAGAACTCGGGTGGAGCTGGCGGATTACACCTTAACATTCGTTTGGATCTATTGGTACTTGTCAAAGAACAAGGTGGTGGCCGGACAGACGGGGGCCATGAAACACGCGTTTCTGGGCGGTTTAGGTGCTCAACTCCGGGCACGGGTGCAGCGGCATCTTTACAATCACAACTTGGTAAAGCGGTCATTGGAAGGGAGCATTGCGCTCCTTCCAGAGTTGGCTGTCATTTGCCAGGCCGTGGAGAGTGAGCTTGACTTAGAAGAGGTTATTGAGGATACCGCTAAGTCCTTCCCAGCGGGACCAAATAAATCCGCCCCCCAGGATTTGGCTCTGGCGCAATTTTCAGCCCGGTTCCACCTACTTCCACGTGTGTTCCGGTTCCTCAACCCGCGCCCGCCCCTCTGGTAAGTGAATTGACAGAACTGATGAAGGATTTGAAGATCTGCATGAGCCTTATGGGGAAGCAGCAGCCGCAGGGGCCTCCACCTCACATGGTGGAAGGGTTTTGGCCGCCCGGTACCTTTGTGCGGAGGGGGTGCTTGTACTGCGGGGCAAACAGTCATTGGCAATTGGCGTGCAAGGAGCTTACAAAGGATCTCAAAGCGGGATTGGTTCAACCGGCGGGGATGAAGTACATGTTTCTGACGGGCGAACAGATTCCAATGGAGCCAAGCCAGCCAACCGCAATGCAGCAGGTGCGCAAACAGGGTCAGGAGGCGGGAACAAGGGCGTGAGTGTCACTAGGAATTGTTACCGGTCCTGGATCGTGGCAACCACCTTGGGTGGAAGCTGAGGTAAGGATAGTGGCAACAGAAGAGAAGGTGGCGGTCTCGGATAAGATGGAGGTGGATGCAAAGGAGCGACCCCCGTCAACTGTTCCAAAACCGGCCACACGTGTGCCCGGATGGAGGCACCAGCAGCGAATCCTGTAGGGAAGAAGAAAACAGCGGACATTGTGTGTAGGGTGATGGGGAACAAGACTCTGTTCCGGCTGACCTTGCGGGAACTGGCTGCTTTGTCTGCAGTGGTGGTAGACAAGATGGTGCAGGCGTTGCAGGATTGCAGTCAGGGCCGGGTACCTCAGACGGTGCAGCGGGTTCATGTGCCGCGGAAGGAGGAGGGGCACAAGGAGTGTGAGTTGAAATTGGTTTTGACTCCGCTCGCTTACGTTCCAATGGTCATAGCGGGGAGGAAGGTGTGGGCTATGGTGGACAGCGGTTCAATGGTGAACCTGCTGCCATTGCGTATGGTGGATGATTTTGGGTTGGTTTGGCGGAAATGTGTGATGGGTCTCCGCGCTCTTAACAGAGGGGAGTGTTGTGTGGATGGGGTAGTTGAGGAGGAGGAGGTCAAGGTTGCAAGGGTCTGTAGGCCTCTTTCTTTTCTTTTGGTTGATTGTGGGGATGTGATTTTGGAAAGGCCGTTCATGTTTGGGTTCCGAGCACAAATGTTTTTGGATCTGGAGGCAGGAACGGAGGCTTTGACGGTGGAGGATTCTTCCAGCGGAAGTTTCGAGACAACTATCTGCAATCATGGGCAAGGAAAGTGGAGGAGAGTGTAGGAGTATGAGGAGGAACTGGACGGGGAGTTGGTCTGCAACGGGCAACCCTTGGAGGATTTTTCCTAGTCAACCAAGGAGACCGCACGGAACAAGCTCCGGTTTTGTGCGGGCAGTCGACTGATGAGGAGCAGGGAGGGGGAGGAAGGAAATTGCAGGGCGCGCACATTGCAGAAGTAAGTCCCTTTTCTCAGTATGCATTGCCCAAGGGTACTACGCTTTGAAAACCCTATCATTGTGCCACACTTGTGAGCAAAGGCAAAAGCTGTGGTTCCTTTCTGTTCAGGACCTACAGCAAAGGATGCGCGCGGATGCTGCGGTGCAACGCTGGCAAGTACAAGCAGGTTTTGCAGAAGGTCCGACCAAGGAATGAGCCAATGCCCCAGGAATTGAACGGACTGCTTTGACCAATTGCTGGGTCGCGGGACCCTTGGGTCACGCCAATGAAGGCTTTGGGGTGGGTTACTAGTTTGGCGCGGATCACGGAGGAGTAGATTTCAGCTTTCAATTTCGGCCCAACGGGATTGTTGAGTACGGAGGAGCGTGAGTTTCTGGTATCAGTTCTGGTTCTTTGGGAAAGAGCACTCGCATTTGGACCTGAAGAGCGGGGGCTTCTGAAAAACAATATTGGCAACCCCTATGTCATCCCCACTGTTGATCACAAGCCGTGGCAGATCAAGCCAATTTGGATACTGCAGGCGGTCCGGGAGCAGTTTCTGGAGTTGGTGCAGGAATGGGTACGAACAGTCACCGTCTAGTTACTCCAGTCCGATCTTTGCAGTGTGGAAACTTTAGGGGCACCACCCCTTAAGTCGTCCTTGAGTTCCAGAAGTTATTGATCAAAGCGTCTGTAAGGAGATTGGATGCAGCCGTTCAAGAGAGAGAGAGCAATAATAAGATGAATTCCTTCCTTTTCAATCCAATCCAATCCGATGCCATAAAAAGTGATATCCTAGAGTGCAGTCCAGTCCGTGAAGTGAAGTGAAGTGAAGTGTTTTTCACCTTCCTCCCCTCCCCCCCCTACAACCCAGAGTTGAGAGAAAAGTATTTAAGTCCTCCCTCTCAACCCTAACCTAAGTACAACCACAAGTAAGCAAGAATGATGAAATACAACCCCTAAGCACAGAACCCTAGCCCAATCCTACCCCTCCATCCCTTGCCCCATAACCCATGCCCCTCAATATCAACATACGCCCGGCTTGCCTGCCCGCGCGCGTCCGCCCAACAACCCGTTGCAGGTATCCGCGTACCCGCGTGACCCAATCCGCGCGTCTTGCAATGCGCGGTCCGCCTGGTCCGCCCAAGCCGTCCGATCCGCGCAAGCCTTCCAACCCGTGCAAGCCTTCCAACCCAAGCAAGCTTTCCAATCCGCGCAAGCCTTCCAATCCGCGCAAGGCTTCCGATCCCCGCAAGCTTTCCAATCCGCGCAAGCCTTCTGATCTGCGCAAGCTTTCTGGTCCGCGCAATCCGTTGTCTCCCGTCTCCAGGTGCTGAGCCCAACCCAACCACTGATGGGCCTACCTGACTGCTGCTGAGCCGGCAGCGCGGCTAGCTGCGACAAGGCCCTTCCCATTGCTGACCGCGCCGCCTGCAGCCCTTTCCTGACTCGCGTCCATAAAAGAGCACCACATCCCCCCCCAACTTGAGTTCTGTCCCCAGAGATCTCCCACCATCTCACCTTCCGTAGTTATCCTTTCTCCTTTTTATTTAGCGCCTATACACAAAAAGACATACATTGTGCGCAATTGAGTAGCCTTTGGGATTGTGAGTCCCTGAGCAAGAATAAGAACCGCGCGCAATATCCGTGCCTTGGAGAGAGAAGATCAGCGCCAGTGAGAAATTGGAAAAGGTGAGAAATCCGCGCCAGTGAGAGTCTGAAGGTGAGAAATCCGCGCCATTGAGAGTCTGAAGGTGAGAAATCCGCGCCAGTGGGAGTATCCGCAAGAGTACATGGTGAGACAGAAAAGGAAGAATGAATAGATAAGAAGGAACAAGAGATTTTTTTTTTTTTGAGCCCGCGTCCTGCATCCCAACTCCAACCTTCCACCCCGCGCTAGCTTTTTTTGAGCCTGCGTCCTGCGTCCAAACCTTTGCCAGGCCTTCACCCTTTGCCAGTGCAAAGGATGTTGTAAGGACGTCTGGGGGTGTTCACTTTTGTTGGGGTTTTGCGCGCGGATGGGCTCAAATTTCAAAGGATGCAGGAGGGTCTTGGCGGCGGGAGGTGCACCTAGGCGGTCTGGGACAACAATTTGCAAACAAGGTCCCTGCGGGATTGGTTGAAGAAACGCGCCCCGGATCTGGCAATGGGTGGGGCACGGTCGGCTGAGGACAGGGGAAAATTTGGGGGGGGAGCTAGCGCGGGGCGGAAGGTTGGAGTTGGGATGCAGAACGCAGGCTCAAAAAAAAAAAAAAAAAAAAAAAAATCTCTTGTTCCTTCTTATCTATTCATTCTTCCTTTTCTTTTTTTTCTTTCTTTTCTTTTCTCTTTCTGTCTCTCTCAAGGATGGCGTACGCACACTGGCACGCCGAGGTCTCCCCATGTACCCTTGCGGATACTCTCACTGGCGCGGATTTCTCACCTTCAGACTCTCACTGGCGCGGATTTCTCACCTTCAGACTCTCACTGGCGCGGATTTCTCACCTTCAGACTCTCACTGGCCCGGATTTCTCACCTTTTTCAATTTCTCACTGGCGCTGATCTTCTCTCTCCAAGGCACGGATATTGCGCGCGGTTCTTATTCTTGCTCAGGGACTCACAAGCCCAAAGGCTACTCAATCGCGCACAACGTATGTCTTTTTGTGTATAGGCGCTAAATACAAAGGAGAAAGGATAACTACGGAATGTGAGATGGTGGGAGATCTCTGGGGACAGAACTCAAGTTGGGGGGGGATGTGGTGCTCTTTTATGGACGCGAGTCAGGAAAGGGCTGCAGGCAGCGCGCTCAGCAATGGGAAGGGCCTTGCTGCAGCTATCCGCGCTGCGGGATCAGCAGCAGTCAGGTAGGCCCGGCAGCGGTTGGGTCGGGCTCAGCACCTGGAGACGGGAGACAACGGATTGCGCAGACCAGAAAGCTTGCGCGGACCAGAAATCTTGTGCGGATTGGAAAGCTTGCGTGGATCGGAAGGCTTGCGCGGATTGGAAAGCTTGCGCGGATTGGAAGGCTTGGGCTGATCGGAAAGCTTGCGCGGATCGGAAGGCTCGCGCGGATCGGAAAGCTTGCGCGGATCGGAAAGCTTGCGCGGATTGGAAAGCTTGCGCGGATTGGAAAGCTTGCGCGGATCGGAAGGCTTGTGTGGATCGGAAAGCTTGCACAGATCAGACCGCGCATTGCAAGACGCGCGGATTGGGTCACGCGGGTACGCCCTGGATACCTGGAACGGGTTGTCGGGCAGACGCGCGCGGGCAGGCAGGCGAGCAGGGCATACATCAATATTGAGGGGCATGGGTTATGGGGCAAGGGATGTAGAGGTAGGATTGGGCTAGGGTTCTGTGCTAAGGGGTTTTATTTCATCACTCTTTCTTGTTACTTGTGGTTGTACTTAGGTTAGGGTTGAGAGGGAGGACTTAAATAATTTGCTCTCAACTCCGGGTTGTAGGGGCATCTTATGATAGAGAAACACTTCACCCCACTTCACTTTGCTTTACGGACTGGACTGCACTTTAGGATATTACTTTTTATGGCATCAGATTGGATTGGATTGGAAAAGAAGGAATTCATCTTATTATCGCTCCCTCCCTCTCACTCTATCTCTCTCTTGAACGGCTGCATCCAATCTCCTTACAGACACTTTGATCAATAACTTCCAGAACTCAAGGACAACTTAAGGGGTGTTGCCCCTAGAGTTTCCACAGCGTTAGTTAAGCAGGAAGGAAATTTGTTGAGGATTGTCCATGATCTGCAGCGGCTCAACTCCTTTACAATCCGGGACGCAGGATGGCCCCCTTGCGTTGACAAGTTCCTTGAGTCAATGGCGGGGCGCGCTTGTTACGGTTTAGTGGATGTGATGGGGGGATACGACCAGCGCGAGTTGGATCCTCGCTTGAAGCCTCTAACTGCATTTGAGACTGGGTTGGAAAGAATGCAGCTGACTTGGTTCCCGCAGGGCGCAACCAATTCTGTGGTGGTGTACCAGGTGCAAATGGCTTGGATCCTGAATGATGATCTTCCAGAGGGAGTCCAAATCTTCATTGATGATGCGGGCATCAAAGGTCCAAAATCTGATTACAGAGGAGCAGAGCTGGTTGAAGTTCCTTGCATCTGACGTTTTGTGTGGGAATAGGCGCAGATGTTGGAACACATCCTGTTTTGAATTGAGGAGGCAGGACTGATGGTGTCGGAGAAGAAGTTGGCAGTTTGTGTTCCGGCGCTCAAATTCCTTGGCCATATTGTTGCTTCCGACGGCAGGCACATTGCAGAGAAAAAGCGGAACAAGGTCCTTGAATGGCCAACCCCGCGGAAGGTGTCACATATCCTTCAGTTCTTGGGATTATGTAGCTATGTCTGTATGTTCATCAAGAGGTTTGCGGAGGCGGCAAGCCCCCTCCGATCACTAACGTGGAAAGGCGCAGAGTGGAATTGAGGAGAAGAGTGCAATAGCGCATTCCAGAAGCTCAAGGAGATTGTGGGACGTGACATTGTGCTCCACAATCTCAACTACAATGCAGGAGGAATTAGGCTAGCGGTCAATTCCAGCAAATTTGGCGTGGGGGGGTTCTTACTCAAGAGGAAAACGGTAAGGATAGGCCGGTGCTTTAAGAGTTGGCCGGTGCTTTAAGAGTTGGTCACCTTCACTCCGACGGAAAGACGGTACTCTCTGCCAAAGATGGAGTTGTGCGTGGTCACCAAGATTGTGCAGAAACTTCAGTATCTTTTGTGGGGGGTTCACTTTGAGCTTTTGGTGGATGCGGAGGTGCTGGCGCGGATGATCAATTCTCTGGTGTTGCCCAATGCTCCCATGACCAGGTGGGTGGCGTTTCTTCAACTTTTTTCCTTTTCTGTTGTTCATGTTCCGGGGGAAGCGTTCACTACGCCCAACGCCTTGTTGCAGTATCCAAGGGACAACCAGTTGGAGGACCCGGAACTGCTTGATGTGGAGACCCCGGTTGTCAAGGTAGGGGTTGTGGAGGCAGGCATTCAGCTGCTGCTCCAGCAGACCGGGTGGTACACAATTCTTTGTGATTACTTGCGGGACCTTTGTTTTCCCAACAGAACTACGGACAAGCACATGCAATGGGCAAGGCGGCAAGCGGGAAATTTCCATGTACAGGAGGGGCACCTTTGGCGGCGGAAGACTCCGGTTCCTCTTGTGGTTACCACTTCAAGGGCGGATCAGGAAGCTATCCTCCAAAGCCTTCACAACAATCTTGGCCATTGAGGGGAGGTCAAAACGCGGAGGCGGGTGAAAGAGTGGTTCTGGTGGCCGGGGGAAGTGCGTGCGGTACAGGAATGGTTGGCTTCCTGCGAAGCCTTTCAACGGCAGAGCGCAAGATTGCCTAAGGAATTTGGAAACCCCACAGGGGAAGAAGCCCTCTTTGGTCGAGTCTTGCTTGATGTTGTCCACATCAAGGCCGGTAAGTTTTCCTATCTGCTTGTTGCGCGGGACAAACTATCCGGTTGGGTGGAAGCGCGTCCGTTGGTCAAGCTCTTGGCGGAAAAAGTTGCTCTGTTTCTGGAGGAAGATTGGTTTGCACGGTACGGGTTGCTTTGTCTGGTTACATTGGACGGAGGGGCTGAGTTTTGTGGCCGTTTGGTTGATTTGGTGAAGAGTTGCAGAGCCAAGTTTGGCCAAGTAACGGAGTATTATCCCAAGGGGGCCGGCATGATCGAACGCGGGCATCAACCAATCAAGGACGCCCTGGTCAAGATGTGCGGGGAGGACAGTAAGCGCTGGCAAGAGAACCTTCCAATGGTTCTGTTTGCGGATTGGATTTTGGTGAAGCGGTCAACAGGCTACTTGCCGTACAAGTTACTTTTTGGACAGGGCCCCGTTGTGGTGCCCCATCCTGGACACCCTGGCCGCCTTAAGACCTCAATCCATAAACTGTTGCGCAAACATACCGTCCGGCTGAACAACTTATCCTCAGGCTCATCCAAACCGTCCTTTACCCGCGCGCGCGCTGAGCTTCCATTATCCGCGTCGCGCGCCGCGCCGCGCCGCGCCGCGCGCGTTGCGCGTCCTTTATCCGTGTTGCTTGTCATCTCCGCTGTTGTCATAGCACGTCCTCATCTTTGTTGTTGCGTGTCTTCATCTTTGTCATTGCGCGTCCCAATCTCCTCATTGCTACCGTTGCGCGGCGCTCATCCATGATTTACTGAAACCATCCTGACCGCACCCCCAAGCATTTGGCAAATCCTTGGATCCGTCAAACCTCCCATTGCACTTGATCTATCAGTTGTGGATCTCAAGGCTGTCAGGATTTACTCAACTTTCTCAAACCAATCTCCTATCCGCCCATCCGCGCTCTCATGGACTTCATCCGTTGCCTTTCCTGGGACTCTCCCACCCGCTTCCGCCTTTGCAAGAGTGCCAACGACTGCCCGCGGAAATCTGCGGAGGTTTTGTTCATTTCTCTCTCCCACCCGCTTCTGCCTTCAGACGAGGGGTGGGTGACTCTGGTATTGTTACGCGCGCCCATCCACAGACGGACGCAAGTGACCACATGGTTGCCTTCCCTTTTCCGCTCTATTTGTAGAATCCGTTGTATATAGTCTAACAGGGCCTCCTGCCCATATAAGGAGGGGCTCTCCCCTGCCTTTTTGATCATCATTGGAAATCACCGGGGGAACATGAAACCATTGGAGCATGGAATGATCCAGCATGAAATCAGCACACCTTTGATCCTTGAGCCTCCATACTCAACCCTTGATCCCTGATCCTTATCACAAACCAATAGCCTTGCTGGTTGAAGAAAAATTCTGTCTGTTGGAATTTTTGAGTGTGTCATACCACTCCTTGATCCCTTTCTCTGACTATACTGGTCCTGATCCCTGATCACCTTTTCTGGAGCCAATCACAATTGATTGAAGAGGTCTTATTAAGCTTAAGACCTGGAGTGTTATACCTCCCCTTAGCTTCTTTGGAGTTGCATTCTGCCAGCCTACTCTTGAGTCCCTTGGGAAGTGTTGAGGTTATCCTTGCTTCAAATCAGTTACTGTTTGCTTTAGAGCTTCTTAAACATTGTGCTTTGTCCTGTACAGCCACCCACAGTTATCTGGTACCCTTCAAGCGCTTGATTGCGGAGAGTTGGGCAGGTTCATTGAGAACCTGGAGGTTGCTTGGGTTTGAGTTGATCATCCCCAATCTTCTGCTCACAACTAGAGTTATTAGCGTGTGGGCGTTGTTTACATACAACAGCTTTTGTTCTTTGAACTCTAAGGGGACTTTAACTTCTTTTGTTCAAGTTTTTCCCTGCATAATCTTGTCTCAGATAGTGCTGTTCCATCGCTACCGAACTATTATCATCCTTATCCTCTACTCCTTGATTCCTCATTTACCAGGTTCTGCACCTTGATCTTGGTTACATTTAAATATTTTTTGTAACACTCAGGAGGGCAGCCTAAACAGCAACTTTCCCCTCTGCAGAACTGCCACGGCCTAGCACCGTTTGGAGTCTTACACCGTGCTTCTGGTGGACATTGAGTTGGAGACGTTTGTGGGGGTTGAGTGGTGGAAGGTGAAGACCTCCGCCAAATTGCTTGAGGCTCGGGCCAAACAGCTCCTTTGACGGGACGGGATGCTCACCAAGGCCGCGGACCGGCTGAAGAAGACTCACACGGCATTGGTGCACTATTGGGACAAGCTCTGCTTGCATCGTCTCCGGGATCCCTTGCGGAAGGGGGATTTGGTGCTCCTGTACAACCGGATTCTGGAGTCTCAGTGGGGGAAGTTGTTTGCTAACCGGTGGAACGGCCCGTTCTGCGTGTTGTCCAAGTTTGAGGGCGGCAGCTATCAGTTGGAGGAATTAGACGGTACTCCGCTGAAATGGAAGGCAGCAGCTTTGCATGTCAAGCGCTTCTTTGCACAAGGATCTACCTCGTTTGACAAGACAGCGGAAGGTGGTGAAGGATCAGATGAGGGGAGTGTGGAGCGTGGAGATGGTGTAGGAACGCAATCCGGGGATTTGTCTTTGGGCGGAGAAGCGGAAAACGTGCCGTTGCAATGGAGTAGGCGGTTGCGACCAGCTGGGGACAGTGGCAAAGTTGGGGGGGAGGTGGTGGGGGTAGGGAATAATTTTTGATTTGGTGAGGGGGTGCTCTAGCCAGTTCACAGCCGGAACAACTAGACACCCCAGAATGTTTGTTTCTCTATGTTTCTTTCTTATCTGGATTGTGGGGTCTTTGCTGGCTTGGGGTTTTTTGCAGGAAACGCAGGCACGGCACAAAGCCCGGTCCGTGAACGCAAGGACAATCCCCACGGAACAGGGACGCAAGGACAATCCCGCAGATGGGGGAAGCGGGATGAAGAGCAATTTGCGGGCGGTCTACAGGTGTTGCGCGAAAAAAAAATATGTGTTCTTTTCTATTTTTCTTCTCTGTTGGTTTCTTTTTCTCTTTTTCTTTTCTCTTAGGATATCTCAAGGATGGTTGGTTGGTATGGGAATAAGCTTGATTTGGTGAGGGGGTGCTCTAGCTGGTTGACAGCCTGGACAACTAGGCACCCCAGAATGTCCGTTCTCTTACTCACTCTCTCTCTCTTCCCTTACGGTGGCACACGCTGGTGTTTGGTTGTTGTGTTTGTTACAGGAGGGGTACGGGGAACTGTGTGGCAGTCCGCCTGGGGAGTTCCAGGTACCTTTGCGGAGCACTGGAAGGTTACTTTGCGGAATGCGCCAATCTTGCGCGCAGACCTACTCCGGCTCCGCCCTCTCTTTTCTTGACTTAGATTCTTTTCAATTTTTACTCGCGGGGTCTCTTACTTTTACTTAGGCCGCTCACTGGCTCACTTGGAAGTGGTACGCGCAATGGGTAATTGATTTCAAGCGCGGAATGATGAGAAGAAAAGGTACAACAAGAGTGTGAAGGAATGGAAAAGGAAAAGAAAGGAAAGAGGGGCCCCGCCTAATCCGCCTCCATTGCCCAGACCATTCCATTCCTTGCGTCTGCCAGGAGCGCCCAGAATTGCGCCAATACTTTGCGCCGGGAATCTGTTCCGTGGGCCCTTGGGATTGAGAGGAAGCCACAAAGTAGCTCGACCAAGTTGTCCGCAAACCAATCAAATGGAACCTTGGGTAGCATGCGGCAATTGGAATCTCCGGGACCTTGGGAGATGTCCGACCAGGGACCATGATGAGTGTGAGGAAGGAGGATGGGGGAAGGTGGTAGTGGGAGTGGTGGGGGTGGTAGTGGGAGTAGCGGTGGTGGTAGTGGAAGTAGCGGTGGTGGTAGTGTGGTGAAGCAATAGAAGACTTCTGGGGACAGAACTCAAGTTGGGGGGGGATGTGGTGTCAATTTATAGACACGGATTGGGAACTGCTTCACGGCTGCGCACTCAGCATTGGAGGCAAGCCGGCTGAGCATTAGGGTATGCGGAGTGCTCAGCAGGGGTAGCTGCTGGATCAGCAGCAGCCGCTGTTTGGCTCTGCACCTAGTGGACGGGTCCGGCTCAGCATTGAATGCAGTGTGGGCGGAGATCCGCGCCGGAGATTGGATTCAGAAGGTAGTGCGCTTGACTAGGTTTGCGGGCGCGGCGGTTTGGAAACGTAGGAGTGGAGCAATCTGCGGGCTATAAAGGAAAGGATGGAGCGCGTGTGCAAGAGCGCGGATCACACCGGATAATACCGGACATCCACGACGGGCGCGGACAAACGGATACGGACAGGCGCGGGGGCCTCCGAGTAGGGCGCGGTGCAAGGACCGCATCATGAGAAGGAGGAACTGGATGGACGGAACGGCGTACGGACGTTGGGGGAAGTTTGGTACGGAGGTGGGGAGAGGAGGCTAGGGTTTCTGTTTTGGGATTGTTTTCTGTTTCTTTTTCATACTGTTATTTGCGCTTGTACTTAGGTTAGGGTTGAGAGGGAGGACTTATCCTCACTCTCAACTCCAGGTTAGGAGGGCGGAGGGGGGAGGGAATCAGACCATCATATCATTGGATTGGATCAATCATCTCACCAAGAGATTAAAGGAACCCATACCGGATACACATCCAGGTGGAAAGTTCTTAGGATTGAAGGATTGGCAATTTCACTCTCTCTCTATTTTTCTTTATCTCCTTATTTCTATTTCTCATTTAAGTGCGACTTTGGGCATCCTCATCTCCTTTCAGACGCAGGGAACTGTTAACTTCCAAACCTTGGGACAATTATAGGGGGAAAACCTTTATTCTTCCCACAGCAGGCGCAATTTTTGTCTTTGGATGAGGAAGGGAAGGCATGGCCATCTTGAGGGGCCAACATGAGGAATGGAGGGAACAGGTTTAGGGGAAAATGAAATAAAGAGGAAATGTCAGGCACGGGGAACACCCCCAACTACCCAGTCTTGCAATAGCAAGAGAAAAACAGCTCTTCTGTCAACAACTCTGTTTTCACAGAGCCCAGTTGTTCAAGGAGCCACTCTTAAACACTGTTGGAAGGGTAATTCCAGTGCAACCATCAAGATAAGACAGGAGGGGTGCCCGATCTGGGAACAAGATTGAAAATGAGGAAGAAAATTGAGAAATAATGCACGCTAACTAAGCAATTTTGGATAGATAGAGTTCTAAGAGACTAATATGGTACACCTGCTACCCCAACGCATTTTCAGAATTTGGATTGAGAATGAGTTGAAAAAAATTTGGAAAGGGCTCATAACCTGTTGAGGGGATTCAGTCCCCTTCAGTTCATTGCGTTCAAAGAGGGAGTGATATTTATATCTATGTACATAGGATGTTGGATGATGACATGGTGAGAGAGTATGTGATAAGGGATGTTTCTCCCCCAACAAGATCTGCAGGGCCCAGGCGGTCGCGCCAAATAGGGTGTTGCGTGAGGTGGTTGTACAAAGATGGGGCACTACCGCGCGCGGTAGTTTCTGAGGTCCAGATTTGATAACCAATTGCCGCGCCTCCACTTGATGTTAATATTTGCGGCGGCCACTTCTTTGGGCGCAGGTCAAGAAAGGTATGTTCATGTGCAGTTTTCAATTGGTAAGTCCCTGTATTTCTTATTAGATCTTCTTATTAATCTGTAAGCCCCTATTTTTTCTTTCTACCTCCTCTCCGTGCCGACTCTGCGCTAATCCCATTCTTTTAGTTCATTGCCAACAACCCCAAGGCTATTCCGTTGGATTTGGTACTGGTCTGCTTGTGGTTCATTCAAAGTCGGCGATCTCAGCTTCACGTCAAGTTTCCTACGTCTTCCACCAAATACTATCATGAAGAGATATATATATATGTACATATTTATAGTTAAATGAATATTTTTGTATTATAAATATATAAATGCCTGTTTGTATTATATAAATATATTTGCAATGAATATTTTTTTTTTTTATTTTTTTTTGGAAATAAAGGGGGATGGGCCATGACAAATTACTGAGCATCATTTTTTTATATATAGAATATAGATATTTTATGCTAAGGGGATAATTCATCAGTTGGAGTTAGCATCAGTGAGTTTTTTTTTTTTTTTGAAACAAAAGGAGATGAACCAAAACAAAGTGCTGAACCTCTTTTTTTTTCTTTTTGATTCTTTTAGGTGTATGTATCATATGTTGTACAGTGAGAAAGAACATGAAGAATTTCCCATCCATTCCCTCAGCACATCAAAAGAAACTGAAGGCTTACTGCTGCATCAATAGATTAAAGGGTTATGAGAATCAAAACCACCCACCCAATTGGCCTGACCACCAGGCCTCAAATGGGGTAAACTTATACATATTGATCAGTTTTGAAATCCATACACTGGCCCCTTCCTCTCCATAATAGAGGCTGGTTCTAACTACCCAAGGGATGTGTCCATAATGAGAAAGCCAGCCCCCTTGGTAAAGTAAGGTATTGGCCAACTGATTGTTGAGGAGCTCTATGAATTCTGAGTTGTCCAATCCTTCTCCAGGTAATTCTTCCCAATTGGTTCCTTCCATTTCTTCAAGGTTGGTCCAGAATCCCCCAAATACTTGTTGAAACATTTCCAGGGTTTCTTCAGCTTCTTGTTTATTCAACACCTCCCATCCTCTTTCTAATGGTGTTTCAAGGGGGATGATGTTATTTTCCCAGGGGTCTGGTAAGGCTTCAAGATGTATTTCTGGTATGTTCTGTCCACTGTGCCAGGCTTCTTCTTCCTCTAAGTTTGCTGTAATACTGTTCATACCCATGGGTCTTCTAGGTGATGTGACCTGCCATCCTGCTTGATCTGGTGAACAAATTGGGATGCATAAACTTTCCCCTCCTGCTATCTCATAACTTAAGAATTCCCCTTTATGCTTGAACATCTCCAGCCTGACTTTATGATCCAACAAGAATGGTCTTCCAAGTACTGTATGAATTGATCCTTTGGCTATGAAGAATTGGGTAGACTTTGGTTCCCCAGGTGTTATTTCAAATACTGTTCTTTCAGCCAGTCCAATTAATGAGGAAGAGTGGCCTCCAATTCCTGTGACCTTCATGAACAGTTCTCTGGACACCAAGCCTGTGTGAATGGCAAAATGTTCTGGTATGAAATTTAACTCAGAAACATTATCCAAAAGAGCCTTGATCTTCTTTCCCTTAATCTAAATGTAAATGAATCCCAATGGACATGCATAGGTGAGGTTGTTGCCAATGGAGCATGGGTATTCATCATCTGAATATTCTTCAAAGTGGTGCTGACATCCATTTATCCTTTTAATGTTTTTTCTGTTTGTTGATTTAGAGGCTTTATTCAAATCCAAGGTTCCTTCAGGTTTCATATCTTTTAAATTCTGTAAAAAAATTGGTGCAACCAAATGGAGCTCCTCCAAGGTAAGGTTAAATTTCTACTTTAATATCTTCTTCTTCAAACTTTCTTCCATCTTGGTTCCTTCCTGAGTATCCACTGGTTCTGACTTTACTGGGTTCATCTTTACAGATTCAGTTACAGGTTCCTTGAAAGGTTCTTTGGGGTTTTCTTCTTCATATTCAGAATCTTGATCCATTTCCACCCATGCTCCTGGATAGCTTGTCTTTTTCTTCCTTGGCTCTGGGGCTTTTTCTTTAGTTTGTGCTGAAGGTCCCTGGTCTACTACTGGTGCCTCCTGGGTGTTATCCTTCTCTGGTGGATTTCCAGCCAACCTTTGTGATCTCCCCATAAAACTTGATATTCCATCATATTTACCTCTGGTGGTGTCTAAGCTTCCTGATTTCTAGTCTTCAAGAATGCTGCAACATTGGTTGGTTCTTCCTGCTTCTTCTTGGGTTCCTCCAGTTTTGGGATTTGTTGAGCTTCTGAAAATCTCTAGACCTGATCTCTGTAACTTTGCTGCTGGCCATAAGGTATGGGTTCTCTGTTTGGGAAGTAATAATTGGGTCCTTGTTTGAAAACCCTCTTTGCCTTTATGTCTTCTGTCAGGTCTTGGGAATTGACTTGGGTATGGAGTTCATCCTTGCAATAGTAACATCTGATTGGCCATCTGGGTCCTGCAAGGGGGGTTAGGGTTCTTTAGTTTTTTGCCATCCCTTGGTTGATCCTATCAAAGTGAGGAGGTTCCTGCTTCTGATTTAAATCCACAGTGAGTTTTGCAACATCTTCCTTCATTTTCAAGAGCTCATCAATTCCCAGTTGCCAAAACTTGACTTCTTTCTTGGTCTCCATTAAGTTCTTGATGATATGTTTAGGGGTTTCTTCTTCATCCACATCCCATAAGGCCAAGGTCATTTCCACAAATTCTTTCAAGGTCTCCAAATCTGGTGGGAGGTATCTGCCATCTCTTGTAATCTTGATTCTTACTGCATGGGCTAATTCTCTGTTAACCTCCCTCCTAAGATCAGTGGACAAGGCCTTCCAGAGGTTTTCTCCACTTTCCCAGTTGGTGTTTTCATAACCCATTCTGATCAAATAAATAACCATCTCCTCATAACTTCAAATGAACATCTTGAATTCATTCTTAGTCTTGATGCCTCCCTGCTATTGAGTATGTCTGAGAAGCCTTGGTTTGGATTCCTCATTGAACCTTCTATGGGGGGTAACTGTGCCCCATTTCCTTTTCAATTCCTTCTTCAACAGGTCCCAGTCCCCATATTACTTCCTTCCATGTCTTCAATAGACTCCCTGATCTTCTTGTCTTTTACTAGAAAAGGTAACTGTAGAGCTATATCTATCCCTCCTGCCTTCTGGATCCTTACCAGTTTCTCTAATCTTTTAATGAACTGTTCCACTTCTGTCCCATAAAATTCAAGGTTCACTTTATTTCCATCTAATAATACTCCATTTTGGTCATCATTGTTTATTATTGAGTTATCCTGGACTGGTCTTCTGGTTGGGGTTCTTTCACTATATTGGCTCCTAGTAGCTCTTCTTCCTTCTTCTCTAGTTTGGCAATATATGTTTATTCCTGGGCTGATGGAGGGGTTTGTTGATTCTTCCATGGTTTCTGCTGGGATTCTTCCATATGCTGATCTTTGGTTTGGGGTCTTAAATCTGGTTCTTGGCTGGGTGTATGGCGTTTCTGGAATTCCCTGTGCTGTTTTTTTTTCAAGCATTTGGTTTATGAGTTTGGTAATGTTGGCAAGGTTCCCAATTGCTTCTAATCCAGGATCTGGATTATTCTAACTCCTTTCCTGGTATTCTCCTAGTTTATCCTGGGATCCACTGGTTATTCTGGTTTTTTCTTGCAGATCTTTCTCCATCCTGATTATTGAAGATAGGGCTTCTTGGTTATTATCTTCAATCCCTCTGAGTTGGTCCTTGAGGTCTTCAATTATCTGTTATGGTTTTTTTTTCTGCCTTCTGAATTTTGAGTTAATTCTTGAGGCTAATATTCAACCAATATTGTTTTAATAACTAATTGAATCTAAAGTAAGCAGGCCACTTTTGGGACACCAATTGTAGAGAATCCTATGGGATTATATGAATAAAGTAGCAAATAGTTTGCTGGCATGAAATTTTGGACTGAATTGGGAAACCTGGACCAGGCTGATTAATTTCAAGAAAGACAGAACATGATGAGATGAAAGCCAAACACAAAATGTAGGACAAGGAGAGATGGAAACAAACAGAAACAATACCTCTACAAGCAGGGTTATGGCCCTTTTACGGAAAAGGTAGAGAATCAAACGCTGGTTTCAATAGTTCAACAGATCCACTCAGGAGAAGGCAAGAGATAAGCAGATGGTCAGTTAATTTTATTCTGAAGTTTAGTTGATGATTTAGCCAGTCATCGATTCCTACCCTACTATCAATATTAAAGATGATCTGGTTTGTGAGTTCAAAGTCAAGTACCAATCTGATCCATTAATTTTAATGAGTGCAAACGTAGAGAGCAACTGATTGTGATGAAGGAAACAGAACAAAATAATTTAATGAGAGCAGAAAAGTAGGATTACGGATGAGGAGCCTACCTACAAGAGGGTAGACAGTTTTGTGGGTGACAGGCAGTTCAGATCTAGAGAGAGAGACAACTGCTGCAACAACAAACGTGACATCTGCTTATGCAATGGAAAGACGTGAGATTGGAAAGGAGGAAAAACTTGTGACAAGAGAACAAAGGAAAAGAAAGGAAGTGGTTGAGGAATTACAGAAAGGTAGAAGGATCACTTTGAAGTAATGAGAACAACAATCAACATGCCCTCTCAACTCAAGGTCAGGATTAGTCTTGTGTCCCAACATAATTGGAAAGCCATTCCACAGCAGCAGTTCTAGCAGCCTTAGTAAGGGAATTTTCTAACATTTTTTTGGTCAAAATCAATCTGATCTCTATCAGTTTATTGTTCCAGTCATTTTTGAGACTTTTCAACTTGATATCAATATAGTTGGCATGAGACTTACAACCAAACTTTTTATCTTATTGTTAAATTCCTTTTTGTCAATGAGATGAATGGGAAACAGATCTTTTGTCCTCCAGATCTCACCAATTAGATGGTTAATCCATTGGCCCTCCAGGTTTCTGTCTGACAGGGAATTGAATTCTGACTCCGTTGAGGAGTGGGCAATGCTTTGCTGCCATCAACTAGTCCAATAAATGGGAGAACCCTTGAGTAGGCAGATAAAACCTGTTTGTGACAGTTGAGTAGTAGGATCATCCATGCAAGCTGCATTTCTGTAAATTAAAAGCTGTGTTGCAGGTGCCTTGGCATGGAATACAAGTTTTTAATCAATGGTTTTGAGTAGGTATCTCCAAACATGTTCTACTTCTTTCCGGTGAGTGATGCCAGGATTTTTGGAGAAGCGCACCAGGTTGGACATGGCATAGGTAAAGTTGGGCCTGGCTAGGATGGCAATAAAGTTGAGTTGTCCAATTGGTGATTGGTAACTCTTTTTTACCTGCTTGTAATCCTCAGCTTCTTTCTCAGTGGTGGGTTGGAGATGCAGGCCAGAAGTGCAAGGATTTTTCATTGGTTTAGCATCTATTGGGTCCATTTCTTCTAGTCCCTTTTTAATATGATTTGGAAGGGAGAGGGAAATACTATCCTTGCCAATTTCAATCTTCATGCCAAACAAGGTGTCAACCTCATGGGCAGAGGAATACTTAAATTGGTTTAGGAACTTGGCCTTGAAGCTATCTGCGTCTCCAACTACTACTAGATTGTTGAGGTGGAAGAAGAAAGTGGTGACTTTGTCCTTATGAAGATAGAGGCAAAAATTTCTGTTGCTTTCTTCAAAGCCATTTTCCTTTATCCACAAGCTCAAGGTCTTGTACCAGTTGAGAGATCCTTGCTTCAAACCTTATAGTTACTTCTTGAGTTTCAGAAACTTAGAAGTTCTCTTTGATCCAGCACAATTTTTGATGAAGACGTCATCCTCAAGGGGTGCATGAAGGAAAGCACCCTTCACGTTGAATTGAAGGACCTTGAGATGTTTTTTCAACCAAGCAGCTGAGTAAAGCTTGCAGAGAAGCAACTTTTCCTTTTGGGGCAAAGGTTTAAAATTATTAAATGCCAAAACTTTGGTTGAATCCTTGAACACAGACCTGCCCCTTCAGACTGGTCTCACCAGAGTGAAGATCTTCCTTTCTTTTAAATGTCCAAGTTGTGTTGAGAGGGCTGACTACCTTGGATTCCTCTGCATCTTCCCAGAATCCAAGGTCTTTGATTTTGTCTAGTTCTGTCTCAATTGGGGGCAGCCAGATAGGTTGCTTCAGTGCCTCTTTGATATTTCAAGTAATGGTATTGTGGTAGTAACCATATCTTTCAGGGGCTTTCAGGTTAGATTGATCCCTCAACTTGGGCTGCAGGACTTCTCGGACTTCTGAGGCAGAGTGATCCAAGTCATGAAAATTCTAGGTTGTCCAATCTGTCTATGTCTGGGTTTAGCTCTTCAAAGTTATTGGACGTTGAACTATCATTGGGGGTAGTCGCATCTGTTGCTTTACTAGGGAAGCAGACCTTGGGTGGTTTGTCATTGTCAAGCTGGGTAGGAATATCAGCTGATGTGGATTTGAGAAACTTCATGTGCTTTGTTTCTACAACCTTGCCAGTCTTTGAGAGGACCTTGTATGAAAGGAAGCGCCAATTGTAACCAATTAGAATGCCTTCCTCACCCTTTTTGTTCAAATTTGACTTGATACTTTGGTTTTTAAGAAGATAGACTGCTCTGGAACCAATTGGTTTGAGGTGATTGGCAGGGAGCGCAGTGTTGTGCATTGTTTCCCAGGGAGTCAAAACTCCTTTTTCCAAAGGGATCTGATTCAAGGCTAGGCAGCAGCTTTGAATAACCATGTTCAAATAATTCTTTGAGATTTTTGTGGAGCTAAAGATTGACCTCAGTGATTCCATAATTGTTTAATTTGCTCTTTTGGCTTTTCAAATGTGTTGTGAATGATATGGCTCACTTATCCGGTGGTTTATTGATTTTGATTTGAAGAAATTTTTGAGTGATTTGTTTACAAACTCTCCACCTCCATCCATTATGATCTCTATTGAATATTTCTGCTTCTTTTTTGCTTCATTCTTGATTAAAAATTTAATGGTTTCTGAAGTGGCGTCTTTTGAGAGAAGAGGAAAGGCTGACAGATATCCAGATTTTTCAGCCTCCTGGATTCCCAGACACTTGCTATCCTTTAGCTACCAGAGGTGATATAATAAATAATAAATATATTATTTAAGAAATGCAGCAAAAATCTGTAAAATATTTGGATAAAGCTTATTGCAAGGTTAATTTGTTTGGATATAGTTTAATGTTATAAATCAATATAGATAAATTGATTATTAAATATTTTTATAGATGGGCCAAAATTATATTGGGGATCTTTAACACCTCTCTTCAGGGAATTCAGTATGAAAACACGTAGGCCTGGTTACTTTGGGCCCTTTATTTTAAAGGATATTTTTCCCAAAGATAATATGTATATAAAATACACGGTGGAGTGGAAGGGCTTTGTAACCAAGCTGCCACAACAGAGAAAAGATAATAAGACTCAGTGGTATATTATTAAATTCTTAGGGTATCTGTTTGGGACGTGCACTGATGGGTTAAACCTATATACTGGGGTTATAAGGTTATTCAGCAGTTTAAATTGATAAAAGAGGGTTGAGGACGGATATTATTAATCAGAATAAAGCCATAAATCACTTACTTATCTCTTATAATTATTTCATTACCTTGGCTTGGTGTCTGGGTATAAATATAACTGGGTTTCTGGGTATCAATATCCTCTAAAGAGCTCTTTATTTATAGCTTTTGGAGTCCCAATATTGTCCTTCTTAGGGGTACAGGGGCTCAAAGGAACGTAAACTGAGGCTAGCAGGTTAACCAGTGGTAGCCTGTCACGTGTTTATGGTGCTGTAACACAGGTATCATCTAATTCCACAGGGTATGGGAATTATTCTACTTTATAATTGATGTTTGGAAATGTGAATAACACTAATCTGTCCTTTTTATTTATTATTTAATTAATTATCCTTAGTAAATGTTCCCATTAAGTCAATAATTATTTTAATAGAAATTCCTATGGATATTCTGATTTCAGGTGAGTTCTCATTATGTATTAAATATTTGGAGTAAAATCATGATTTTGATTTTACTCCTTATTTTCGAAATTCAGTTGATTTATTAAAATAATTACTTAAAAATTTAAGTCATGGGTATTCATGTAATATTTTTACATCATAAGTTTTCTTAGTATGTCTCGAAAATGTTGATGTCTAGAAATTCTCATAATAGTATATTTAAGTATTTTAATATATTTTTAGAAGTAGTCATTATCTTATTTTTGACATTTTTGGTACCTTGAATTATATTTAATAAAAAATACATATAAAGTTTATTTAATTATTTTTATATAATTTTATATATTTTCAGAATATCTACTATCCACAGGAATATTTATTACATATGTAGAATGTTCTCGTGTAGGTTTCAGCATGTTTATGCGGTACCTAGGTTTCTCAGGCCGCCTGTCACTTTTTCAACCCGTAGTCCCGCGGCTGCGTACTTTTCAGAGGCCCAGGGCTGCGTACACTACTTTGACAGAGTGACAGAGCTGTAGCTCAGCCGCGCGCGGGTGCATTGGCTTCCGCGGCTGCGTGCGGGAATTGTGACAGAACACATTTCAGTATGTAACTCCTAAAATATAGACAACACCTCAATTCTGACTTAATTTTAGGTGTGAAACATATACGTGAAAATACATGTAAAATATTTAATTGGCCAAAAAGTTCAATAGTGGTGCCGTTGTATTTTTAATCTTTCTTTCCTTAATTATTTAAAAATATAAGGAGTTGGATTTCAAGGGTGGGGTCAGCAAGTGACCCTACCTAATTTTGGGTGTAGAATCCATTTTTTCAATGATATTTATGGTTTTATTTCCCCTTCTTAGGTTGATTTTATTATTATTATTTTTATGTTATTTCTGTTACTTTTTCAGCTTGCTCTGCAATAGTAGCAAGCTGACAGGATTTGTTGTCCACAACGGTGAGGGAGAATCTCATTCCACATTTGCTGAGGGGATTGAAGGGGCGCATCAAATCAAGATGTTATCAATTGAATACTCTAGCAGCCACGATTTGGTCTCTGTTGAAGGGACCTTTGCTTATTTTTCTCTTCTTGCATGCTAGAAATTTGAATATGTTTGCAGTCTCCTGGTTGATTGTGAACCCAAGATGTTTCTCCATTTGCTCAACACTAGCATGACCAAGTTTAATTTTTATATCCTGGAGTTCAGTTAATGAAAAATAGCAAGAAGCATCATTGTCAGCCATGGGATTCTCCAAGATCAAGGAAGATGGTAACTTTTTGGCCAGGATCATAAGCAGTTTGTTTTCAAAGTTGCCGGTTATAACTGAAGCTTTTGACCAGCAAAGGGTGAAGGTTGGAGGGCTGGTCTTAAATTTGACTCTGAGTGAGCAAACCTTCAGCAGCAGTGCACCAAGGGAAACCAGGTTGAAAGTGGCATTGGGAACCCAAGCGGCATTTTCAATGTGGATAGTTTTTCCACCACTTATGAGAGCGGCTGTTCCCAGGCCTCAAATGGCTATTCCTTCTACTTTCTTTCCAGTTCTGATATGTTTGTCCCCCGGTTTTTCAGTGAGTGATAGGAGCAAGTTTTGATCATGGAACATGTGGATGGAGGATACTGTCCAGGATGTATCAATCAGAGGGAAGATTGGAGAGGTGGTTTGAGGCGCAGGAGGAGGAATAGTCGTGGAAGTGAGACTTGGCCTGTGGCTTCTTCTTTGAACCTTGTTTTCCTGTGATGGAAGGCTGATCTGGACAAAGTTCTGGTAATTCAGCCCAGAAGGAGGAGGGAGGATTAGTTTTCAAAGCCAGGTTGTGCCTTACATTTTCGCATCTTGGGGAATCATTTTCCTTTGGTTTTTTGGAGTGAAACATGGCAGTGTTAAATCATTTTCCTTTGGTCTTTTGGAGTGAAAAGTGGCAGTGTTGGTTTTGGATGTTTCTACTGTCTTTGACCGCATTTCATTCTGGTGTTGAACCAAATGGTTTAGAACAAGCTTTAAAGACAGATTTTTACCAGAGTTCATTATCTGGGATTGCATTGTCTTGAGAGAATCTGGAAGTTTGAAGAGGATTAGGTAGATGAGGATATCATCAGGCAAGATAATTCCAACTTTGTCTAGCTTGCCAAGATGCGCCTTGGCAGAGGTAACTAAGCCATTTATTTTGTTTGGATCAAAACCCAGGTAGAGGAAGTTGAAAAAAATTCATGCCCAATTGGCAGCTTGACTCAAGGCAAAGTGATTCTTGGCGGCAAGCCGGATCAGTTTGGTGGAATCCTCATTTTCTGTGGAGATCATGTTGGTATGGGTACTGGGGGTCCAGTTTGGAAATCAAGTATCTGGCCATCTTTTCATTGTTGGGAATGTCCACGTGAGGGTCAAGAGAGTTGACTAGGTCCAGGATACCTCTCATCTTAAATAGCCTCTCCATTTTCTTTCTCCTGATGGAATAATTTTTCTCCATCAGCAAGGGGGGAAATTCTATTAGTTATTTCAGTGCCAGCGCCTTGAAGTTGCCATTGAATCCTGGTCCAGGTGATTCAGTGTTTCTAGCCAAGTTGGCTGAGCTTGGGTGATCCATATTTTGCCTTTTAACCGTGTGAAATTTTAGACTGAATTGGGAAACCTGGACCAGGCTGATTGATTTCATTAAAGACAGAACATTGTGAGATGACAGTCAAACACAAAATGTAGGTGAAGGAGAAATGTAAAAAAACATAAAAAATGCCTCTAAAAGCAGGGTTATGGCCCTTTTTTGGACGATGTAGAGAACCAGATGCTGGTTTCAATAGTTCAACAGATCCACTCAAGGAACGTGAGAGCTAAGAAGATGGTCAGTTAATTTTATCCTGAAGTTGAGTTGATGATTTAGCTGGTCATTGATGCCTACCCTACTATCAATATTAAAGATGATCTGGTTTGCGAGTTCAAATTCAAGTACCAATCCAATCCGTTAAGTTCAATGAGTCCAAACATAGAGTGCTACTGATTGTGATGAAGGAAACAGAACAAAATGATGTAATGAGAGCAGAACCATACAATTGTGGATGAGGAGATTCCCTATAAGAGGTTAGACAGTCTGGTGGGTTACAGGAGGTTCAGATCTAGAGGGAACACAACCGCCGCAAAAACATATGTGACATCTGTTTATGCAATGGAAAGACGTTAGATGGGAAAGGAGGAAAAACTTGTGATAAGAGAACAAAGGAAAAGACAGTAAGTGGTTGAGGCATGACAGAAAGGTAGACAGATCACTGTGAAGTAATTAGAACAACAATCAACAGCTGGAAGTACATGAAGGGGAATTTAGTATTAATTCTACTCCTTTGGAGTATTAGTATATACTAAGAGTGGTTTTGGATTGCCTGCCCTTCTAGTACTATAGTCAGTCTGAACAATAATTTATTTAAATTGATGGCTGGTTTATTTGAGACTTAATATAAGTCTCAGGTCAGTCCTTGATTAGTTATTAATTGTTATTGGTAGGGATTTGTTGGAGAATAGACCATATCTATTGGGCTATTGGTTAGTTATTGATCAGATATGTTTGATCTTAACCAATATCTCAATACTAAAGGGTTCAATGGTTTTATCAAAGGGATGGTTCATGAGAGGACCCAAGGATGGGTTTACCCACAGTGGGGTGGGTAGAGGAAAGGTTGGTGGTCTCTTTTTGTTTTTCTCTCTTTGTTTGTAAGGGTTATTTATTTATTAAGGGGTGGTTTTTCTTTAATCTGGTGCTGAATATTTAGGTCACAGAAGAACCCTTATTCAAGCACCTTTTGTGTGGTTTAATTTGTTAAAGATGAGTAATAACTTGGTTTCTGATTTTGTGTTTCCTTTATAACTGATTTACTAATAATATTTATCTGGGTAGGTACCACAGATGTATGGGTTGATGGTCCAGAGGGCCTGATATGTGTGGAGAGGTGGGTGGCCAGATGACATGCTGATACAATCTGGATAGGGCAGAGAGGCCCTCCTTAAATAGAAAATCTGGTCCTCAGGGGATGCTCAGGGCTGCCCCTGAGGGTGCCCTGGCAGGTACATGAGGCATTTCTGCTGGTTGGAAAAAGCTTGTAAAGTTACATTAGGCATTTCTGCTGGTTGGGAAAAGCTTTTACATGGGTTTCATGCATGCAAAGCCTTGCATAAATTACTGTGAATTGCAGATAAGCTAAATTGATGTGTGACAAGATTTCATAGAATTGATTTGAGAACTAAGAACCAGCAGACTAGAGTCTTGCCATCAGAAACAGAAAAATAACAGACAGGAAATAAATAAGAAAGAAAGAGGAGAAAGAGAACCAACAGGCAATTTGGACAAAGGAGGCTGAGCGGTCAGGAAGAAGTGGATTTGAGGCAAGAAAGAGATACAAGCTGATTTGGCAGAAACATAAGTTGGTGACTGGTCACAGAATTGAGACGCGGATCATCTTACAGGACAAGGGATGACAACGAGTAGTTGTTCAAAGCAGTTGAGAGAGTACAAAGAGACGGGTTGGCCAGTTGAAGAGTGATAGCTTGACGTTCAAGTAGATCTTGGTAGAGAAGGAGAGGAGACTGAGTAGAGAAGAAAAGAAAGACAGAAGACAAAAAAAATGTAAGAAAAAATAAAAAGAAAAATATCAATGTAAATACAGGAGACAACAAAAGAAAACAGGAACTGAGGAATCAATCCGAGCAACTCAGGAGAAGAGAGTCAAGCCAGGAAAATTATATAGCCACCAGAGACCCCCGGGGGTTAGTGTCCCGGGGATAGGTTCCTAGAGACTGTAGTTGAGGAGAAAGTAGTTGTCTATTGGCCCCGGGGACGAGTGGCATTCCTAACACTCCTCGTGTCTGGTAAGATGGAACATTTATTGAGATTGTGGTAGGATGGAGTCAAAGATGGACTTTTGGAGTAGGTTTAACGAGTTGATCAATGAGGCTTTGGTGAGCAAGTCTGCCACCATGTACTCTGTAGAAATTAGGGTTATATTGTACTTGCAGCTTTGAAATTCTTCCATCAAACCTTTTGTTTTAATGTCAATGTGACAAGACTTAGAGTGGGATCCAAATTGTTTAATCTTATCATCAAGTCCTTTTTTGTCAATACAGAGAGTAGGTTTAGGGGTAGGAAGATGATATATTTCACTTATCAAATTGGTGACCCACTTGACTTCAAAGAAACAGTCAAGCAGGGCATTGAGTTTGGACTCAGTGGACAAGTAGGTAATATTTCTCTGTCTTGATGAGTTCCAGACAACGGGGCTGCCGTAGTGGAAGATGATGAATCCAGATTGAGATTTGCGAGAAGAGGTATCATCTCCCCATGTTGCATCACTGTATCCAGTTATCACTTTCTCATATGGATTGAAACGGAGAATGAGTTTTTTATCTCTTGTGGTCTTAAGATATTTCCATACCTTGCAAGCTTCTCTCCAATGAGACATTCCGGGTTTGGAGTTGAATCTAGCCAGACTAGACACTGCAAAAGCAATGTCAGGACGAGTATACTGTGCAAGGTGATTGAGAAGGCCAGTGACCAATCGGAAATTGATGTTCATTTGGGTGAATTGGGCATGATCTTCATTGGTAGCCGGCTCTAGATGTAGATTTTGAGTTAAAGGAGCACGAGTGTCCTTGCATTCCGTGAGACCTAACTCCTCTAGCCCCTTATCTATATGCTTTGGTTGGCTTAAGAGAATCTCATCCTCCTTCACTTCCATCAACATACCTAGGATTGTGTTAGGTGGATGACAAGACAAATTTTCAAATTTTGTTAAGAAGTTTGACTCAAAGATCTTACTCTTCCCAATGTGAATGAGGCCGTCCACGTGGAAGTAGAGTACCTCCTTCAATTTGGGGTTATAATAAAGACAGGGGCCGCTGCTTGATTCAAGGTAACCGTGAAACTTTATCCATTCAGTCAGCGTTTCATACCAATTTTTAGGGGATTGTTTTGATCCATACAGAGACTTTTTGAGTTTGAGATAGGGGAATTTTCTGTGAGATACTTTGGGGGTTTTAATGATAACTTCTTCCTCCAGGGGCGCATGGAGAAAGGCTCCTTTCACATCAAAATGAGTGAAATTCATTTTTTCTTTTAGACCGTTGTGTTTTCAATTTATAGACAAGGATTGGGAACTGCATTGCGGCTGCGCGCTCAGCATTGGGGGCAAGCGGGCTCAGCATTAGGGTATGCGGAGTGCTCAGCAGCGGCAGCTGCTGGATCAGCAGCTGCTGCTGTGTGGCTCCGCACCTGGTGGACGGGTCGGGCTCAGCATTGAATGCGGCGTGGGCAGCAATCCGCCCTTGAGATTGGATTTGGAAGGAAGTGCGCTTGACTAGGTTTGCGCGCGCGCCAGTTTGGATATGTAGGGGCAGAGCAATCTGCGGGCTATGAAGGAATGGATGAAGCGCGCGCGCAAGCGCGCGTATCATGCCAGATATTACCGAACACCCACAACGGGCGCGGACAAACGGATACGGACAGGCGCGGGGGGCTCCAAGTAGGGCGCGGTGCAAGGACAGCGTCATGAGAAGGACAAACCGGATGGACGGAACGGCGTAAGGACAACGGGGGGAGTTTGGTATGGAGGAGGTGGGGAGAGGGGGCTAGGGTTTCTGTTTTGGGATTTTTTTCTGTTTCCTTTTCATACTGTCATTTGCGCGTGTACTTAGGTTAGGGTTGAGGGGGAGGACTTATCCTCACTCTCAACTCCGGGTTGGAGGCATGCATGGAGGGAGAGGAAGAAGAATCACATCACATCATCGGATTGGATCACTCATCTCACCAAGAGATTAAAGGAACTCATACCGGATACACATCCAGGTGGAAAGTTCTTAGGATTGAAGGATTGGCAATTTCTCTCTCTCTCTCTCTACTTTTCTTTATCTCTTATCTCCTTATTTCTATTTCTCATTTAAGTTTGACTTCAGAAATCCTCATCTCCTTTCAAACGCAGGGAACTGTTAACTTCCAAACCTTGGGTCAATTATAGGGGGATAACCTCTATTCTTTCCACATCTGGGGGTCTGGCCGGGAAGTAATCTTCCATTTCTTGTCTTTTGAAGGTAACTGGGCGCAATGTCCTATTCATACCTCCCTAAAGTCGCTCCTTCTTCTTCTTCTCCTTCTCCTTCCATCTCCGGGTCCGCTACTCCGACCCCACTCTTGTCTTCCATCCCTCCTCCTCCCCCTCCCTCCGCTCAACCCAGGACAAGCTACGCCATTCCCCCATTGGTCTCCAGTGACCATGAACCCACTTGTCCGGTTCGCATCAGGCCACGCAACTACCCTCACATCCAATTCAACACTGCAGATGTGGAGCGATTCATCTTGAGATACAAAGGTATTGCAGATGCAGAAGGTGCGTCAGACGGTGATAAGGCCCGGCTTGTTGTCCTGTTCATTATTGACAAAGAGAAGCTCCAGGATGTGGAGGAGATGGAAGGCTACGAAAATCAGGATTGGCCAAAACTGAAGGCGGAGATCCTAACGCAGTGGGGCAGGCGCGAACCTTGATTCCGGGAAAGCAATTTTGACCGCGTGGCCTTGGAGGCGAGCGCGCGCGGATGATTCAGGACTTGGGTGGAGCTGGCGGATTACACCTTAACATTCAATCGGATCTATTGGTACTTGTCAAAGAACAAGGTGGTGGCGGGACAGACGGGGGCCATGAAACGCGCGTTTCTGGGCGGTTTAGGCGCTCAACTCCAGGCAAGGGTGCAGAGGCATCTTTACAATCACAACTTGGTAAAGCGGTCATTGGACGGGAGCATTGCGCTCCATCCAGAGTTGGCTGTCATTTGCCAGGCTGTGGAGAGTGAGCTTGACTTAGAAGAGCTTATTGAGGATACCGCTAAGTCCTTCCCAGCGGGACCAAAGAAATCCGCCCCCCAGGTTCCAGCTCCAGCCCAATTTACGGCCCCAGTTCCACCTACTTCCACGCGTGTTCCGGTTCCTCAACCCGCGCCAGCCCCTTTGGTAAGCAAATTGACGGAACTGATGAAGGACCTGAAGACCTGCATGAGCCGTATGGGCCAGCAGCAGCCGCGAGGGCCTCCACCTCACATGGTGGAAGGGTTTTGGCCGCCCTGTACCTTTGTGCCGAGGGGGTGCTTGTACTGCGGGGCAAACGGTCATTGGCGATTGGCGTGCGAGGATCTTACGAAGGATCTCAGCGCGGGATTGGTTTGAACGGCGGGCATGGGGTACATGTTTCCGACGGGCAAACAGATTCCAATGGAGCCAAGCCAGCCAACCGCAATGCAGCAGGGGCGCACACGGGGTCAGGAGGCGGGAACGACGGCGCAAGCGTCACTGGGCATTGTTACCGGTCCCGGATTGTGGCAACCACCTTGGGTGGAAGCTGAGGTAAGGGTAGTGGCAACAGAAGAAACGGTGGCGGTCTCCGATAAAATGGAGGTGGACGCAAAGGAGCAACCCCCGTCAGCCGTTCCAAAACCGGCCGCATGCGTGCCCGGAACCAAGTTGCTGGCAGCAAACCCTGTAGGGAAGAAGAAAGCGGTGGACATTGTGCAAAGGTTGATGGGTAACAAGACTCCGTTTCCGCTGGCCTTGCGGGAACTGGCGGCCGTGTCTCCAGTGGTGGTAGACAAGATGGTTCAGGCCTTGCGTGATTGCGGTCAGGGCCGGGTACCTCAGACGGTGCAGCGGGTTCATGTGGCGGGGAAGGAGGAGTGGCGCGGGGAGTGCAAGTCGAAATTGGTTTTGACTCCGCTCGCTTACGTTCCAATGGTCATAGCGGGAAGGAAGGTGCGGGCTATGGTGGACAGCGTTTCAATGGTGAACCTGCTGCCATTGAGGATGGTGGATGATTTGGGGTTGGTTTGGCGGAAGTGCGCAATGGGTCTCCGCCTGCTTAACGGAGGGGAGTGTTGTGTGGATGAGGTAGTCAAGGAGGAGGAGGTCAAGGTCTCAAGGGTCCATAGGCCCCTTTCTTTTCTTTTGGTTGATTGTGGGGATGTGATTTTGGGAAGGCCGTTCATGTTTGGGTTTTGAGAACAAATGGTTTTCGATCCGGAGGCGGGAACGGAGGCGTTGACGGTGGAGGATTCATCCGGCAGAAGGTTCAAGACAACTATCTGCAATCACAGACAAGGGAAGCAGAGGAGATTGTTGGAGTATGAGGAGGAACCGGACACGGAGTTGGTCTGCGACGGGAAACTTTCAGAGGATTTTTTCTAGTCGACCGAGGAGACCGCGCGGAACAAGCTCCAGTTTCGCGCGGGCGGTCGACTAATGAGGAGCAGGGAGGGGGAGGAAGGAGAGTGCAGGGCGCGCATGTTGCAGAAGTAAGTCCCTTTTCTCAGTATGCATTGCCCGAGGGTACTACGCTTCAAAAACCCTATCATTCTGCCACACTTTTGAGCAAAGGCAAAAGCCGCGGTTCCGTCCTGTGCAGGACTTACAGTGAAGGATGCGTGCGGATGATGTGGTGCAACGCGGGCAAGTACAAGCCGGTGTCACGGAAGGTCCGACTGAGGAATGAGCCAATGGCCCAGGAACTGAACGGACCGCTTCAACCAATTGCTTGGTTGCAGGACCCTTGGGTCACGCCGATTAAGGCTTTGGGGTGGGTTACTAGTTCGGCGCGGATCACAGAGGAGCGGATTGCAGCTTTCAATTTTGGCCCAACGGGATGGATGAGTACGGAGGAGCATGAGTTGCTGATTTTGGTTCTGGTTCTTTGGGAAAGAGCACTCGCGTTTGGACCAGAAGAGTGGGGGCTCCTGAAAAACAATATTGGCGACCCCTATGTCATCCCCACTGTTGATCACGAGCTGTGGCAGATCAAGCTGATTCTGATACTGCGGGCGGTCTGGGAGCAGTTTTTGGAGTTGGTGCGGGAGCGGGTGAAGACTGGACTTTAAAAACAGTCAACGTCTAGTTACTCCAGCCCTATCTTTGTGGTGGTTAAGCAGGACGGAAAGTCGTTGAGGATTGTTCATGATCTACAGCGTCTCAACTCCTTTACAATCCAGGACGCAGGACGGCCCCCTTGCGTTGACAAGTTCCTTGAGTCAATGGCGGGGCGCGCTTGTTACGGTTCAGTGGATGTGATGGGGGGATACGACCAGCGCGAGTTGAATCCTTGCTTGCGGCCTCTAATGGCATTTGAGACTGGGTTGGGAAGAATGCAGCTGAGTCGGCTCCCGCAAGGCGCGACCAATTCCGTGGCGGTGTACCAGGCGCAAATGGCTTGGATCCTGAAGGATGATCTTCCGGAGGGAGTCCAAATCTTCATTGACGAAGCAGGCATCAAAGGTCTGAAATCCAATTACGGGGGAGTGGAGCTGGTTGAAGTTCCCGGCGTCCAACATTTTGTGTGGGAATATGCGCAAACATTGGAACGCATCCTGTTTTGCATCAAGGAGGCAGGACTGAAGGTGTCGGGGAAGAAGTTGGCGGTTTGTGTCCCGGCGCTCAAAGTCCTTGGCCATGTTGTTGCTTCCAACGGCCGGCGCATTGCAGAGAAAAAGCGGAACAAGGTCCTCGAATGGCCGACCCCGCCAATGGTGTTGCATATCCTTCAGTTTTTGGGATTATGTAGCTATGTCCGTATGTTCATTGAGAGGTTTGCAGAGGTGGCAAGCCCGCTCCAATCACTAACGCGGAAAGGCACGGAATGGAAGTGGGGGGAAGAATGCAATCGCGCGTTCCGGAAGCTCAAGGAGATTGTGGGACGTGACATTGTGCTCCGCCATCTTGACTACAACGCGGGAGGAATTTGGCTAGCAGTTGATTCCAGCAAATTTGGCGCGGGGGGGTTCTCACTCAAGAGGACGACGGCAAGGATAGGCCGGTACTTTACGAGTTGGTCACCTTCACTCTGACGGAGAGCCGGTACTCCCAGCCAAAGTTGGAGTTGTGCGGGGTCACCAAGATTGTGCGGCGGCTCCAGTATCTTTTGGGGGGGTCCACTTTGAGCTTTTGGTGGACGCGGAGGTGCTGGCGCGGATGATCAATTCCCGGCGTTGCCCAACGCTCCCATGACCAGGTGGGTGGCGTTTCTCCAACTTTTCTCCTTTGCTGTTGTTCATGTTCTGGGGAAAGTGTTCACTATGCCGGATGCGTTGTTGCGGTATCCGAGGGACGACCCGTTCAAGGACGCGGAACTGCTTGATGTAGAGACCCCGGTTGTCAAGGTAGGGGTTGTGGAGGCAGGCGTTCAGCTGCCGCTCCGGCAGACCGGGCAGTGCGCGATCCTTTGTGACTACTTGTGGGACCTTCGTTTTCCCAATGGAGCTACGGAGAAGGACACACAATGGGCGAAGCGGCGGGCGGGGAATTTCTACGTACAGGAGGGGCAGCTTTGGCGGCGGAAGACTCTGGTTCCTCTTGTGGTTACCACTTCAAGGGCGGATCAGGAAGCTATCCTCCGGAGCCTTCACGACAATCTTGGTCATTGAGGGGAGGTTGAGACGCATAGGCGGGTCAAAGAGCGGTTCTGGTGGCCGGGTGTAGTGCGTGCGGTGTGGGAATGGCTGGCGTCCTGCAAAGCCTGTCAACGGCGGACAGCAAGACTGCCCATGGAAGTTGGAAACCCCACAGGGGAAGATGCCCTCTTTGGTCAATTCTTGCTTGATGTTGTCCACATCAAGGCTGGTAAGTTTGCCTATCTGCTTGTTGCGCGGGAAAACCTGTCCGGTTGGGCGGAAGCGCTTCTGTTGGTCAAGCTCTCGGCGGAAAAAGTTGCTCTATTTCTGGAGGAAGATTGGTTTGCGCGGTACGGGTTGCTCTGTCTGGTCACAGTGGACGGAGGGGCTGAGTTTTGCGGCCGTTTGGTCGAGTTGGTGAAGAGTTGCGGAGCCAAGTTTGGCCAAGTAACGGAGTACTATGCTGAGGGGGCCGGCATGATCTAACGCGGGCATCAGCCAATCAAGGAATCCCTGGTCAAGATTTGCGGGGAGGACGGTAAGCGCTGGCAGGAGACCCTTCCGATGGTGCTGTTTGCGGATCGGATGTTGGTGAAGCGGTCAACAGGCTACTCGCCGCACAAGTTACTTTTCGGTCAGCGCCCCGTGCTTCCGGTGGACATTGAGTTTGAGACGTTCCTGGGGGTTGACTGGTGGAAGGTGAAGACTTCTGCCAAATTGCTTGAGGCTTGCGCCAAACAGCTCCTTTGACGGGACGGAATGCTTGCAAAGGCCGCGGACCGGCTAAAGAAGACTTGGATGGCATTGGTGCGCTATTGGGACAAGCTCTGCTTGCATTGTCTCCAGGATCCCTTGCGGAAGGGGGATTTGGTGCTCCTGTACAACCAAAGTCTGGAGTCTCAATGGGGGAAGCTGTTTGCTAACGGGTGGAACGGCCCGTTCCGCGTGTTGTCCAAGTTTGAGGGCGGCAGATATCAGTTGGAGGAATTAGACGGTACTCCGCTGAAACGGAAGGCGGTGGCTTTGCATGTCAAGCGCTTCTTCGCACGAGGATCTACCTAGTTTGACAAAACGGCGGAAGGGGGTGAAGGATCTGACAAGGGGAGTGTGGAGCGCGGCAATGGTGTAGGAACGCAATCCGGGGATTTGTCTTCGGGCGGAGAAGCGGAGACCATGCTGTTGGGACCAGCTGGGGACAGTGGCCAAGTTGGGGGGGGAGGTAGAGGGGGTAGGGGATAAGTTTTGATTTGGTGAGGGGGTGCTCTAGCCGGTTCACATCCAGAATGACTAGAGACCCCAGAATGTTTTTTTCTCTATGTTTCTTTCTTATCTGGATTGTGGGGTCTTTGCTGGCTTGGGGTTTTTGCAGGAAACGCGGGCGCGGCACGAAGCCGGGTCCGTAAACGCAAGGACAAGCCCCGCGGAAACGGGACGCGTGGGCAATCCCGTGGATGGGGGAAGCAGGACAAAGAGAAATTTGCGGGCGGTCTACGGGCGTCGCGCAAAAAAAAAAAAAAAAAAAAAAAAAAAAAAAAAAAAGGGTGTTCTTTTCTATTTTTCTTCTCTGTTGGTTTCTTTTTCTCTTTTTCTTTCTCTCAGGATATCTCAAGGATGGGTGGCTGGTATGGGGATAAGCTTGATTTGGTGAGGGGGTGCTCTAGCTGGTTCACAGCCGGGACAGCTAGACACCCCAGAATGTCCGTTCTCCTACTCTCTCTCTCTCTCTTCCCTTACGGTGGCGCGCGCTGGTGTTTTGGTTGTTGTTTTTGTTACAGGAAGGGTACGGGGAACTGTGTGGCAGTTTGTCTGGGGCGGTCCAGGTGCCTCTTTTGGAACGGCTAGTCACTTAAGGTCGTTCACAAAGCAAGGGCGCGGGCGCCGACTCAATCTCAAGCTCACTCTCTCAAAGCACGGCCGCGCACTTTTTCTCAGAAGGTTAGGACCTCGCGCAGAGACATGTATTTTCTTAATGGAAAAGGGAAGCGCGGTACAAGCAACAAGAAGAGTAGAAGTAGAGGAAAGGGAGAAGGGTAAAAGGGGGGCAATGCGCCTAAGCCATCTTCATCATTTCCTCCATTTCCGCCCTTGAAGCCGCCAGTAAAGCCCGGAAAGACACCAGGAGTTTGCGCTGGGATTCAGAGGATTGTGCTCCGGGGATTGCGAGGAAATTCCGGAGCATCGTGGTTGACCTTTCCGCGAAAGCCTCAAAGCCGGCTGCCAGGAGCGCCATTATGATTGGAATCTCCGGGATCTTGGGAGGGCTGGCTGGAGGAGCGGTGTAAGAATCCAAACGGTGCTAAGCCGTGGCAGTTCTGTGGAGGGGAAAGGTGCTGTTTAGGCTGCCCTCCTAGGAGTTACAATAATATTTTAATGTAACCGGAATCAAGGTCCAGAACCTTATGGATGAGAAATCAAACTAAGAGAAGAGGATAAGAGTTGTCGGTAGCGATGGAAACAACACTATCTGAGACAAGATGGCGCAGGGAAAGACTTGAACAAATAAGTCAAAGTTTGTTCAGAGTTCAATAGAACAAGGCAGTTGTAAGTAACAACGCCCACAAGCTAATAACTCTGGTCGTCAGCAGCTGATTAGGAAAGATCAACTCAATCCCAACCAACCTCCAGGTTCTCAATGAACCTGCCCAACTCTCCGCAATCAAGCGCTTGAAGGGTACCAGATAACTGTGGGAGGCTGAACAAAACAAAATCAATTTGTTTGTGAAGCTCTAGAAGCAAATCAATAACGAATTCGAGCAAGAATATCCCAACACTTCTCAAGGAACTCAAGAATAGTGTGGCGAAATTCAACCTCAAAGAAGAAGGGAGGTATAACACTCCAGGTTTTAAGCTTAATAAAACCTCTTCAATCAAACGTGATTGGCTCCAGAAAGATGATCAAGGAGAGATCAAGACCAGTATGGTCGGAAAAAGGGATCAGAGTGGTATAACACACTCAAGAATTCAGGCAGACAGGAATTCTTCTTCAACCAGCAAGGCTATTGGTTGGTGATAAGGATCAAGGTCACAAAGGACTTAGTTTGAGTATGGAGGCTCAAAGGATCAAGGGGCAATCATAGATATACCCGGATAATTTGCTTGGATAAGTGGGGAAGGATGCCCACGGATAAATTGCTTATGATTATGGGATGCTGAGACGATGATGATGCGATGATCTGAGATCTGAGATCCAGGATGATGGAATGGTCGGCCAAAAGGCAGGGGAGAGCCCCTCCTTATATGGGCAGGAGGCCCTGTTAGACTATATACAACGGATTCTACAAATAGAGCGGAAACGGGAAGGTAACCATGTGGTCACTCGCGTTGGTCAAGGATCTGCCAAATGCTTGCGGGAGCGGTCGGGATGGATTCAGTAGATCATGGATGAGCGTCGCGCGACGGTAGCAAAGAGGAGAGGGGAGGCGCAACGGCGAAGATGAAGACACGCAACAACAAAGATGCGGACGTTCTATAACAACAGCGGAGATGGGAAGCAACACGGACAAAGGACGCGCGACGCGCGCGGATGAAAGGAGCGCGGCGCGGAGCGGGGCGGAGCGCGACGCGGATAATGGAAGCGCAGCGCGGCGCACGCGCGCGCGCGCGGGTAAACAATAGTTGGATGAGCCTGAGGATAAGTTGTCCAGCCGGGCGGTACGTTTGCAACAGTTTATGAATTGAAGTCTTAAGGCGGTCCGGGTGTCCAGGATGGGGCACCACATCTCTCCCCAACTTACAGACTGTCCCTAGTCTGCTCCCAAGTTTAATGCCATAGAAAGAAAGAAAGGAAAGACAGATGATTGAAACCAGAGAATGGCCATTTTGATCTTGAGAGTGGTTGAAGAGTTGAGGAAAATATCTTGATTCTTCCAAATGAACCCTAGAAGCGGCAGGAAAAGAACAAGGAGGGCGTCCCAGGTGCTCACATATGTGGCATACAGTAGAGTTTTACAACAAAAGCGCAGCAAATGACCCTGGTGGTTCACAATTGGGAGGACTTACTTCTGAGATAAGTTGCCCCCACGACAATGGAACTTCTTGACTTGATCAGCAGAGAACCTTCTGGCCAACCGAGTACCATCCAGCTCCTCCAAAACATAAGATCCACCTCTAACTTGATGAACCACTCGATAAGGGCCATTCCAACGATTAGAGAAAAGCTTGCCCCACTGGGTTTCCAAAGATCGATTATAAACTAAAACTAGGTCACCAGGGTTCAAGGGCTCCCTGATTCAATTAGAGTGCTTGTCCTCCCAATACTGGACGGATTTTGCTCTGGCCTCCATCATCGTTTGATAAGCTTCATCACGAACGTCTTCACTTCGCTCCAGTTGCTTGGATCTAGCAACTAACAGATCAGTGGTTGAGGACACCTCTTCCCAAGAGATACCCAAGAAAGATTCCATTTCCAGATCCAAAGGAAGGACTGCTCTTTGACCAAAGATGATTTTGTAAGGTGAGTAGCCAGTAGTCCTTTTGGTTGAGATTCGATCAGAAAAGAGAACAAGAGGAAGGAATTTGCGACAATTCTTGCCACTTTCACCAGCCAGTTTAACAAGTGCAGCCTTCAAAGGGGCATGGCCTTGTTCCACCATGCCTTGGCCTTCAGGATAATAAGGAGTAGTAACTCTATGTTGTCCAGGAAGGGATCGGATCATTTCAGCAAGCTTGCCCCCAAATTCAGAGCCACCATCAGTAGAGTAAGATCGAGCCAGGCCATAACGCATTGTCCAGGTCTCGTAGAGGAAAGCTGCCACTGATTCAGAGCTAAGGTTCTTAAGAAATTTTGCTTCAACCCATCCGGAAAAATCATCCCTAGCCACAATGAGGTACTTAGCACCACCTGCCTTAATATGAACCACATCCATAGCAATCCTTCCAAAGACAGTGGACTCCCCAGTAGGATAACGAATTTCGGCTGGGCGCCTAAGATCACGTTTTTGGCAAACTTCACAACTCTTGCACCATTGGGAGACAGATTTCTTCAAAGATGGCCACCAGAATCGTTCGGATAATCGTTGATAAGTTTCAGTTTCCCCACGATGACCAAGGCCTTCATGGAGACTTTCAAGGATGGAATCTTGTTTAGAGGGAATAGTAACGACAATAAGAGCACAAGGATTGCCCCTCTTCATAAGTCTAGAGCCTTGAACAAAAAAATTAGAAGACTTTCGTTTGAGAGATCGAAATTCCTTAGCAGAGAGATCAGGAGGTTTTTGAAGAGTTGAAAGGTACTGCTCTAATTTAAACCAGAAGCCTTGTTGAAAGCCAGAATAATTTTGTGAAGAAAAAGAGAAAATAGGTCGAATTAAAGGTTCCTCTTCATTGAAATTGGTTCCAACATCAGATTCGTTGTCCCCAAGAGGTCGTCGAGATAAACCGTCAGGCATGGTGAAAGATTTTCCAGGCCTGTGAACAATATCAAAAGAGAAAAGCTGGATAAAGGCCACCCAACGAGTCATAGGAGCATTGGGAAGACTGGGAGCGTTGATCATTTCAATGATGGATCGGGCATCAACTTGCAATTCGAAATGTTGGCCCCAGAGAACGGTTTGAAGTTTCTTCATCATTTGAGCCACGCCACAGAGTTCCAGTTTGGGCTGAGAGTATCTGGATTCTACATCTGAAAACAACAAAGATTCATAAAGAACAGGACGGTCCCAACCATTTTCATCTTCCTGAGTAAGGACGGCCCCAACAGATTGATAACTAGAATCGACAGCCAGCTTGATCTTGCCAGCTCCAGGTCCGTAAGAGATCTTTTTCAAAACTATGTCTTCACCAACTATCCTTTTGAGTAGCTGGAAAGCACATTCACAATCTTGGGTCCAAATCCATTCAGCATCTTTTCTGGTTAGACGACGCAAGGGTGCACAGATTTTGGATAAAGATGGGATAAAGATTCTAACATAAGTGACAACACCTAGAAAGCCCCTAACTTCAGTTGGATTGATTGGGGTAGGCCAAGAGATGATCTTGTTGACTTTGGCCGGTGCCATCCTTCTTCCTTCCTTGCAGACCACATGACCAACAATTTCCAGAGCAGGGACACAAGCCGCCAGTTTGGATCCAGAAACAGTAAGGCCAGATTCCTCGATTCGAAACAGAATCCTCTCCAAGTTAGTAGCATATTCCCAGATAAAACGACGAATTCCTGAATGCCAAGGTAAGAGCTCATTATCATAGTCAGATACTGGACCTTTAATTCCGCCATCGTCAATAAAGATACCAGCATGATCAGGGATTTCATCCTGGAGGATCCACATCATCTGAGCCTGATAGACTGCGACCGAGTTGGTGGCTCCTTGAGGCAATCAAGTAAGTTGAAATCGACCAAGAGGAGTGTCTAAAGTGGTAAGAGGACGAGAAATAGGATGTAAGGATCGTTCGTCATAGCCACCCATAATATCCCCTAGACCATAGCAAGCTCTCCCCGCAAAGGATTCAACAAATTCTTCAGTAGCAGGAGGGATACCAGAGTCTTTAATAGTAACTTTATTAAGAGGTTGAAGATCGTGAACTATTCTAAGTTTACCATTACTCTTGAGAACACAGAAGACGGGGCTGGAGTAACTAGAAGTTGACTGTTCATACAGGCCAGTTCGAACTCGTTCCCGGACCAACTTGATGAATTCGTCAACTTTAGCAGCGGGGATAGGGATCTTTTTCTTTTGCCAAGGATCATGTTCAACTACAGGGATGATATAAGGGAGGCCATAGGATTCCCGCAAGAGACCTCTCTCTTCTTCACAGAAAGCAATAGATTTTTCTCTTAGAGATAAGACATTTTTGATTAAATTTAACTCATCAGGAAGAAGCCATCCATCTGGACCAAAGTTGACCACCTTCAGACGTTCTTCAGTGACCCGTCCATTAGGCACAAAGGGACCAGTAAGAGATTGAGGAAGCCCACAGTAAGGATCGCGAGATAGAGGAGGACGCATAAGGGGAGGATTGAGGTTGAGAGGCATAGGCTGGTTGACTGGTTGGATCTTTTTAGCAACTGGTTTATACTTAGTGGCAAAAGAGAGAAGTTCTTGTTTCCTCCAAGAGTTGACCAGAGAGACTTGATTAGGAAAGCTGAGTCCAAGTTCCAACATCTTCCAAGTCCAATGTTCTGCAATATCCTTGAAGGGTGCCTTTTCCATAAAAGGAGAACCAGGAGATAATACGTTGCTCACATGTGTGGCACAAGGTAGAGTTTCGAAAATGACGGTAAAAGTTTGCCCTGGCAGTGCACAATTGGGAGGACTTACTTGTACCCCAAATTGCCTCCACTGCAGCCCATATTCCTTCATACCAAAATCGCCAAAAACGGAATTGCAATTAGGATCTAGTTTAGACTCATTGCGGAGGTTCGAACCGGAACTGAGAGAAGATTGATCAGACTTAAAAGTAGAAGGAAAAGAAGACACAACAGATCCAGAGAGAGAAGGAGATGGAGGAGAAATATTTTTGGATTTTTCTATTTTGATATGTTTTTGTTTTTTAACATTCCTGAGCTCAGAAGAGAATGATGAAAGGAATGAGAAATAAGCCTGAGGGAGGGGAGTTGACCCTTGAGTTGCAGTCTGAGGCTGAAAAGAACTACAATCATTAGTAGGATCAACTATTCCCCTAAAAAATGAGAGGAACTAGATTTATCCATCTGCTTCCCCTCAAAAGATGATTTGGGAGAATGACCAGGAAAATCTCTTTCCCAACGACCAGAATCCAAAGAGCAAAGAGGGACTTCAATTTTCCTGCCATCAGCATCAGGGAGAAGGATTCTCTCCCCAACTTGATCAGAAAACATCAGGGTTGCACCAAAGTCCATTAAGAAGGGTCGTCCCAAGATCATAGGACTGTCCAAACGAGTAATCCAAAAATGGCAGGTTCCAACAATATTTCGACCAATCCTGACTGGTACATCTTCAGCAATACCAACCAGTTCACAAGCTTTATTTCCTATCCCATACACTGCAGAGTTGAAGCTGACCCTAGGACTAAGTTTGAGCTTGCAGGCCATAGCATCCGAGATTAAGTTAAGCTGAGATCCAGAATCCACAAGAGGAGAAACAGTTTTAGCTGAGTCACCAAGATAACAAGGAAGAAAGCCAAGGGGACAGGAATAAAGATTGGATTCTATAGAAGGACTGGTTCCACCAGAGTCCTCCATTAAAGTGCCAGAGGAGACTTTGAGTTCTTCAGGGCCAATTTCCACACGTCAACGAGAGACCCATTTCTTCATTCCTTCAGCAACAGATGGAGAGATCGATAGAAGTTCAGCCACAGATAGATCAGGAATTTTGAGATCAGAAATTTTCTTTAATACTCCCTCCACAGCATTAGGGTGATCCTTGGAGATGCCTCTTTCAAATCGAACTTTTGGCTGGGTGGGAGGAGGAAGTTCAGGTGACGCAGAATCTAAGATTGGATTAGAAGGTTGAGGTGAGGGAGAAGGATCAGGGTGATCTGGGAACCTTTCCATGAGTGGTTCCTTTTCCACCTCCATGTCTTCTACATCAGAGGAAGGAGGCTCAAGTGTTGATCGACGTTTAACGGGTTTTCGAAGGATTGAAGTTGGCAAGGAAGGAGCCTTATGAGGTTTAGGTTCCTCATGTCGTTTCCTGGCTGGATCGGATTGATAAGTAGTCCCAGCAAGACTAGAGGAAGAAATGGCTGGAGGATACCAAGGTTGGAGGGTACCACAGGATGATCAAAATTCAAAGGAAGCAAGAGATGCTTTGGCAGGAGGTGATGGCTGGTAAGAGGCCACCACATGTCGGATAGGACGAGACGAGTCAAAAGGGATTAGGGCACCATTAGGGAGGAAGTAATTGTTTCCCCTCTGCTCTACCAACTTTTCCTTTAAGTCCTTCTGAAGTTCTTGACATCGTCCGATTCCATGGCCTTCCCTATGACAGTAGTAACAGACCAGAGTTGATTTGGGGACAGAAGAAGGAGTTTTAGGAGTAGCTAGCGAAGAAATCTTTTGATCTATTTTGTTCTCAAAGGCTCTAAGTAACTTGGTGATTTCATCTATAGTAGTAGGTTCTCGATTGGAATTAGGATCTGCTTTAGGCCTACGATCTGCCTCCATTTTAATCATAATATTGTTTGACTCTTTAAAAGAAGGAGCATGGACTGGTTCAGTAGTTCTAGGCTTTTCAAAGGTAAGAGCAGTTTGACCTTTCATGACTTTATCCACAGTACTCCTAAGGGTAAGAAAAACAGGGAGCTTGAATCGATTATCCCTGGTAGTAATCATGGATCCAGATTTGACCAGTTCTTCTTTAATCCTTTCCTGCACAGCCGACGAAAAAGATTGGAAGAACTTTGCTCAAATTTCGTCCACTGTGTCAATGTGATCGTTTCGGATAAGATAGTTTTGAATGGGGTCCCAAGAATTCCTAAAGATCTGATAGTCAGAGGCTGAAGAAATACCACCATTTGAGATCCACTGAGAAACCAGAGCATCCAAATCCTGCAGAGTAAACCTAGCCACATCTATTTTACCCCAGTATGCCAACATAGCCTCCCTGAGAAGCGTCCAGTTGTGGGATTTGAATTCCTCGAAAGACTCAATTACCTCCATAACTTCATCTGAGGAGATAAAGAATTGCAACTGATAAGCCATATTGAATTCACTAGCTCCATCTACTTCAGCAGCCATTTCGTAGGAGTCCAAGAATCGCTCGACATTTGTACCGTTGAAGCCTAAGTTCTTGTTCTGGGGTTTGATCTTTACCATCTTAGGTCAAACAGAGGTGGTTGGAGTAGCGGGAGATGCCATATCAAATAACAGAGTTCCTAGGGGATCCAAAGAGCAGATTTCCAAAGTGGCTCACGAGTGTGGCAAGAGTAGGGTTTCGCCAAAAACGACAAGTAACCTGCCCGAGCGGTGCACAAATTGGGAGGACTTACTTCTAGACCAAGCTGCCTCCACGGATCGGAAAAAAGAACAAACAGAAAAAGAAAGAGAAATTGGATAGGATTTTGGAGTTGATTCTTCAAGTTGGGACTGTAAATCCCAAGGTTGCTGGTTCAATCCCGGCCCGGGGACCAAATGTAAGACTCCAAACGGTGCTAAGCCGTGGCAGTTCTGTGGAGGGGAAAGGTGCTGTTTAGGCTGACCTCCTAGGAGTTACAATAATATTTTAATGTAACCGGAATCAAGGTCCAGAACCTTATGGATGAGAAATCAAACTAAGAGAAGAGGATAAGAGTTGTCGGTAGCGATGGAAACAACACTATCTGAGACAAGATGGCGCAGGGAAAGACTTGAACAAATAAGTCAAAGTTTGTTCAGAGTTCAATAGAACAAGGCAGTTGTAAGTAACAACGCCCACAAGCTAATAACTCTGGTCGTCAGCAGCTGATTAGGAAAGATCAACTCAATCCCAACCAACCTCCAGGTTCTCAATGAACCTGCCCAACTCTCCGCAATCAAGCGCTTGAAGGGTACCAGATAACTTTGGGAGGCTGAACAAAACAAAAGCAATTTGTTTGTGAAGCTCTAGAAGCAAATCAATAACGAATTCGAGCAAGAATATCCCAACAATTCTCAAGGAACTCAAGAATAGCGTGGCGAAATTCAACCTCAAAGAAGAAGGGAGGTATAACACTCCAGGTTTTAAGCTTAATAAAACCTCTTCAATCAAACGTGATTGGCTCCAGAAAGATGATCAAGGAGAGATCAAGACCAGTATGGTCGGAAAAAGGGATCAGAGTGGTATAACACACTCAAGAATTCAGGCAGACAGGAATTCTTCTTCAACCAGCAAGGCTATTGGTTGGTGATAAGGATCAAGGTCACAAAGGACTTAGTTTGAGTATGGAGGCTCAAAGGATCAAGGGGCAATCATAGATATACCCGGATAATTTGCTTGGATAAGTGGGGAAGGATGCCCACGGATAAATTGCTTATGATTATGGGATGCTGAGACGATGATGATGCGATGATCTGAGATCTGAGATCCAGGATGATGGAATGGTTGGCCAAAAGGCAGGGGAGAGCCCCTCCTTATATGGGCAGGAGGCCCTGTTAGACTATATACAACGGATTCTACAAATAGAGCGGAAACGGGAAGGTAACCATGTGGTCACTCGCGTTGGTCAAGGATCTGCCAAATGCTTGCGGGAGCGGTCGGGATGGATTCAGTAGATCATGGATGAGCGTCGCGCGACGGTAGCAAAGAGGAGAGGGGAGGCGCAACGACGAAGATGAAGACACGCAACAACAAAGATGCGGACGTTCTATAACAACAGCGGAGATGGGAAGCAACACGGACAAAGGACGCGCGACGCGCGCGGATGAAAGGAGCGCGGCGCGGAGCGGGGCGGAGCGCGACGCGGAGCGCGACGCGGATAATGGAAGCGCAGCGCGGCGCGACGCGGCGCACGCGCGCGCGCGCGCGGGTAAACAATAGTTGGATGAGCCTGAGGATAAGTTGTCCAGCCGGGCGGTACGTTTGCAACAGTTTATGAATTGAAGTCTTAAGGCGGTCTGGGTGTCCAGGATGGGGCACCACAGCGGCAGGTGAAGATGGGGCCTCTGGGGAACCAACAGGGGGGCTCGGTCCAGCTGGAGGTGATGACAGGACAACAATTGGTGATGGAGGCGGAGGGGCTTGGGGGTCGCAGTTCTCTCATCCAAGTCTGCTGGTGGCCCGGGCGGTGTCGGCGGTTGTGGAGGAGGAGGAGGGGGTGCTGGCGCGGCCGCGGGTCTTCCAGAGAGTCTTGGGTCCGGTACCGTTTGGTTCACGCTGACAGCAGCGGCCCAAGCGCGGGTCGCCGCGCCCCATTCCTCCGAAGTTTTGTATTTGCCTCGTTGCGGAGGTCTGGCCCAGCAGAGAGGTGATGCCAAGTCGCGGCTCACTTGCAAAGTGGTGGGTGACGGAGCTCAGGGGTGGCGGGATGGAGGTGAACTGGGTGGTGTCCACAAGCCTTCTGAGATTGACTCGTTGTCCGAAACAATGAACGGGTCCAGACGAGCCCTCTTGGGCGCCCTGGGGCCACAGCCGGATTGGGGGGGAGCTTGAGGGATGCTGTCGCTAAGCAAGCAGCAACAATGGCCGCAAAGGCAAGTTACACAGGCGCGTCGACCGGGGATGATTGAACACGCGTGCCCGTTCCGGGCGCAGAACTCGCAAGGGAGCATGATGGCGATGGAGAGGAGGGAAGACGGGGAAGGTGGTAGTGGGAGTGGTGGGGGTGGAGTGGAATTAGCAGAGGTGGTGGTATGGTGAAGCAATGGGAAACTTCTGGGGAAAGAAATCAAGTTGGGGGGGATGTGGTGTCAATTTATAGACACAGATTGGGAACTGCGTCGCGGCTGCGCGCTCAGCATTGGGGGCAAGCGGGCTCAGCATTAGGGTATGCGGAGTGCTCAGCAGCAGCAGCCGCTGTGTGGCTCCGCACCTGGTTGACGGGTCGGTCTCAGCATCAAATGCGGCGTGGGAAGCAATCCGCCCCGGAGATTGGATTCAGAAGGAAGTGCGCTCAACTAGGTTTGCGGGCGCGCCAGTTTGGATACGTAGGGGCCGAGCAATCCGCGGGCTATGAAGGAACGTATGGAGCGCGCGGATCATGCCAGATATTACCAAACACCCACAAAGGGCGCGGGGGGCTCCGAGTAGGGCGCAGTGCAAGGACTGCGTCATGAGAAGGACAAACCGGATGGACGGAATGGCGTACGGACGACGGGGGGAGTTTGGTATGGAGGAGGTGGGGAGAGGGGGCTAGGGTTTCTGTTTTGGGATTGTTTTCTGATTCCTTGTCATACTGTCATTTGCGCGTGTACTTAGGTTAGGGTTGAGGTGGAGGACTTATCCTCACTCTCAACTCTGGGTTGGAGGCATGCATTGAGGGAGAGGAAGAAGAATCACATCACATCATTGGATTGGATCACTCATCTCACCAAGAGATTAAAGGAACTCATACTGGATACAAATCCAGGTGGAAAGTTCTTAGGATTGAAGGATTGGCAATTTCTCTCTCTCTCTCTCTACTTTTCTTTATCTCTTATCTCCTTATTTCTATTTCTCATTCAAGTGCAACTTTGGACATCCTCATCTCCTTTCAAACGCAGGGAACCGTTAACTTCCAAACCTTGGGACAATTATAGGGGGATAACCTCTATTCTTTCCACACCGTACAGGAGAGCAATTCTCAATGAGCGGAGTTTTCCGGTGGGTGCCCACGTCTCATTGTAGTCAATGCCAAAAATTTGATCAAACCCTTGAACACACAATCTTGCTTTGTATTTCACTGGTTCCCCGCGGCAATTTTCATTCACTTTGAAGATCCAGGTAGTGTTAAGGATGTTGTTTGGTTCTCCATAGTAGTTGTCCCATACTTCTTGATCTTCAATAGAACTTAACTCTTCTTCAGTTTCCTTCTCCTATTTGGGCCATTCAGGACATTTACGGGCTGCCTTGTATGATGGTGGTTTGTATTAATGGTGGAATCCGTAGCGTTGCGGTTTGCAAGTCTCCTGTCTTGGTCGTTGATATGCTTCACCTTTAGGAGATTTGGGGGCAGAGGTTGGTGTAGGTTCCTGAAAGGATGAGGTTTGTGGATCCTACTTGAGTGAATCCAAATCGGAATCTGGAGCTTCAGGAGAATTGGGATTGGATTCCGAATCCAAGTTGGTGTTTGGATGATCTCAAAACGTAAATTTTTTGTTGGTCATGGAGAATTCAGATTTTTTGGTTTCCTGTGTTTTGTGCAAGAAGAGATCAATACCAGTTGATTCTAAGAGAGGAAAGTTGTACAGATGTGTCTTGAGGAATTTAACATGTTTTCTTTCAATAATGGATCCCAACAAATTAAGAATGATGTACAAATGAAAGGAGGGATTGAACCCAACTAGTAACCCTTTGTCCCCCTTCTCATCAAATTTCCTTCCCTTTTGGGTGCGATTCTTGAGATATATGAGGGATGATCCTACAGGTTTAAGGTAATTAGCTGGAAGTTTTTTATTGAACATAAGCTCCCAGGGGGAACGGTGATTACCTTCCCGAGGGATTTGGTTGATCATGAAGCAGCAAATCCTTGTGAGTATATGCCAGTAGGTTTTTGGTAGACAAGAAGACAAGAATGTTGCTCGAGCTGATTTAATTATGGTTCTATTGGCTCTTTCTGCCCGTCCATTATGTTGGGAGTGATAAGGTTCAGAAGTCATCAACTTGATGTGTTTTGATTGGGCAAAGTCTTTGAGGGTTGAATTGGTGAATTCAGTGCCTTTTTCAGAGAAAATCTTGGAGGGATAATATTTGAGCCTTTTTGCTTCCGTCTCAATCACATTAATTATCACTCTTGGAGTCTTGTCTTTGGAGTTGAGAGGAAAGGTGGCTAAGTAGCCAGAGTAGTTGTCTACTAGAGTCAAGAGATATTGATGACCGCCCTTTGACTGCGGGGAGATTGGTTTGAAAAGGTCAAGGTGGATCTGTTTGAGAGGTTTATTTGAAGGGTTAGATACAGCTGAGAATGGAGATCTGAAAATCTTACTCTTTGCGCAACCATTGCATTGGAAGCGGTCCAGTTCATCGTTAGTGAAGAGGCCTTTGAGAATGGGCTTGAGAGTAGAAATCAAGGTTTGACCGTACATCTGATGGATGTCTTCTAGGGATAGGCCTTGGTTTGACGTCAGATTTGGGGAGTGGTTGATGTGATGGACAGAAGTTCCTCTGCCCACCGTCTTAGGCTTCTCTACAACAAAGAGATTTTCTCTGATTGATCCCTTGAGTATAGTTTGGCCCATCCTTGTGACATGAAAATGGTCTTGGCTTTGAGTAAGATCGCATCCTTTGCTCGCTAATAGACCCGGACTAATGAGATTCACAACTATATCCGGGATACAAGCGCAATTTTCTAGGGTAATGACTGAATCTTTCCATTCCAGTTTCACAGTTCCTGTACCGTGTATCTTTAGATTGGCTTCAAGCTTTCCAGTTTTCACCTCCTCCAGTTCATCTTGCATCTGCAGTGATCAGAAGTATTTCTTGTTGTTGAAGATATGGATGTTGGCACCAGAGTCAAGGAGTAAATTTGGGCTACTGTTGGAATTTATCCAGAGAGTTAGAAGTGCATGATAGTTGATGGTGGTTTGTTTGTTCATTTTGCTCTTCCATTCATTTTGTTGTTTGACCCACCAACTCGGAGCAATCTAGGGATGGAGGTGGAAGCATGAGGATTCAGAATGGGGTGCATTTGTATTGTGGTATCCTTCCCTGAAACGCATTTTGATTCTTTTAGTCTCTTTCTTGGTTTTAGTTCTTGTTGTTTCTAGAGTGAGATCAGAGTTGGATTTGGTGGTTTTTGACTGGGCCTTGCGCTTGTTGTTATATTGGATCAGATGATTAAAGACCACGTCCACAGTTAAGTGTTTTTCCACATGCATGATCTGTTGTTTTAGGTTCTCAAGAATTGGTGGCAATTTGAATAGGACAAAGTAAGCAAGGATATTGTTGGGTAGTTCAATACCAACATTGGTCATTCGAGTTAGGGCCTTTCTTGTATCAGTCACAAATCCTTCAATGGTGTTTTTTTTGAAACTGAAATGAAGGAAGAAATTGAATACTTAAGCTCAATTGGCGGTCTCCAATGAGGCAAAGCGTTGGGTGATTTCCGCCCATAGAAGCTTGGACAAGTTTATGTTGGACGAGTTGACGAAGTTGGTGTGTGTTGTGTTGTCTAGTTTAGAAAGAATAACCGCCCTAATTTCCCTATCCTGTTTTATGGAGAGTTGGCCCAAGTTTCTTGTTATGGTGTCTTTTATATCCTTGAGGTCGAACAGAATCATCATCTTATCTCGCCAGATTGAAAAGTTTTCTTTGTTGAGGGGTGGAATTGCATCAACCGCAGCTTTCAATGCAACTTGATGGAAATAGTCCGTAGCTCCTGCTGGTTTGTTCATCTTGAAGGTGAGTTGGTTGGTCCGGCTTTGGCTTTTAACCGTGACAAGATTTCATAGAATTGATTTGAGAACTAAGAACCAGCAGACTAGAGTCTTGCCATCAGAAACAGAAACATAACAGACAGGAAACAAATAAGAAAGAAAGAGAAGAAAGAGAACCAACAGGAAATTTGGACAAAGGAGGCTGAGCGGTCAGGAAGAAGTGGATTTGAGGCAAGAAAGAGATATGAGCTGATTTGGCAGAAACACAAGCTGGTGACTGGTCACAGAATTGAGACGCGGATCATTTTACCAGACAAGGGATGACGACGAGTAGTTGTTTGAAGCAGTCGAGAGAGTACAAAGAGACGGGTTGGCCAGTTGACAAGTGATAGCTTGACGGTTGAGTAGATCTTGGTAGAGAAGGAGAGGAGACTGAGTTGAGAAGAAAAGAAAGACAGAAGACAAAAGAAAATGTAAGAAAAAAGAAAAAGGAAAATATTGATGTAAATACAGGAGACAAAAAAAGAAAACAGGAACTGAGGAATCAATCCGAGCAACTCAGGAGAAGAGAGTTGAGCCAGGAAAATTATATAGCCGCCAGAGACCCCCAGGGGTTGGTCTCCCGGGGATAGGTTCCTAGAGACTTTAGTTGAGGAGAAAGTAGCCGTCTATTGGCCCCGGGGACAAGTGGCATTCCTAACAACGTGCTGTACTGGTGGTTTCTTTAGTTCTGGTTGAGACTGGTCTGACTTCTTCCTGCCTACATTGCTCCTTTATAATTCTGAACAGCCTCCTGTATGTGTATTTGCATGTTTTTTTGGTTCTTCTTGAGACTGTTTTGGTTTCCTCCTGCATATATTGCTCCTGTATACTTCTGCACAGCCTTTTGTATGTATATTTGCATGCTTGTTTGGTTCTGTTGTAGACTGGTCTGACTTCCTCCTGCATATATTTTTCCTGTATTGCTCCTGCACAGCCTCTTGTTTGTATATTGTTCCAGCATTCTGGGTGAGGTGATTGGGTCTGACTGCTTGCACTGCCTCCTGTACCTGTATCTTTGTATGTGACTTGATCTGGAATGGTTTCACTGCCTCCTGGATGTGTATTTCTGTATGCTGATGAGGTGGCTGGATCTGGACTGGTTTCACCGCCTCCTATGTCTGTATTGATGTATTCTGGCTGAGGTGAAAGGGTCTAACAGATTGCGCTGCCTCCTGTTCCTGTATCTTTGTATGCTGATAAGGTGACTTGATCTGGACTGGTTGCACTGCCTCCTATTTCTGTATTGATTCATTCTGGCTGAGGTAACACTGTCTGAAAGATTGCACTGCCTCCTGTACCTGTATCTTTGTATGCTGATAGGGTGACTGGATCTGGACTAGTTTCACTGTCTTGTGGATCTTTATTTTTGTATGCTGATGAGGTGACTTTATTGGTGTATGTTCCTGTTGTTGAGGTTAAGCTGCCACTGGTATGTACTTGAGGGTTTACTAGGTATGCCTTATGTCTTCCACAGAGCTGTGAAACCTGGTTGGGTAGGACTTTTCCACAGTTGAAGGTCTCTTGGGCTGTATCTTCTAATCCATGAGAGATGGAGGGGTACTTTGTCTGAGTGACTATAAGTTATTTGTGATGTATAATCCATTTCTGAGGTTCCTTTGAGAGTTTGAGCTGTTTTTACACTAGAAATGTTATTCTGATGGCTATAGGACATTTTTGGAGTACCACAGTGCGCCGCCAGAAGAGCCAGGACAGAAGGAACCTCTGGGATCCTGTGACAAGCCCCTTGGGGAGCAGTTTCTGGCAGTGTAAATGAATAAATTACCACAGGCAATATCAGGGTCTGATCCGCAACCAGTGGGGTAGGCGTGGGGTTGGAGCACAGTCCTCTGTTTCCAATGAAAATATTGGGGCATGGGATGGAGATAAAGGAGTAGCTTCCAGAGTCAGAGCTGGAGCCAGGGCCTGGGGGGGAGGAGGTGGAGGAGCATGTTGGCCAAAATTTTCCTTGAGATGTGGGTTGGTTGCTGGTTGATTGAGGCAGAACAGGTCTTCCCAAAATCAAATTGCTGCACAAAATTCCTTGGAGGACGCAAAATCCTCCCTACAAAGTGGTCCAGCCTGACAGAACGGCAAGTCTCAGTTGCTGCTCTTGCGTAAAGTTGGTTGTGGTGGGGCGCGGGGACAACGCAATGATGGTGAGCCGGGTGGGGTCCACAATTCCTCCAGAATAAATTAATCACTTGGAACCACAAAGGAGTCTTGATGAGCCTTCTTACACGGGAAATTCCAAGAGTTTGGTCTGGGGCTTTTGCAAGGAATTCTGTCTCCCAGAGAGCATTGATGGTGACCAGGGTGGCACGTTACGCTGGTGCGGCAACCAGGGATGAGATTTCAGTTGAGGAAATGGCGGGTTCAGTACAAGCAAAAGGGAATCATGGTGGTATTAGGGGTGGTTGGACAACGGGATGACAGTGAGCTGGGCAGGGTTCATGATTCCTCCAAAATAAATTCATCACTCAAAACCACAAAGGAGTCTTGACAAGCCCTCCTGTGTGGGCAAGTTCAAGAGTTTGATCAGGGGTGTTTGAAAGTAAATTAGTCACCAAGAGATAATTGACAGTGACCAGGGAGGCATGTTACACAGGTGCGGCAACTAGGATGAGATTGCAGTGCAGGCCATGGCGGGTGCAGTATAAGCCGGGGGAAATTGTGGTGGGAGTAGGGGTGGTGGACCCAGTGGAAGTGGTGGATATTTGGGTGGTCACGGGCAAGGTAGCAATGGGAAGACTCTTGGGGAAAGAAATAAAGTTGGGGGGATGTGGTGGCATTTTATAGGCATGAATTGGGAACTATGTTGTGGCCTGCATTCTCAGCATTGGGTGCAATCTGGCTCAGCATTTGGGATTTCAGTGGCTCAGCAGTAGCAGCTAAAAGCTTGGCAGCAGCAGGACAGTTGGCTCAGCACCAAGTATGGAGGGTGAAATGGGGGAAAAGGTAGGTTCTTGTAAGCGTAAGAGGGGACCGGCTTGAAAACTTGGGATATCCAAAGATGGTGCATTGGGGGGATACACACAGGCGTGGTACGCGCCATGAGAAGGAAAAAACAGATGGATGTACTATGCATTTTGAAAAAACTGTCCTGAAATTTTGACATGCATTTCTGGATTGGCCAGCTGCTGAAAAATCAGGACAGCACTGGGCAAAAACTGGAAACGCGGGGGTAATAACTCTTTCATAGGATTACCTGTAACAGGTTGTGTGTTTTGGGTTTCCTTTCTGGGTCTTTCTCAAACTGAACAAGAGATGGTTCCAGGGATTCAACTGCCCTCACTCACAAACCACATCAAAGGAGACACCAAAGGAGCATCAAAACTAAGTCCTCTCAAATGTTAAGTAAGTAAGTACTTAATGCCTTTTGAATTTTTCAATGATTTAAGTAATTAAGTAAGGTTACTCACTTCTTTGTGCTTTTTTTGCTTTTTTTTTTATCAGATCAACATTTAAAATGGAAAACCAATTGGCCAATGAAGAAGATGGATTAAGCAATTATGATAAACAGGCGCAACAGTACCAGGCCAAACTCAAATTGCATTCAAGTGTCATCCAAGAGGCTCATCAACAAATTCTTGCAAATCAAAACTTATTGATGGCATTCAAGAGCCTTGGTCAAAAAAATAAAGAAAAGAAAGAACAATCCAAGGCCCAGAAAATTCAACCACAAAGGCCATATCAACCAATTAGTTGCAATGTGAAGGCATTTGTTGAGAACCAAGTGCTGATCAAAAACAAAATGCAGGTTGAAGTAGCCAAACCATTTGGCATGTCCAAACATCAAGTCCAAAGGATCATTGGGAATGCTTGAGAGGGAAAAAACCATCAATCAACTTCCTCAAGAGGGTCCAACATGAATATTTCTGTAAATATTATTGAATCAATGCTGATCCATTTGGAAGAAAACCCTTTTTCTTGTTTGAAGGATCTGTATATTCACATCAAGAGAGAATTTGATGTCTCTTTTTCAATACCCTCAATTCAGAAGCTCCTCAAGAGCCTTAAAATTACCTGGAAGATGGTTATGCCAGTCCCTTGTAAGTGGAATGAGGCTTCCTTTCTAAAACAGCAACACAATTTTGTTCTCAATTGTGTCACTGATTTAGGAAGGAATGTTATATTAATTGATGATTCTGGGTTCAATTCCCAGACTCAACCCACTCATGGGTATTCCCTTTCTGGTTGGATTTTTTTAATTATCAAAGTTAAACAAACACTGAAATCTTTCTTTTTTTTTACTACGTCTTGGGTCAGGCTGCCACCCTGGAAACCAATGCCAGGGGGAGCATGATTGACCTCATTGGCTCCCTGGCTGAATTGGGAATGATCTATTTTGAATTGCTCAATAAATATGGTAAGAAAAAAGGAGGAACTGTATCTTTGAATATTGAAAATTTCCTTCTCCAGCTCCGCAAAAAATTCCCACCAAACTCCCTCATCATAATGGATATTTCACCCATCCATTTTGGTTCAGATTTCAACCAATTCATCAAGATCATGAAGGATTCAACCAAATAATCCAATATTTAATTTCTTCCAAAGTACTTCCACATGCTCAACCCAATCAAATTGGTATTCAACATCATCAAGATCCATGTGAAGCACCATGAAATCCAAAGTTGCAAGGATCTTTCCACAGCTATCCATGGTGCTATTGAAGGAAAAATCACAACTGAATTTTCTCAAAAGTGTTTTATACACTGTCAAAAGTTTTACAAAGCATGTGGGGACATGCAACCAATGACCAGGACCATTATCAAAGATCCCAGTAGTTATCTCAACTCTGATTGAGTTTTTACTGTCAGTATTTTTTTTTACTTTTATTCTCATTTATTTATTTCAAAAATAAAATTATTTTTTGATTCTTCTTTCAATTTGAAATTTTTAAAATCTGTGCTTCCCAATTGAGTGTTACATTTATTTTCCAAATTTTTTTCAAGCAGATTTTGCGTTAAAAACGTGTTTCCAGCCAAAATTAAAATGCAGACAGAATACTTGAAAACATGGGAAAATCCAAAGAAAAAAGTGGAAAGTCAATTCTGAATAACTGACCAATTTTTATTAAATTCAGGACAAAAAAATAAAACTCAGGACAAAATAGATATAAAGTAGGACAAAAAAATCTTGGGACAGAAATAAAAAAAAAGCGGACAAGATTTACAATAATTTAGGAAAGTTTTTTTGAAATGCATAGTAATGTCAGGAAAGAGTTGGAGGATGGGATAGGGTTGGTTTAGGGTTTTTTATGCTTAGTTTTATTTTTGTAGTTTTTTGGCTTTTGTTGTGCTTTTATCTAGGTTAGGGTTGAGAGGGAGTGCATAGAAACTTTCTCTCATCTCTGGGTTGTAGGGGGATAATCATACCACCAGACAACCAGGTTGGAAGGAAGGAACTAATTGTCTATCTCTCTCTTGTTTGTTGAATTTTGAAATCAACTCCTTACATACACTTGGGACCAATGAATTCCAAACTGAGGACAATTTAGAGGGGTTTCCACCTCTTGTTTCCACACAGGCCCCACCATATCCAACCAAAAGCCACCCCCCCCCTCTCCAACCAATTGACCAAAAACCACCCACCCCCATTCTCCAACCAATTGACCCCCCACCTTTGACCAATTGACCATCCACCAGTGACAATAAACCAAAAACCAGCACCCCCCATCTGCAAAAAACAACTGTCCCCCCCTCTCCAACCATTCAACCGCCCCCCCCCCATTTCTGACCAACAACTGTCCCCCCCCCCCTCCTTGAGTGAGCAACCCAGCCTCCCCCCTGCTTCTTCCTTGTCCAAATCAATGGCACCATCCTCACCACTCCCACCACCACCATCCTCCCCAAGGCGTATTAGGAATGTGGTGAAGCCAGGAACCAAAAAGGTGGTGAGGGACATTACCCACGTTTCTTCATTGGATGTCCCCCCTGCTTCATCTTCCCTATGGTTTCTGTCAACTTGGTTATACAATCAGGATCACGGCCATTGGGGGGTGATTTAGTCAAATCCCTGGATTTTACCCCTGATTCATCTTTCCTATGGTGTCTGCTGAATTTATTATACAATCACAATCACAGCCTTTGGGGGGGCAATTTTGTCCAATCCTTGAATTTTCCACCCTGCCTTATTTATGCCTTATTTATGCCTTATTTATGTATATTTTTTTGGCTTACTTTGTGAATCAGTTACTATTGGTGTAAGAAGAAGAACAAGATGTTGGAGAAGCAAATTAAAAAGAGGAGGCATTTGAATTTTCTGGAGATAATCAGCAACCAATCCATTAATTTTGTCTACATCACAGAAATCAGGCAAGTTGATCCAGACTCAATGGAGATTCACATCACTGAATCCACCCTGAAGTTTTACACCAAGGTCAACATGGGACGTGTGATCATTAACCCAATAAAAAATCCTGCTTTCTGTCTTTCTGAGTGGTTCCCTTTCTCTGAAATGTCTCCTGAGGATAAAATTGGATGGGAAAGGTTTGCTTTCTGTCTACTCCACCACACTAGACACCCTCAACCTGTGAAAACAAACTTGGCCCTAGTTTCTGGAGTGATTTGGGATGATTGATGGAGAAAATAATGCAAGCAAGAAGCTTTTGGATGATATGGTTCAGCCAAAAAATTCCGCAAGGCTATGAGAAGAATTGGATTCCAGCCTCAAGAAGAAAGAAAAATCCTTTTGGCTGAAGTGTGGCTTTTGAAAATGTTGGAATTCCTGTCTTGTGATCTATGTTGCCTAACACTAGAGTGCAATCTATTAACAAAGCTTTATATTCTTCAATCTATAATTACCTCTTGAGTATTTGAGTCCAGTGTTTTCTTTATTTTATACTGGTTAGTTATAGATCTAGTGACATCTTTATCTTAAATCTAAGTGGGTCCTCATCATTAGCTCATCAGTTTTCTTGTCTAGTGACCTCTTTATATTGTGCTGAGTAGTTGCAGTTCTAGTTGATTCTTTATCTTGGATCCTTGATTCTATTCTCTGTCTCAATCAAGCCTGAAGTGTTCCTCCAATTAGAACGGAATCTAGTGTTTTGGCATTGAATAATTTATATTCAATGTTGTCTCTTCCTTTTTACCACTTTTCAGCCTTGCTTTACTCAGTCTATTTATAGTGCTGCCTGCATTTACATTTTTCTAACTCACAATGAATCAGAGTGCCCTTCTATGACTCCCTAGATCTTCTCCTCTTAGCATTATAAGATCTCCTTCCTCATCCTTTCCTTAGTCAGAACCGCAGTGTCCTACTATAACTTTAACAGACAAAACCCAGAGAATTTCCTTCAACAATTTTTGAGGAGTTTCAGAGGGAACTCATTAAAAACAAAGTTACTTCCATGAACCAAATGGAGTATGATGAATAATACAGGAGTTATTATTTTTCTTCCTTCTTAAGCTTTACCTTTTATGATTTTCAAAACCTCCCCCATCAAGATTCTGATGTTAATTCCTGGAATTTGGTGGATGGATTCCCATCTTCAATACCAAGAGTATAGCCAATGAAAAGTGCACTGATTCTTTGGCGGATGATAATTTTTACATGATTGGAGGCCGGTTTTCATTTAAGGGTTATCAGGTATATCTTGATTTTGCTAAATTTTCAGGGGTTACATTAGCTGTTTTCAACTCCAAAGATTTTACTCATAAAACTTGTGGAGAAGTATCACCATCCACAAAGTATACACAAATAGGTTTCTTTTGTCAAGAATCAAAAAAAATGGCACTAGCAGTCCAGAAATATCTTGATGGAACTTCAAAATTGTCTAACATTGGTGGATATGAAGAACAGATAAAAAATGCTTGTAAATAATTGAATTTGGTTTTTTTTTTGAGAATGCATAGCATTATATTCAAACATATTTACAATACAAACAGCGGAGAAATCTTTTCAATCTCTTTCATTGGTTGAAAACTACTTACAAAGGAAATTTCCAATTAAAACCTTTCCTTTTTCTCTGATTGAGCATGATCTTTGTCCTTTTCATCTTTCTGAAAAATCTAACTCATCTTTTTTCATATCCCTTTCAGCATCAATCTTCTTCTGTTGGGCTGCTTAATCTACCTCTATTTGTTTCTCCTGGGCTATAAGCTCTGTTCTCCCTTTGTTCTCTTCAATTTTCAGATTAAGCTCACTCTTCTCCCTCTTAAAGTCAAGTTTCTTGCTTTCAAAAAGATTTTTCACTGTTTTTCAAAGTCAATAAATCAATTTTTTTTGCATTTTAGGGATTATTTAGCAGTCAATTTTTTTTTCCTTACTTGAATCTTGTTCCTCAATTATTTATTCAAAGCCTCCAAAGCTGGAAGGGTTTCTCCTCTTTTTATGACTTTTTTGGTTGATTTTCATTGGATTGGAGGCCTTGCACTTTCCCTTGGCTAAGGTTGATTGAAGATTACTTTCTTCACTCAGATTGGAAGAAGACGTAGGAAGCCCCATTGGCTTAATCCTTCTGTTATTTTCAAGAAAAGGATGATGATTTTCATATGAAATATGTTAAAATTCAATATTCAAGAAAATAAAAGCCAAACTTACTTGATTTCAGTTATTTTTGGATTGTTAAATGGGGCAGTCTTCCCCAAATTTGGTGGTATCATTGAGTTTATCCATGCTAGGAAGTGATGGATCCAGGAAAGTGTTTGAGATGCTTGTGGACTGGATTGGCGCTGAGTTATCTGTAATTTCAGCAACAGCATTCTTGATGGCTGTTGCTGGCTCTGATGGTGGCCAATTGTATGTTTCCTTGTGATTTGTTTCAATAGGCTGAGTATCATTGATAAGTGGCTCCATATCATTTTACTCTGCTTTTTGAGCATCAAACTCAGCCAGAGAGGTGATATTTTCTTTTTTCCCACAAATTTCATCCATGTGGTGGTAGAAATTGCAGATTGAATTAATTTCTAAAGCACAAATTTTATCTCCTTGGCTTTATTGGCATCAGTTATGCCAAACCCAATTCAGATGGACATGGAGTGTTTTTTTGTGTACTTGGCCCAGTATTTCTTTAATTGCTCAGACATTTGTTTTGAAGACAATCACAGCCCAAATTTTGTTTTTTTCTTGAGCTCATTTGCCATCAGAAGATTACCATTTACCTTTGAAGATGGGGGTTGACCAAGTCTTGTTGCTTTTTCAGACCCAAATCAAGCAGCATAGTTTGAAACAACTTTCATCCAGTTGACCAGGATTAGGTGATCTTTTTGCTTGAGTTTGCCGGATGATTTGGAAGCTGAAGGAGGGGGATTGTTTGTTTTTTGAATTTCTTGGGGATGATTTTTGGGGTAGGTGGTTGCTGATTTTAGATTGCTGGTTGGAAATTTTTATAGGGTGAGGTTTCAGAGGATAGTGTGATGAGCAGTAAGGATGATGAGGTGTCTAAGGAGGTTTGGGTCGGATGGGAGTGGGAAGAAAGGATGTGATTTCCAAGGAGGTTGGAGTTGGATGGAAGTGGGAATCAAGGATGAGCAGTGAGGATTATGAGATGTCCAAGGATTTTTGGGTTGGATGGAAGAAGGAAGCTCAAGGATGAGAAGTGAGGATGATGAGATGTCCAAAAATGTCAGATTTGGAAGAAAGTGGAAAGCAAGGATGAGAAGTGAGGATGATGAGATGTCTGAGGAGGTTGGAGTTGGATGGAAGTGGGGATCAAGGATAAGATTCATGAGGAGGTTGGATTTTTATGGAAGTGGGAAGCAATGGGTGCATGTTGTGGTGCAGGGTGTGGTTGATTCTGTGGATACCTTTATGTACTTTACTTGAAAAAATCCACTTATTTCATGTTAAATTTGACACCTCTGATTTGAAATAAGTGGGTTTTATTGATTTTTAATGGCGGGTTTGAAATGGCAGATTTGGGTTGAAACCCTCCATTAAAAAAGTGTGATGATAAATTCACAACTCCCAGTTGTTTGGGAGTCATGTAGGGCCCTACAAAACCCAATTGACGTGTGGGGGCCCATACACGTGTCAAATTGATGGTTCCAAACACCATTTATTTATTGATTTATTTATGAATTTATTTATTTATTTAGGGAATTATTTTTCTCACGCATCCAACCCTTTATTTCACGCATTATGACATTGGCGCGTGGTTGCACCCGTTTGGTATTTCATGCAAAATTACTTTATTTCACGCAACTTTCAAGAATTCATTTTTTTGAATTCTGACTGCGCAGCGCCATAGCAGGATTTCGTAAACCCCTAACCAAAATCTTTGGTGATTTTGGAGCGATTAGAACCCCTTCAAAAATGCAATTAAAAAATGAAAAAATTCTGTAAAAACAAATTTTCAAATGAGTTTTTTGATCCTTATTTTGGCTATTTGAGGTGATTGTTTGTTTTTTCAGATGCCACAACTTTTTAAAAACATTCAAAGAGTCTTCAAATATTTTTTTCATATTTTTTGGATGTATCCTTTCACCTTAAAAAATTCCTTCAAAAAACTCAAATTTCTCTTTGGTCATTTGAATTTTTTTATTTCATTTTTTTGGGTCATTGAAGCTATCAAAAAGTTGAAACAACATTCAAAGAGCATTGAAATATTTTTTTTCAGATTTTTTGGATGTATTATTTTACCTTAAAAAATTCCTTCAAAAAAGCAAAAAATTCAAAAAATTCAATTTTCTCATTTGACTTTTGGATCCTTATGTTTTCCATTTTGTATTTTTTTTTTGGTGTTTCAAGATTTGAGAATTGTAAGAGAACTATTAAAGAGCTTTTCAAAAAAAATTCAGAATTTTTGGATCTTGTTTTTGACCTTTGAAAATTCCATCAAAAAACCAAAAAATTCAAAAAATTCACTCTTCTTTGAGACCGTCACATGCATATATTCAATATGACTGAAAAAATTTTCTTGGGACCACCACCCTTCTTGGAATGCCCCAATTATCTTCTAAAGCACCCCCTTGACCTGTTCCACCCTCCCATCACCCCCCACCACACCATCACACTACCATACCATGCCACACCACACCACACCATACCACACCACACCATACCATACCACACCATACCATACCACACCATACCATACCACACAAAACAACACCACACCACATAAAACCACACCACACCTTTTCACACCACACCATACCACACCATACCATAGCACACCATACCACACAACACAACACAACACAACACCACATAAAACCACACCACACCACACAACACCACACCACATAAAACCACACCACACCAAACCAAACCACACCTTTTCAAACCACACCACCAATCACTCATCAAAAAAACTTAACCCTCCAGATACTTCAAAACAAGGAAATCTCTTTCTCCAATGGCTCAAGAAAACATACACCCACTTTTCAGAACTGTTTCAACTGTTTAACCCAGACCATCCTCCATTATCTCATCTAATCAAACTAGTGATTAAAATCCTCTTTCTCCTTATTCATCTTCTCAAAATTTTGATTCCACTCCTCTGGCTGCTCCTCCTGAGCTATCATATAATCAAAAGGAGGAGCTGGTTGAGGCTATCAAACCATTGGCCAAGTCTCATGGATATGCCATATCCACCATAGTATCAAATTGCAAAAATCAGGACTAAAATTACCAATGTGATAAATCTGGGGAATATAAACCCAGCAAAAATACCTCCAAATTAAAAAAATCAAGAAATACGGATTTTCCTTTCAGGTTATCAGGCAATTTTTCAAAAAGATTGGGTTTTTGGGTGGTGAAGGTTTTATGTCTACAGCACAACCATCCACCTTCCATTGATCCTTCTACTCATCCCATCCACAGAAGAATCCAAGTGGAGCAAAAGGAGGTGGTTTAAAATTTATCCAAAGCAGGAGTTCCCCCTTTAAAAATTCTCAAATCTCTTATACAAAACTCATCATCCCCTATCCATACAAATCTACCTACAATTTACAAAAAAATGCCCTTGATTGCAAACCTCCTGTGGAAGCACTCCTAATGGAACTCAGGAATTCTTCTTTTTACTACAAAATGAAAAATTTGGATGGTCAAATTACTTCATTATTTATTTCACACCCTTATTCCATAAAAATTCTCAAATTTTTCCCTGCTCTCATTATGATGGATTGTACATATAAAACCAAAAAATTTGGAATTCCCCTCCTTCATATTGTTGGGATAAACAGTTCTTCTAGAAGCTTCTCAATTGAATTCTTTTCCTTATTTCAAGAGAAAAAAACAGAAATATGATTGGTACCTGACTCAACTTCAGGAAATATTTGAAGATAAAGAACCTAGTGTGATTCTGACAGAGAAGGAACAAGCACTTATTAGCTCAATTGAATCAGTTTTTTTTTCCTCTCATAATCCTCTCTGTGTCTGGCAAATTTTCAATAATATTTAAACTCATTGCGGGAAGCACTTTAAATCTGAAGATGAATGGAAGCTATTCCAGAAATAATGGCATCATTTGGCCTATTCAAAATCTGAATCAAGCTATCACAAAAACTTCACAAAACTTTCTCTGGTATGAAATCCTCCCACTTCTGACTAACTTCTTGAAAAATGGATTCCTCTAAAAAGAAACTTTTTCTCCTATTTTTCAAACAAATACTTTCATTTTTGAAACACAAAAAAATCAAGAATAGAAGGTTCTCACTCCTACATTAAAAGATTCATCAATTCTTCTATTGGCTCTTTTTATAATGTAGTTCAAAAAATTGACAGATCCATCACCATCCAAACCCACAAGAGAGCCATTGAATCCTCTCAGGAAGAATTCAAGAATTTCATTGGTTTTCCTCACTGTGTGGATCATCTTTTGGAAAAGATCAGCCACTTTTCCATCAAAATCATTCATTCATCTCATCAAGTTCCTGATTCTTCCACCAATTGCAACAACTGTGATTACTCTTCTTACAAGGGTATACCATGTGTTCACAAAGTCAAATTGGCCATCAGAAAGTCTCAACTCTTCCAAATTGATTATTTTTATCCTCAATGGCATTTCAAAGCTCCCATCTGGGTAAATGTTTCTCTTTTTTGGGGGGATTGAAGCTCAAATGAATGATTTCCTGATTGATTTTGATTTTCCTTTCCCCAGTTAACTGTGAAACCTGAATCAACTGAAGATTCAGGAAAACTTGAAGTTCCAACAAAAGACTGTAATTAAAAACTATATTTCACTAAAATATTTGAAGCATTCAGCAATTTGCCACCTGGAGAACAGCTTTATTATCTGGGTGGAAGCATGAAGCTGTACAGTGGCAGATAACAACTTTCCCTGATTGAAGAGCCAAATTCCACTCAAAGATAAAAAGTTAGAGGAAGGCCCAAAGGACTAGCCACAAATTTCAAGAAGATATATCAGTCCTCAAGCAAAATAGATCCATCTGGTTTTGAATAATTAGAAGAACCCAAGAGGAGAGGAAGGCCAAAGAAGAAATTCATAGAAAATTTGAAGGTCAGTCACCAATTTTTTGGACAAAAAAATATATCAAAATTCATAATTAATTTTTTTTTCTTATGCGTTCAGGTTTCAAGAAGGTGCAAGGCCATCCAAGGGAAGGGGAAGGGAAAAAAAGGAGGAATCAGAGGAAGAGGTAATTTTATAACTATAATTTTTTTTGCAATGGGTTGTTTTTTTTTTGATTAGTCCTACTCATTTTTTTAGTAGAGTGAATTGCTGCCTGAAGAGGAATTATCAGAAGATGAAGACATGCCATATTTGGATGAAGGGGAAGATTCAGCAGATTAAGAGCTTCCAGATTTGGATTTAATTAAGATGGTGAGTTTCATTTTCTTTTATTTTTGTCTAATTTGTTGGATATTTTTTTCATTAATTTTTTCATTCAAACCTTTATCAGAGGTATGGAACCATTGTGAATAAGCAAGTTTATTCTCCTGAATAAAATCCTGCAAGAAGAATCAAGAGAATAAAGGTATCCAATGAAGATTTTGATTCTCCTTACCATCCTCCTGGGGGGAAGGTATTAGCAGCCCCAACAATAAGTTAGAAATTGAGTACATCTGTTATTTTCTCATTTTTGAATTTTGTCTGATTTCTTTTGGTTTTTTCCTCTAGGTTTCCCACACATTATCTTATTCTTCTTCTGGAATATTTGAAAAAGTATTAATTGAAGAATTAATTATTATCTTTATTCCATATTTTCTGTTATAAAAAATTCTTCTTTTTGGTTTCAGTTCCAATAAAAAGATTGCATTGCCCTTAAAACAGCAATTACACATATATCTCATGTTCACAATGTCATAGGGGATGGGAACTGAGGCTTCAGAGCAGCAGCTATTTGCTTGGGGAGGATCTCAGAAGACTGGATTGAATTCAGTAAAGAAAAGGTGAAGAGCTTGATTCAAACCCAATATTCAAGGACACAAGATTACTGTGTGATATCTGGGGTGAAAGTTTCCAAGAAGCAAGAAGGCAACTGAAATACCTTTATGGCCCAGCTACCATGAATATGTGGATGAAATTTCCATGCCATTTTTTCCTTCTGGCTGAAACATATAAGTGTCCAGTGGTTCTGTTTTCTTCTTTAATGCCTTGCAGTTATCTTTCTCTGAATTCCCCTCCCACTCCAAATTCCAAAAATTCTCCTATTTGCTTCATCTTTTAGAAGAAATCCAAACATATAGTCTCATTCAAGTGCAAGTCTGATCATTGGCCAGCTCCCAGGTTAGATCCACTTTGGAAAAGCTTTGTGAAAAAGGATTCCAAATCTTGGAAAACCATTTTTCACAAAAATTTGGATCTTGGTAATGATTTTTTTTACCTCAAAAAAAATCAAGTAGAAAAATAAAACCAATCATAGTTTAATAAATTTTAATATTTTTATCCATATTTGTTCTTTATTTTTTGAATGAAGCTTGTAAGGTGTATGCAAGAATTCAGATGATCTTCAAAAATTATTAATGAACTTTTTTTTATAAAATTCAACATTCTGAAACTTTAATCACCCCAAATAAAATATATAGGCCAAAAAAAGGATTCAAAAATCCAGTGAGAAAATTGAATTTTTTGAATTTATTGTTTTTTGATGGAATTTTTAAAGGTCAAAAATGACATCCAAAAATCCTGAAAAAATATATACAGCTCTTGAATAGTTGTTTTAAAATTCTCAAAGCTTGAAACACTAAAAAATATAATTCAAAATAGCAAACATAAGGATCCAAAAGTCAAATGAGAAAATTGAATTTTTTGTTTTTTTTTTTTTTTGCTTTTTTGAAGGAATTTCTGAAGGTAAAATAAGACATTGAATGAATCTTAAAAAAAGAAAAATAATACTCTTTTTATTATTCTTTAAATTTTTAATAGCTTGAATTACTCAAAAAAATGAAATGAAGAGGAAAATGAAAGGATTCAAATGTCCAAAGACAAATTTGATTTTTTTTGATTTCTTGTGTTTTTTGAAGGAATTTTTTAAGTTGAAAGGATACATCCAAAAAATATGGAAAAAATATCAGAAGACTCTTTGAATGTTTTTCAATATTTATTGAAGATGAATTAACCAAAAAAATAAAAATGAAAATAGCCAAAATAGCCAAAATGATGATCCAAAAACCCATGCAAAAATTGGTTTTTACAGAATTTTTTCTTTTTTTGATTGCATTTTTGAAGGGGTTCTAATGGCTCCAAAATTACCAAATATTTTTGTTAGGGGTTTGAGAACCCTTTCTATGAGGCTGTGCAGTCAGAATTCAAAAAAAATGAATTCTTGAAAGTTGTGTGAAATAAGTTATTAGGATGTATCAGAGTTAGAAAACCTGCCATTAGAAACCCGCCATTTGTTTTGACCAAACCCGCCATTTTTAATGGCGGGTTTCTGAAATACACATACCCCCTAACTGGTGTATTTTGAAATGGCGGTTTTCATGAAAATGGTGGATTTCAAACATTAAACCCGCCATTTATGCATCATAATCCATCCACCATAACCCCTTCTTGATCCTCACCCCAAATGGAGAATTTGCCTGGGAGGGAAAAAGATGGGAGGAGATGATTTGACAAACATACAGAGACGTGGAAAGAATAGGGCTTGCATACCTCAAAATGTTTTACAGGAAATTGAATCCCTTATTGATCCTCACCCCAATCAAAGTATAAGGTTGGGTGGGAAAAAGATGGGAGGAGATGATTTGACAAAAATACAGAGATGTGCAAAGAATAGGGCTTGGAACCCTCAAAATGTTATACAATGAATTGAATCCCTTCTTGATCCTCATCCAAAATTTAGTATGTGAATGGGAGGAGATTAATTGGGAAAAATACAGTGAAAAGGTAGTTTTTGGATTGCTTCCTCATCTGTTTGGATTAAAGAGCCATCCTACCTTTGCTTCATTCATTAGTTCATTGGCCATCAGGAGATAACCATTGACCTTAGAGGATTGATGTTGGCCAAAGCATGTTTCATTGTCCAATACAAAGCAAGCATTGTAGTTGGATGTAATTTTGAGCCAGTTTACCAGGATGATGTTATGAGCTCTCTTGAGCTGACTTGAGCCTTTGGAAGGTGATGCAGGACAATTGTTGGATGTTGGGTTCCTGGGGGATGTTTTCTTTGGTCCATTGGATTTTTTAGTGGAGTTGCGGGGGGAGGATTGCTGAGGGGAAATTTAAAAATAGTAAGAGGGATGAAGGGATGAAGGGCTATGAGAGTGTTTAAGTGGTGAGAGTGATGATTTGATGAGAGGATGAGAGTGATGAAGAAAAGAGAATAGTAAGAGATGAGAGTGATGAAGTGAAAAGAGGGATAAAGCAATGAGAGTTAGGATGTGATGAAAGAAATAAAGTGATGAGAGTGATGAATTGATAAGGAAAGTGATCCAAAGAGAGTTAGCTGTATGTGATGAAAGCAATAAACGGATGAGAGCAATGAAGCAATAAGGATAGTGATACAATGAGAGCTAGCTGAGTGTGATGAAAGAAATAAAAGGATGAGAGTGATGAACTGATCAGGATATTGATCCAATGAGAGTTAGCTGGATGTTATGAGAGTGATGAAGTGATGAGGATAGTGATGAAGAGATGAAGAGCAATGAATCAAATTTTTTTCAAATAAGGTTGGAGTTAGAAGGAGGTGGGAAGCCAGGGGTAGATGACATGGAAAGGTGGCTGAAGCCTTTAAATACTTTATTTGAAAAAACCCACTTATTTCCGGGTAACTCTGACATATCTGATGTGAAATAAGTGGTTTTTTTGATTTTTAATGGCTGGTTTGAAATGGTGCATTTGGTTTGAAACCTGCCATTAAAAAATGGCTGGTTTGCTTAACTCTGAAACGCCCTATTTTTGTGTGAAATACCAAAGGGGTGCAACCGCGTGCCAACGTCAAAATTTGTGAAATAGAGGGTTGGATGCGTGAGAAAAATAGGGAGTATCAGAGTTAAGCAAACCCGCCATTTTTTAATGGCAGGTTTCAAACCAAATCTGCCATTTTAAACCCGCCATTAAAAATCAAAAAACCCACTTATTTTACATCAGATGTGTCAGATTTACCTGGAAATAAGTGGGTTTTTTCAAGTTGAGTATATAAAGGCTTCCACCACCTGTCCACTTTATTTACCCCTGGTTTTCCACCTCCACCAACCTCCAAAAAATTCTACCTCCAACCTCATCTGAAAAAGATTTTATTCATTGCTCTTCATCTCTTCATTGCTATCCTCATCACTTTATCACTTTCATCACATCCATCTAACTCTCATTGCATCAATATCCTCATTGCTTCATCACTCTCATCACTTCATCACTCTCATTGATTTATTGCTTTCATCACATCCCGCTAACTCTCATTGAATCACTATCCTCCTCACTTCATCACTCCCATCACTTTATTTCTTTCACCACATCCTAACTCTCATTGCTTTATCCCTTTTATCACTTCATCACTCTCATCTCTTCCTATCCTCTTTGCTTCATCACTCTCATCCCCTCATCACTTCATCACTCTCATTACTTCATCACTCTCATCACTTCATCACTCTCATCACTTCATCACTCTCATCACTTAATCACTCTCATCACTTCATCACTATCATCTCTTCCTATCCTCTTTGCTTCATCAACCTCATCCCCTCATCACTTCATCACTCTCATCACTTCATCACTTCATCACTCTCATTGCTTCATTGTGTCATCCCTTACTCTTTTTAAATGGCCCCTCAGTGATCCTCCCCCCACAAGTACTTTAAAAAATCCAATGGACCAAAGCAAAAATCCCCCAGGAACTCAACCTCAAACTATCCTCCCCCATCAGCTTCCACAGGCTCAAGTCAGCTCAAGAGAGCTGATCACATCATCCTGGTAAACTGACTCAAAATTCCATCCAACTACAATGCTTGCTTTGGATCCAAAATAAAACACAATTTGGCCAACCTTCTTCCTCTAAGGTTAATGTTTATCTACTGATGGCCAATGAACTCAAGAATAAAACCAAAGTCAGGCTGGATTTTTCATCCAAACAGATGCGGGAGAAATTCAAGAACTATCAAACCAAGTACAAAAAATGCCACTCAATTTCAATCTCCACTGGCTTTGGTATCACCAATTCCAATAAAGCAAAGGGAATCAAGTTGGTGGTTGATAAGTTGGACTCCATTTGTCCTTTTTATGTTCAAATGGATGAAATATTTGGAAAGAAGGCCAATATCACCCCTTCAGCCGCTTTTGATTCCCAAAAATTAGATTCAGTTGATCCTGAGGACCAGGCTGTGGATGCTTGGCCTAGAAATGATGATCCCAATGAAACCTATGAGTGGCCCCAACCTGATGTGGAGGAGGATATTCCAACAGAATAAGCTCCAATCACGTCTACATCAGCATTGATCAACAATTCTAACCCTTCCTTGGACCCCTCACTTCCTTCTTTGCGTTTCTCTCTTCCTGGGGTGGAAGAACTCAACAACTTGGTCAACAAGGAGCAATTTATTCCTGTATCACCACCATTGTCATCATCTTCTCAAGTAAGGAACCAAGATCTTTTCTCTTCTTTCTGGTTTATCCTGACTGATCTAGATTGAAAAAAACAGGCTCATCCATTCCTGAATGGCCAAATACTCAAGCCAATGGGGCCTCCCACATCCCCTTTAAATGATAGAAATTACTATCCCACACAAACCTCCTCTTCAAAGGGAGAAAAAAGGCCCCCAATTCCATCAACATAAACCCCAATAGCATTCAAAATAGGAGAAACACTTCAAATTTTTTGGGGTTTAAGGATATCATGTAGAAGTAAGATTGCAGTAAGCCCATTGGATTCTCCTTGGTTTCCAAATCAAGCTCATTCCTATTCCCCTCTGAAAAACAGTGAGATTACAAATTTTGTCTGAAAAACTTTGGTTTGAAAACAAAAAGTGGGATTGTCAACTGGCCATTGATTTTCAAGAGCAGAAAACCAAGAGTTTGGCTCATCAAAAAAAACTCCATGCTGAGTGGAAGTTGAAAGAGGCAGAGCTAGAGTTTCAAAAAGAGGAAAAGGAGAAGGATTGACAGCAAGCACAACTCAAAATGGAGAGGGAACAACTGGAAACTGAAAAAAGGATGAGTGGTCAATAGCTGTGGCGTGCATTGGTAGCAGTAGAATGGTAGATGAATTAAAGCAGATTACTCAAATGCTGGGCTTTTAAATATATTTTCTCTGATGAAAAACTTAAAAAGAAAAAAAAGAAAATTATTTTTGATTACAAAAATGGTTACAACGCTTAATACTATTTTTAACCCCACCAATGAACAAATAAATTTTGTTTTTGTTTTTATTTGTTTTCCTAGAGTATATTTTCCCACTTGCTAAGTCCCTTTAAATGTTTCAAGTCGTTTTGTTAATGTGCATGGACATGGCCATTCTGGTATGGGTGGCCGTGTCCACAGCAGAAAATGTACAGTGCTTGTACCAATTTGCTTCCCAAACCATTTTCACTATATCTTTTTGCTTGAAATCAATTCCAAACCCCAGGTCTGGAAATACAAATCAACTTTCTGACGCTTTAAATTCATCTGTGGTTTCAATAAGTTGTCCATTTTATTTCTTGGTTGGAACTTGAATTAAAAAGTAATACCCCAAGATGTCACCTTTGTCAATGTGAGGTGAGTTTTAAAAAGAGTTGGATGTGAAAGTGACATGCAGAGAGCAGTCAAAGGGTGTAGGCTGGAAGCCAAATTCCAGAGATGAGAAGGAGGAGATTCATTTTTCTTTTGTTATTTCACGGTTTGATTCAAAGGGAAGTCTGTACAAATTTCAAAACATTTGTCCTAAAATTTGAGAGAATTTTTTGGCCTTAAGGTTGAGACAAGTTTACTCTTGCGGGGAAGATTGAATGGATGATTTCTTCACATAGAGTCCAAATAACTCGAAGGGGTGCATTGATTTTTGTCATCCAATTTACCACATTATTCCACCCCAAGATCTTGAGGGACCAACAGTGTTGAAAAATTCTTTTGTCTGGTGAAGGAAAGTTGTCACAAAGTTGATGTCCTTCTTGTCTTGGTTGGAAAGTTTATCCAATGGGACAAATTCAATTATTTCAACAAGACCCTTGTGATCAGAATTATTGAGAACAATTACTTTGCCCTGGGTGAATGAATGAAATTGCTTGATTGTCTGCTTGGCATGTTCAAACTCAGTGGGCAAGGGTTTTTAATTTTTCTTTTTCTTTTTGGAAGTGATGGAAGGATACAGATCCAAAGGTTGTAGTTTCTGCCCAGACCATACAACCTTTTCATTCATGCCGCCCTCTGCAAGTTCCAAAGAGATTTCTGATTCCCTCATTTGACCCCTTGTTTTCTTCAAAGCCCTCTGCTTGCCACCTCTCTTTATGTTTGTCACCTCATCTCCTTCCATCTTTTTCCCTCCCAGGCGAATTCTCTGCTTGGGGTGAGGATCAAGGAGGGATTCAATTTGGAGTATAAAAATGTGAGTTTGGTGGGAGAAGCAAGAGAATGTAACCAAAAGGGGTCAAAGAAGGGTTACAAAAAAAACATTTCAGTCATGTGATGACAAAAACAATTTTAAAAAACAAAACAAAATAAGGTGGTGTGAAAAAAACGGGCCAGGGTCAGTGGGCTGAGAAGGATTGGGCAGGCTGGGCTTGATTGGCTGGGGAGGAGGTGGGGCTTGGTTGGCTGGGCAGGAGGAGAGGGGTGGCTCAGTCAGGTGGGAAGCACAGGGTTGGGGAGGGGCCGGCAGCAAGCAATGCAGGGTGTGGGTGGAGCGCGCAGGGGGGAGGCCAAGCCAAGGGGGGGGAAAGAGGGGGAAGGTTGGCGTTGGCAAGAAAAGGGGGGGTGAGAGCGGGGGGCAGCAAGAGGGGGCCTGTCAGCTTGCTACTATGTACATAGCAACCTGTCATAGCAACACAAAACCATAAAAAAATAAGAATATCTAAATTAACAAAAGAAGAAGTGAGAAATCCATAAATATTATTAAATAAATTGATTCCTCACCCAAAATTAGGTAGGGTCACTCACTGACCCCACACTTGAAATCCAAGTCCTAACATTTTTAAAATAATTAAAAAGAAAAGTACTAAAAATTACGACACCAGTATGGCACCTTTTGGCCATTTTAAAATTTCACACGTGCTTCCACCTATAGGGTCTGCACCTAAAATTCACTCAGAATTGAGGTTTTGTGTATATTTTAGGAGTTACATGCGGAAATGTGTTATGTCACAATTCCCGCGCGCAGCCCCGCATCATTACATACCCCTACGTACTTGTAGTAGCAGTTTTCCACGTACTAGAGACCCGCGCGCAGCTAATTCTGCCACACACGCAGCGGATCCTAACCCGCGAACATCTTTACTGACTGATCCCCACGTCTGGATCCATCGCGACTAATCTGACAACCAGGTACCGCTCAGAAGAGCTATAACCTAGTTAGGGTTGCCTGGCATATGTAACAAGTTGACATATGCATTAGTAATATTCTAAAAAGATCAAAACTTAAATAAAATTAATAAAAATTAAGTTTAGAACATTTTTTAATAATAAATCAAAGATCAAGGATTACCAAGTAAATCATTGACTCTGATCTTTGAAGACCACAAAAAACTATAAGGAGTGTTCATAAAAATTATTATAAATTATCTACGTGATCAACAGATGATGGAAAATGAGTAAACTTCCACATCTGTTCACTTTAAAGCAATACTAATAGTACAAATGAAGGATGAGTGCAGAATGATCAAATTTACGCCATAATAGATTAACAGATCCTGTGGCTAAAATAGCACAGAAATCCAGAAGATCTAAAGTCAGCTGATTGACAGCACCAAGTCGACGTGCTAATCCTGCCCTGAATGGCTTGCCAGCCTCAGCCCATGAGCAGAACCCTCTCTACGTGCCCTGAGAAGCTCAAAATCACCCCAAAAAGGTATTTATACAGACCTCTTTGGATCCATTATTCCAAGATCAGTTTGCCAGGAATTATTATTATCACTCAGACACCGTGTCATTGTTATTAAAGTGCTTATGAAGAATCTAAGAAAGTGATTTATGACCAAGTCCGTAGTATTATCATTTATTTGTTAAAACCAATCAACCCTTGAATTTTAGTCAAGAAATCCACCCCATCTGCTCTGAAACCCTTCCTATTATTGCAGGATTTTCGTGGTAAAGTGCTCAGAGTGAGTGTTTCCCTTCCTGTCTTGGCTATTGTGCTGTTATGCCCGGCCATTAGTGAAATAAGCCCTTTCTAAGGCACCCATCTTCATTCCAAGGTTCTTAAACTGCCTAAGGAGGCCCCTTGAAGAGAGGTTGCTTTATCTTTAAAGAACCCCAGTAGTATAATACTATGGCCCCTCTTTTATATACATATTGAAACCCTTTTATTACCAAACCAATTAAACCTTGAAACTGCTCTTATTATATTATTTATTTGAGCCTTTAAGCGTTTATTTTTGGAATAATAATAATTATTATTATTCCAGTATTTTTATCATTCTCTGTAGCTAAAGGACTGCAAGGTTCCTGGTATCAGAGATCTGACAGGGCTGGTTGGCATTGGTGAGCCAGGGCAGCAAGAAGGGGCAGCTTGGTGTTGGCAATCCAAGGGGGGGTGCAAGAGGGGGCCAGTTGGCATTGGCAAGCCAGGGAAGCAAGAGGGGGCCAGTTGGCATTGGGGGTTGCCGTTGGCATCGGCAAGCCAAGGGTGGGCAAGAGGGGGGGCAGCAAGAGGGGGCTGGTTGGCATTGGGGGTTGCAGTTGGTGTTGGGAAGCCAAGGGGGGGGGAAGAGGGGGTTTCGGTTGGCATTGGTGAGCAAGGTGGGGGGTCATTAGTTGGGAGCAAGGGAGAGGGTTTGAGGGGGAGGGAAAAGGATGATGAGGAGGAGGGGGGGAGCTTACCTGGGGAATCAACCAGGGAGTTGAGGTGTGGGGGGCTGAAGGGGGATGGAGGGGGATCGATGTCAGTATTGGATGATGGGGAGGATGAGGAGGAGGGGGGGAAGCTTACCAGGTGTACTGGTGAGGTGAAGGTGATGGGTGAGGTGGACGTGGTAGGTAAGGAGGAGAGTGGACCAGTGGTTTGGTGGTGTGAGGTGTTGGGTCTGTTTTTTTGAAGTCCACCAAAAGAGAAAAAAAAAACCAAGTGAGTCAGCCTAGGATTCTTGGTTGAACAACCAAAACCAAAAAAATAAAGTGAAGGGATTTTTTACCTATTTCAAAATCAAAAATTAACCATCAAAGCAAGCAAGGGTGAGAGGTAGAATCTGTTCTCTCATAGAAGAAGATGAGGGAAAAGATGAAATAGGGATGAATTGAGGCGGATTGGGAATATCATCTTCAAATATTTTGTCCCATTCATCTTTGATGTTGGCCAAAAGGTTGTGAAGGATGACACAAGTGATAATCCAGTTGATGAAGAACTTCATCTCTTTGGGTTTTTGAAGCTGTTTTTGAATTTCCCTTAAGCTGGACCCTCTTCCTTTCAGGACTCCTATTGCATGCTCAATCCAAACTTGTGATTGGGAAAGATGATACTTGCAATTAGTTTTTCTTTGATCATTGGATGAAACATTCTGGTATGCTGGAACCACATATTTCCCACTAGCATAAGCCAAATCAGCCAGAAGGTATTGATCTTGGTCAAAGTAGTTCTCTGTTTGTTGGGCAATCCTCATCTGATTGAAAAAATATGAATCATGACAAGAAACTGGAAGGCCAGTGTGGAGGGATATGAACTTCTTGTTGTTATAACAAACAAGTTGTAGGGCCATGGAGTATATAAACAAAGAGATGCAACGTATTTGGTCAGTGTGTGATCCAAATTTTTATCAAAGTCATGGGAAAAGAATGAATCAATTGCCTCTTTTTCCAATCAAAATAGTGGTTGCCATCTAGGTTGTGTTTTTCACTCAAGTGGATGGTGGTTCCATCAACAAAACCAATACAACGTGGAAAGCCTTGTGTCTCCATTACTTGAGATATCTCCTTTCTTTCTTCTTTGCTTGTCCAAGAAAGGACTGAGCAACAGAAAGATAGGATAGCAATCATGACTCTCTTGGTGTATAAGTCAATGGTTCCATAACCAACTGAGAATAGATTTTCTAATCAATGAATTTCTGCTCCATTTCCATTGGATCCCATTCTACAAAGAGAAAAAGCCAGTTGGATAGCTGGATTGTGTTGAGGATTCCAAGAATTGTTCTGGAAGATGTGGTGGTCTTCAATCATTCTCAAAATTTTTATGAATGAAGGCTATAGAGTTTGGAGCAGTTGCTGGAAGCTTAAGTTGGGGAGGAGATGAAGCTTTTGCCTTTCATACATAGTATTGTGGAGAATTTTTCTTCTTGGAACCATGTATTGCTTTTCTAATAGAGAATTCAAAGCCAACCAAGTTGATTCCAAGCCGGAGTCTGAATCCAAATCTGAATTGGAAGTCAAATAGTAACAAAAGTTCATTCACATTTTTTGTGTTTTCAACTTTCTTCCAGGAATTTTGATTTGAAATGTTGAGATGAGAAAGATGGTGATGGGATGTGGGGTGATGAGATGATGATGTGATTTTTGTGAAGCAATACAGCTGTGAACCAATGGAGATGTGAAGAAATGGAGATGAGATGTGTGTGATGTGATGGAGATGGGATCGGTATGGATTTGCTGAGGCAGAGGTGCCAACAGGTGTTTTGGATATGATGGATGGTGGATGGGTGATGATCCATAAATGCCGGGTTTAATGGTGGGTTTGATTTTTGAAATAATTCATTTTCATGAAACCTTCCATTTTGAAATACACCAGTTAGGGGGTATGTGTATTTCAGAAAACCGCCATTAAAAATGGGGGGTTTCCAATGGCGTGTTTTCTAACTCTGATACGCCCTAATAATGCCCTTTATTTATTTATTTATTTATTGATTTATTTATTAATTAATTATTTATTTATTCATATATTATTTATTTATTTATTGATTTATTGATTGATTGATTTATTTATTTATCTTTTTATTTATTTATTTATTCATTCATTCATTTATTTATTTGTTTATTTTTTAATTTATTTATATATTTATGAATTCATTCATTCATTCATTTATTTATTCATTTATTTATTTATTATTTATTTATTTATTTATTAATTTATTACTTGATGAATTAATTCACTGGTTTAGTTATTTATTTTAACACAAAATCCCCTTTTTTGATTTTTTGGTTGATTTCTTTTTTTTATTATTATTATTATTCAATTTATTTTAGATTTAGATTTTTTTGGCCCACAACGCATGTAGTCATGTGGCACAGGACACGACTACATTTGAGTCCTGTACAATGGCACAAGACTCAAATGTAATCTTTTAGGGTGCCACACAAAGTGGTACCATCATGGGGGAGCTACACAACTAAATTCAAGTCGTGTAGAGGCTACATGACTTGATTGTAGTCATTTAGAGTGCCACACAGCCTATCTGAGTTGTGTACATGACTCATTTGAGTTGAAAATCTATCATCACCCATTAAAAAATTGTGGGCTAATAATAATAATAATGGCAGTAATAACAATAATAATAATAATAATAATAATAATAATAATAATAATAATAATAATAATAATAATAATAATAATAATAATAATAATAATAATAATAATAATAATAATAATAATAATAATAATAATAATAATAATAATAATAATAATAATAATAATAATAATAATAATAATAATAATAATAATAATAATAATAATAATAATAATAATAATAATAATAATAATAATAATAATAATAATAATAATAATAATAATAATAATAATAATAATAATAATAATAATAATAATAATAATAATAATAATAATAATAATAATAATAATAATAATAATAATAATAATAATAATAATAATAATAATAATAATAATAATAATAATAATAATAATAATAATAATAATAATAATAATAATAATAATAATAATAATAATAATAATAATAATAATAATAATAATAATAATAATAATAATAATAATAATAATAATAATAATAATAATAATAATAATAATAATAATAATAATAATAATAATAATAATAATAATAATAATAATAATAATAATAATAATAATAATAATAATAATAATAATAATAATAATAATAATAATAATAATAATAATAATAATAATAATAATAATAATAATAATAATAATAATAATAATAATAATAATAATAATAATAATAATAATAATAATAATAATAATAATAATAATAATAATAATAATAATAATAATAATAATAATAATAATAATAATAATAATAATAATAATAATAATAATAATAATAATAATAATAATAATAATAATAATAATAATAATAATAATAATAATAATAATAATAATAATAATAATAATAATAATAATAATAATAATAATAATAATAATAATAATAATAATAATAATAATAATAATAATAATAATAATAATAATAATAATAATAATAATAATAATAATAATAATAATGACATCAAGCATTCACCACCAACCTGGATCATTAAGCAGGAGACCTGAATCTATTTAAAAACCCAGATTACTTCAATGTTTTTCTACACAGTCATCATCTCATTTCAAAATCATTCCAAATGATGAAATTTAATCATTTGTAATATATAACCCCAGGAATCCTTGGGTATATAATTCTCATCACTAAATATGGCTCACTTTCTAGATCAAATTTCACACCATAATCTATAATGAAAACATGTGATCATAAAAAGACAAGGACTTTCCCTGTTGATTTCAAAAAAAATAAATTAGAACTTTGAAATCCCTGACTGCCCTTTTGAGCTTAGGTTGTCCTTCTAACCCTCCTATTAGTGCCTGCACAAGCCTTTTAATTATTTGAAAGGGATACATACCAACTTCATCTTAGGTGTATTTACCCTAGACTCAATTCAGTCAATAGAAAGAGATCCTGTACCCACCAAGACCCTTAAGAAAGGGTTTCTTTACCCCTCATTTATGAATTTGGTTTTCACTATGCTAAGGAACCCTCATTATACCAACAATCCCCTACTTTTGATAATTTCATCCTTAACAAGACTCAACAGGTAACTTGTATCATGTCATACTGACACCAAACTCAGTCTAACCTCAGTCTTACCCTCAGGCCTGATCTACTTTCTTAGGAACTTCAACCTCAGGGCTCAGGAGACTTACATCAATATGTCTCCAGTAACTATATACCTCAGGATCTTCATGCAGTACATATCTACATATAGTCTAACCTCATACTATACACAGATAGACTCCATAGGCTTGCACATACTCAATCTCCCAGGCTCTACTCTACCTCTCTGTCTAACCCATACCTCTTTGGGTTACCTCTCTGTCTAACCCATACCTCTTTGGGTTATCTCTCTGTCTAACCCATACCTCCTCTGTGTGGTTTATCCTTTGGGAATCTTTATGTACATCCTCCTGCAGATTGTATTACATACTCTCTCTACTTAGTACATAGTGTCATGACTCCCATGGACACTGTACATCCTTCAACTGTACTATCCCAACTTAGACAGCTCAGACCTGGAACCTTGTCCCAATGTAGAAGCAGCCTAACCTAATGTAGTAGCATCCCTGATCAGCCCTCTCTGTTACTTAGACTGTTCCCATGACATCATGTGTGTAGTCTGAGCCCCAATCACTTGTACCTCTGTTGTAGTTCCAACCTCTTGTCTATTTAATAAGCCTCCTCTTTCCTCTTCCTGATGCTTCCACCAAGAAATCAGTTTACTACTTCTTACTAGGAGATCCTTCCCAGCAAGTGTCATTCAGCACCATTCAACCCAATCCTCCTCTGCTCCTGTTAGCCTCTTTCAGTAACCTTGCCCCCAAGCCTACTGTGGGTAGAGACCCCTCTGTGCCAAGCCCTGCTTGCATGTCAGCAGCCCTTGTGACATATCAATACTCACCAGAGTAAGTTATTATCCCTGTTCTACTTGAATCATTCATTTTTTCTGTCATATCCTCATCCCAAAAATCATTGACCTGATCATCTCATGTGTTTTAAACCTGCTTGCCTTCTTGTATTTAAATAAAATATTTGATTGATGTGGACTTTTCAAGCTTCCATGGGAATTTGAACCTCTAGGACATCATCATACTTTCACAATCTTGATGACTATCATCACAATTATTTTGATCTAGATCTCTAGCTTTTTTTCTTCTTTCTTTCAAAAAAAACCCTCCAGGGGTCTGACCAAGCTCTCTTGATATAAATATTTACTTTTGTATTCATTGAACCAGATCTCCTTGAAAAAATCTTACATTAGCCCAAATTATTGGCATCCTCCCCTTTTTTTGAGGGAAACAACAGTGTATGGATTCTATCTGTCTAGGTCAAGTCCCTCATTGGACAAGAGTAGTTAATGATCTATGGAGAGTTTAATGACAGGGAAAAGTTAATGCAGTCAGTGGGATACAAGCCCAAATCTAACCTTTTCATGCAGGATTCTCTAACCGTTGAGCTATAACCGCTTAGTGCAAGGTGTACATCACAACATCCCCCCATGCACCAAGCACCCATTTGGGGCTCCCTTTCAACCCAAGAGTCATGTGTTTTGATTCAATTTTCAAGCGTGATATTTGGCATGAAATTTAATCAGGATGCACCAGCTGCAGTTCTGGGCTTTTTTTTTTTGAAACAAAAGCGTAGTTTTTTTTAAAATTGTGCAAAATGAATGTAAATATGGGTTTTGGGCGTGAGGCCATACAACTAGGGGTAGCACCATTTGTGGCATGGTGGAATACAAGCTTATCTGATAGGTCATACGTGGGGAGCAAAAGATGCATGACAAGTCTTTTTCAGGGTAGGTGAGAGGACGGGGCTTGTGATTTTGCAACCATGTTTCAGGTCAATTCCAGTGGGTAACGGTTATTGAAAGTTGAAAGGCTCCATTCACAGGCCAAATTACTAGTTAGTAAAGGTTGTCAAAAGTCAAAATGGGATTGTTGTAGCTGGCCAACATAGAAGGGGTAGTGGCCAGGGGTTGCCTCTGCCGGGATTCAAACACTGGACTTGTACATTGTCCAATGTAAATATTTTCACAGGGGTGGTACCAAGCTTCTGTGGGTGATGGTTACTACTAGGCCATCCAGACCCTAAAGTGCTGGGCTCATAACCTGTGATGATGGGGAAAAGGTAATGCAGTCAGTGGGAGTCAAACCCACATCTACCCATTGCATGTGGCATGATCTAATGATGAAGGGATATCTCAGTTAAGTGTATATCAAAACAAGATTTAATTCCCCCAACAATTATTCTTCTATCCTCAAAAGGGCTGTTATTTATATTTCTCAGTATGTATTTGTTGTTGTGTATCTGCAGGGTTCCACATCATCTTTGAGGAATGTTCTGGTACATACTTGAGGTGTATGGATTATTCTGTGGTCTTTATAATATGTGTTATGTACTTATAACCTTAATCTCATTATACTAACTGTTGAGCTATAACTGCTTGGTGCAAGGTGTACAGGGGGGGAAGTAAGTCATCCCACTGATTTGTCAAAATCAGTAGTTTGATTTTTAGACACATTTTCAAGGCCAAATTTTCCAGTCCAACAATTCATATATTTATTTTGAATTTTATGATGATTTATCTTAGCATCTGTTCTCTTAGATGGAAATTGATTGATTAGTAAAATAATCCAACTATCATTTTTTGAAAAACAATACAAAAAGGTAGAAAATACCCCAAAATAGATGTTTTAGAAAGAGAAAAAATAAAGCCACTCTGTTGCATTTAGTGTTGTTTTTAATATATTCAATTTTATGGAAGAATCAGAACAGCACTGTAAAAACCAAAACCAGGCAGATTCACTTGTTCCATTCATGGGAAAAGCAAATTAGATTGATGTGATTATTTTGTGGGTTTGATGATATTTTGATTAAATAATCAAGATGGGTATCCAAGAACTCATAAAGGTCAAGCAGAAAATAATTCTGATGCTATTTGAGCTCTACAGTATGTATTAATTTGAATGTTTTCCTTTCTTTAGAGCTTCTAGAATTTTTCAAAAAAATTTGGTTTTTTTTTTGGTTTTGAGGAGGGGCTCATGCTATTTAAAATTTTAAAATGAAAAAAAAATAATATAGTGAATAAATCATCTTGATCTCATTGATGATTTGACACCTTAAAAATAAAAGAAAAATACAAATAAAAGGAAATATCAAATGTTGGAAATGACAGAGAAAAGAATCCAAAAAATTTCTGAGAATAATCTTTTTTTGAGTTTTCTGGCAGAGATTCATCTATATCAAAAAATAAAGTGTAAGAAATTGTTAATCTTTGTCATATTTTTTGTTGATTCAAAACAGTTTGAGTTGAATTGAACTCATTCATTTTCAGATTATCTTTCAAGAACCATAGAATTTCCTGGTTTTTTTCATTTCACACATCAGTGTGAAAACTTGAGTCCCCCCCTTGTATGTACATCACAACAAAAAGGACCCAGCTGGTCAAGCCGAACCCCAAGGTGGCTTGGCTGATAGTCGTCAGTATCTATTCGACTCCGTTGATGGCAGTTAGGCTATGTGAATAAATAAATTGGTAACGTAGGGAGGAGATGGATGTGTCTGATCGTCTAAGTCGATTCCTTATTCTCTCCCGGGGTGTAGCCTTAGAATATTAAGTTGCGATCGATGGCAAGTGAATTTTTAAGCGCATGTTCGTATGGGTCAGGATGGATGGATGTTCATAATACTTACATGTGTATGTACGACATACTGCGCCCGACCATACACATAGAGGCTCAGATCACATGTGAGTATGTACATACTTATGTGTTCATATAAACATCGACATGCTTTACGATCTTTGCAAATCTTGAAAGCTTCTCCGAATGACGTCACCCCGGGCTCTATAGGGTAAGGGTAGGTACCCTTTTCCTACGAGTCAACCAAGACCCCATGCGGTTGTTCATGAGCTCTCGTGGAACTCGACTGCATGGAAGCTTGAGGGATCGATATGAGTATCGATCGAGGAGATTTTCGTCGTGCTCCAGTCCCAGCCCACCAGCTGAGGCTGGCTGGCCCTGAGTCTTGACTGACTCTCATCATGATCATCGAACTGGGTGGGATTCACAAATTCATATCATCCTTATCATTTGATCATCATCATGATCTCGAGGATCAGATTGGTTAGCTTCGGGTCGGGCAGATGGAAATTCTTGATGACTTACATCTTAGTGTATCTACCACTCAATCCACTTGTCCAACCATCTTCGAACAGTTTTTCTCTGTTGGTGTTTAATGCCCTGCGCCTGCCTATGGGTCTTTTCTTCATGACCTCTTGAGCCTCACGTTATCGGAACTCATCATGATCATCATCAGGCTCAGGCTCATGGTTAGTCTTGGGCTCCGTTCTGGTCAGAGGGAGAGGGGTGGTGGCGATCACCAATATGCATGGTACATATCTACAGATGTATCTGCGTAAGGGTATCGAGCTGAACGTGACGTTTCCTCTTCCATTTTTTTTTTTTTTTTTATATCAAGTTGTATGATGTCACTCAAGAACATCCTCCTCTACCCTTCCTCATAAACCAGCCGTAAGAGGACACACCCCCTACCCCCGATGGTGTGGATGTGCCAAATGATGTCAAGCTCGAGTTCGTCGATCGTGAAAGGGTTGGTCATCTGACGTATTTATGATCAATATCCATCTCGTCATCTTCCTCGTTCTTTTTTTTTCGGGTCTTCGTTTCAGGTCCTTGTTGAAAGTCAGGAGGAGGCTGATTTACAACATGTAAAGGGTTAACTACCAACTCTTAGCATGTGTATCATGTGTCTATTTATGTCTACTAGCTGGTTCTGATGCAACCCCGCCAATCGATCTAAGTGACTTGAGTGATCTGGTGCGGCTGGTGAACTGTTAGGATGATGATAGTTCCGAATCGAGCCTTCAACCTAGCAGGGCATTGACTCACTCGATCTCGGTTCTCATTCTATATGGGCCCACTCTGGTTGTCAGTTGATGGTCTTCAGCGCCATAGTGGGGAGCTCAAGACTACCGGAGGGATACATTTTTATTTACATACACCCCTCCTGAGTCCTAGCTCGATGGTTGTTACAACCAGAAATGTATGGGGGGTTGTATCGAATCATAGGGTGGTGTGGCTGATCGGTTCAGTCTCGTTTCCTGCCCTCTACGGCAGCACCGGTGTGCTAGCCTGTAAATGGGTCTACCACTACTCACCCACCATAGGATTCCTGTGGATCCCCGACCTCAGAAGATGGCGGGCGTAAACCCTAGGAGAGCTTGAAATATTTTAGTATTCATCATCATAGTAAATTACCACTCGAGTTCTAACTCCAGTCGACCGTCTCCAAACGCTAATAGTGAATTATCATGAGGCTTGATGGTTCAAAATCCAATCGAGTCACATCTTCGTACATACAATAAGGGGAAGCAAGAAAAAAAAAAAAAAAAAAAAAACGAAAAAAAAGGGATAGAAAGGTAAAAAGAGAGAGAGAGAGAGAGAGAGAGAGAGAAGAGAAGAGAAGAGAAGAGATGGAGAGAGAGTACAAGTAATTATTTTTGACTCATTTGCATACCAACCTACTGGCTTCAATCGATCCAATTCGAGTGCCACCCATATCATCCCATCGATTGCTATAAACAGCGCCCTTCCGAAACGTTTCTCAATCCCACCCTGTAGCTCATCCCAAACATCCTAAATAGACCTCCTTCATCCTCCCTATCTTCATCCCCCAAGCTCAGAACTTGGGACCACTGGGAGAAATTTGAGCAATCCGATCGTACTTCATCCCTCATCTCACTGCTTGTGCCCTCGGCCAACCCCAGGAATCCATCATCAAACTGTTAAAGAAAATAGAAACATCCCATATATCGCTATTCGAGTACGCTAGAAGAATAGAGTAGATAGGACGATCTTACCTGCTTCCCAACTTGTCTCATCCATCATGTCGGAACTCAACCTCTATGGCGCGGTCAGTGACCGTACCCAAGCTGAGATGGTTGTTGATGCAATCCTAGTAAGCTTCTCATCTCATCCCACCAGGAATAGTCCTACATCCGCCATCAGATCATTCCCTTCCCCCCTTTTCAAAGTTGATGATAGATGAAGAGAATCCTTGGAGTTGATCATCATCGTTTCGTTTGATAGTTTGATATGGATGGTACCTTGGTAGATTCGATAGCTGCTGTTGAATCAGCCTGGGGTGCGGTTGCCAAGGCGCTCCATCGAGACCCACAGGAGGTCATCGATGCTACCCACGGTAGACGAGCGATCGACAATTTGAAGGATTTAAAACCACATCTGAGGAGGATGTCGAACGCCGAGATGGAACCTCACGTGGAAGCCTTTGAGACCGAAATCTTACGTCAAGCCGATCATTATCAGAATGAAGTCAGATCGAGAAGATCGAGCGCAGCTAGTAGTAAACGTCAGAGTCGTGAAACTAGTCGTAAGAATTCGGTCATCAATCCTGCCTTAAACCATCATCACCATCCAGAGCATAGTTACCATAATAACTATCAACCTAGGAGGAAATCTAGTCTCAATCATTCCATCACCGCCGATGGTGTATCCTCTAGAATGGCCGTCAGTTTCTCTCCAGCTCCCTGACTCTTACCATCCACCTTTGACTCACTCGAGCTTCTCCTCTGGAACAGGCCCTAGGTTTAAAACCCTTGACTCAAGCCCCTCCCAACGGGCACCACTCCGATGAGCTCAACCCTAACTCTTCCAACATTGATGAAGACGTGTTTGATGATGATGACGATGAGGATGATGACTCGATTAAGACTGAGAATGAAGAGGTCGATGTCTCAGATTTAACAGTAAGGCTCTCTTAGATCATTTCCATCGGTGGATGTCCTCTCATCTCTTCTGCTGACGGATTCACTAATCCCCCGAAAACAATCCCAGGATAAATCTGTACGGATCTTACCCGGAGTTCGTCAACTTATCGATAGCTTACCTGAAAACCGTTACGCTGTCGCCACATCGGGAGCGAAGACATATTGTTATGGGGCACTCAAAAGAGTGGGTATCACCCCGCCCAAGGTAACGATCACTGCCGACGACCCTCGTCTCAAGAACGGCAAACCTCATGTATGTAGAAACCTTTGGCATCTATCAAACCCTTGAGATTCTACGCATTCTCATTCGAACAATCTAGCCCGATCCCTTCATCCTCGCCGCTCAGTGCTTAGGCTTCGAACCAGCAAATTGCTTGGTGATCGAAGATTCCCCTTCGGGTATCAAGGCTGGAGTGGCCAGTCGTGCTAAGACCATTGCAGTCTGTACTTCCCACCCACCCGAAAAGAGTTGAGTTTGTCTTGGCTACCTTTCGGCCCCCTTGATGGCTTCTAGTCTATGATCTGATCTTGATCTTCTCGATCAACTCTACATTTGGTAGTCTCCAATTGTGGTGCCCATTGGTTGATACCCACCCTTGATGTCGTCAAGGCAGAGGTTCGAGAGTCGGATGGAAGGCTGAGGATCTATATCGATGTTGAGAAGCAGGCGGTCGAAAACGCTCGAAAGAGCGCCGTCCAGGCCAGTTCACCACCGCAACTCTTGGCTTCTCAGATCGGCAACGGTGCTACCCAATGATCTTATCCCCTCATCGATCGAGTCTGCTTTAACGACAGTTGAATGGGCACTATCCTGAATGGGTTTCCCGCTCAACCCAAGTAGTGAAAAATTTATCGACGATCTCTTAAAGTCTCATAGGCGACCTCATCCCTATTCTCGAATTCTTTGAAATCTTCTGCTGTGCCCCCCTTAAAATTCTGGGCATTTTTTTTTCAATGCATGCATGAATGGGATCGTTCTATACTTTGGATCAGTTTCCCCATACACTCGTAAATCATCCCTCTACAGTCGATGGCAAATTTGGCCTGAGACTCTTCCGGAGCCTCAGGCTTTGGCATGGGCATTGCTTCACCCCTCAATATGAGATAGGAGTGAATGATTTGTGGTGTTTTCTAGCTCACAGTCCAAACTACGGAAAAAACAAAGTCGGGTCAGTATGGCTCAGCATCACAGGTAAAGCTCATGAAAACCATCAACAAAAAGGAGGGTGGTTTGAATTTACATTCTTGCAAATGTACAAGACCTCCAGAAAAATGAAAATGAACTAAGCAATAATGTTATTGGAGGTGTATTATGACGAAATATCTTGCATCAATGAGACCCATCTTTTCCCTGTGTGCAATGGTTTGGGGCCTGGGCATTCAAAACTCCCAAGGTAGTTTTATGCTTGACTTGATTCTCAACCATCAGGGGGGGGGGGGAGAAACAAAAACAGATCAAAACTGTACTCTGTAGAGCTTCCATGAGAGTTAAAAAGATCGGAGATTATATCAAGCTGCCAGTTTAAATGGTGCTTGAAGCTTGGCCCTGGTGAGGGGGTTCAGTAAGACACATGAATGAATTGAAGCATGAGACCTGCCACTGTGTACAACTCCTCCTTCAATTTTTTTTTATAGGGTTAAACTCCAGAAGATCATCATCACTTCCTTCTCTGACTTTCTGGTCAGATATCATCCTCACCATAATCCTTTAAGCTCATGGTGGAGGGTTGCCTCTTATGATTTTTTTTCATTCATTTATTCCCTCAAGCATTTTTCCCCTACTCATCCCATCCTGCACCCAACTGCTCCATGACTTGATTTTAGAACTGTTCATAATTCCATCCCTCCTCTTATATAAATATATTTCCAGGTATTTCAATTCAAGATCTGGTGAGCCCCCACCTCCCTCCATCTCACCTTATTAAAAATTACACCTTTTCATTCAAGACATGAGTCTTGAGTTGCTCATTTTTATACCAAGATATGTTAACTTTGGGGCAATTTTGACTCAAAGAAAAAATTTGGAACCTGTGATAGCATAAGATGGTAGAAGCATAAAAAACAAAACTAGCAATTGTGGAGGACCAGCACAAGTTGACAGTTGGATCACATAAGTTAGAAATGAAGATTGGATCAAGGGGAGAAAAAAGGAAGGTAATCAAAAAAGAAACAACAGAGATACTGATCAAGCTACCTCTTCAAGAATGAAGAAGTTTGAACCTGTAACAACAGAGGATGAGAGCATCAAAAAAAAAAAACCTAGAAAGTATGAAGGTCAAGCATGAGGTGAACAAAGGAGGTAACAGTTGCAGTAAATTTAAGGTTTTTGTATAGATTTTAAAGGTTATAAAAAGTTTTGGGACTAAGCAGTGAATGGATTTAATTGAAAAAATGATTTGAACTTGAGGAAAAGATACAAGGAGACAGGAGAGACAGAACATATATTGGTAGAGGTGGAATGGAAACACAAAATTATAAAATAATATGATCAAATAGGGAGCTTTCCAATTTGAGTATGTTGCTTATACAACCCCTCACTTGATCCAATCATCAATGGCCCAGGTTGGATTCATGATGACTTGGAGATGATTTTTGAGTTTCAGGACTGTGGGGTTCTTTTTCAGAGGTTTTAGTGGATAGTTTTTGGGTTGGAAGTTACTTTGGGATGAATTTCTTGGTAAAAAGTGGGTCACAGTAGAATTTAAACCAGAAATTGATGTCCTGGGATGCCATGGATGAAGTAGACAAGGTTGGAAGGATTGGCCAAGGAGCTATCATTGTTGGTAAGAAGTTCTGCCAACTGGATTCCAGCCCACAGGAGTTCATGGCAGAATGTTGTGAGGGAGTTCAATTTCAACCTTGGTAGAGGAGAGTGAGACCAATTTTTTTTTTTTTTGAATTCTTCACCCAATGGAGTAAGCCATTGAAAAAAAGAAAATTTCAAATCAAAAGAAGAGAACTACTACTTGCACTTACCTCCACAATCTGTGTTCCAGAATCCTAGAAGTTCTTTTAGTTGAGTACTGGGGCACAGCCTTACCAAGGAAGAGTTTAGGTGTTGTGTGCTTCTGAGGTAATGGAGTGTGTGTTTGGAAGAAAGATACTGGGAATTCCTGGGATATTAAAAGAAATTAGAGAGAAATTCATAGGAAAAATATAGATCAGGAAGGTTCCAGAGATCAAGGAACTGAAAAAGACCTACTAATCTTCTATAGCTGAAAGGGATGGTAAGGAGGGAGGGTTGTAAATTTTGGGATGGAGCAATTTTTATTTTTTGCGTAGGGGGTATGGAGTTTTTTGTTGGTATTTTGGGGAAACAAAATCAAGCAGGATGGCTTTCATATATTTATCCTGCAGAAGTAAAGTTTAACCTTTGAGTTTGGAAATATGGATACTCAGGGTTTAATTTTCCACACCCAGGCCCTCCATTCAAAAATGGCAGTTTATCAGGGAATTTTTAATTTCTCCTTCCAAGAATCACCAAAAAGAACATTAGTGATATACACATAAATCCAGATTGGGAAGTTTTTCCTGGATGAAAAGTACAGGAATTGGTTAGTATGGGATGGAAAAAGGCCAATGGCTTTTAGGGTAGTGGTGAGGGAAAAATTCCAAAAAAAAAAGGAATATGCTTGAACCAATATATAGATTTATACAGGAGTAGGGTGTTGGTGATATTGGAGGAGATACCATTTGAGCACTTGATGAATAGCCATTTTCTTGGGAGATATTTTGAGGAAGGTGGATTTGATTTTAATTTAATTGAATGGGAGATGAAAGATGACACAGGGGGTAAGGAAGATTTTGAGGGAGGTGAGAAATCCCATGGGCAAGGAAATCTAAGAGAGTTATAAACCCTGACTATTCCAACAACCCTTTACTCATGGGAAAGCATTTTACTTTTTGAGGTTTCTGTATTAATTGGTCTTCCTTCTGAAGACCTATACTGTACCTAGAAAATGGATTTACTCACCAGGAGAGCAGTTTTCTGGTGACAATAAATTGTTTTTTTGCATGATTTCTAGTTCTATGTTGATAGCTTCTATTAAGTTTTTTTTTTCTTTGGGGCCATTTAAACATCTTCCTAGGTTTTGGAATTGAGAGCAAGTTATGAGGTGGAATTTTCAGAGTATTCCATTCTGGTTTTACTTAAAATATTCCATGGTTTCAGATTTCCTATATATTTGCCACCAGGAGTGTCAGTTTCCCAAGCATAAATCTTGCTGGAAGGAGGGAGAGGTTTGTGGGAAGAAAGGTCTGGTGGTTGGGAGGGTACTTTTGGCGGTTCTACTGAGTTTTCAGAAGGCAGGCAGGGGGGAGGGAATTTTATGCTAGGTGCAATAGAGGATTTTCCAAGGATGGGTGGAGGAGAAGGGAGATCTAGGGAGAGGGGGGGGCTCTCTTGGCTGGTTTCATTCCAGAAAAAGTAACTCAGGGCAGGTGAGAGGGTAGGATAGATTGAGTATGGTAAACAATGATTTACAAAACTTCACACGATGGGTCATGATTGAATTTCCTGTGTTTGGGTGCCATAATTGGTAGTTGATGTGGCCTTTCACATATCTAAGAAAAAGGCTGGCTGCTTTTTGGTCTCTAAATTTTCTGAAATTTTTGCTGTGGTTGTATATGGCCCAGAACCCAAATGGGTGGATATTCTTTAATTCAAGGGTATTTTCCAAAAAAAATTCTCATGAGGTGACAAGAAATTGAGTTTGGTAGGGAGTTTATTTTTAAAGGTACATGGCCATGGAGGAAGCCTTGGTTCAGTATTAGGGGGGAATTAAAGAGTGTTTGAGTAAGAACTGTGCCTTGTTTATGGGGTTAAAATTTCCTCTTTAATCCAGTTCATTATTTTTGGGCTGGAAAGGTGCTTAATTCCAAGGTAAGTGTATTACATGGAGAGAGTGGAGCATTTGAATTCAGTGCCTTTTTCTTAGACTATGTAAGTGATATTTTAATTTGCCTTGAATTGGGTTTCATTCAAGATTTCCTGGACATAAAAAAGGGTTCCAGACTTGAAATAAATGAATTCAATCCAGAAAAAGTGAGAGAAAACATCTACAAAATGTGTAGGAAATAATTATTTCTAGACGAAGAGGAGGGGGATACTGGAACAAATAGATCTATAAGAAGATGTTCCCAATTACTTCTGTGAACCATAAATCTTGAAGAGAATGGGAATTTTTAAATTTTACTTATTTCACAGGTTGGAAATTTTGGATGAGGTTCCCTGAGTTGGGGAAAATTTGCTTCAAGTACTTTGCAGATGTGTGGCCTGAAGCTTGATGGAAGATCTTTTACTTGGAAAGTGATTTTTTTGTGGTTCTGAGGGTGGAATTTCTTTCCTGATGGAAAAAAAGTCCCAGAGTTGAAGGAGCAAGTAATAACATTTTGAAGAGGCTTGTATTTGAATAAGAATTGATTAACTCTTCCAGAGTGAATTGAGGAATTATAATTAATTTCCCAGTGTATTTGAGTGGATTTAAATCTGAAAGGTAAGAATTATTGTTGGTAGTAACCAGGTAAGTGAACAAATTGAACTAGTTGAAAATTGTTCCAGAAGCTCCTTAGCTGAGAAAAATCCCCTAGAGTGAGTTAGAGATTGATGAAATGATGGATTTAAATATCTTGCCTTAATTTTTCTTTCTTAGTTGGTTAAATTGTAATCTTTGATACTTGTTTAGAGGTTTGTGTATGCCATTGGTGCATTTGGAAATTTTTGTAAAATATTTTTTGGGAATGGTAACCAGGGATTCAATATTTGGCATTCCATTGGATTTAGGATCTTTTCTCTTTTAGGGTCTCCTTGATTGAGGGAATTTTTTTTTTGGATTTCAATCTTCTTGATTGAAAAATTGCCATAAATGTGGAATTATGGCAGGAGCTTTATAAATTTCCATAAAAAAATTATTCAATAAAGCACGAGGGAAGATTTTATGGTCTGTTAATCTATCAAACTGCATGATAGCCTGGTTTTCTTGTGGATTTCTCTAAGGTTTTTCTAAAAGATTCCCAGTGTAAGACTAGTTGAGTAGATGTGATTGAGATAAATTTTGTGCTTTGATTTTTTTAACATTTATTTAGGAGATCCCAGAGAAATGAAGTGTTTCCTTACAAATCAGAACTGAATTGGGAACTTATGCAGGATTTGCAGTTGATTTAAATGAATGTGTATGAATTGGACAGTTTTTTTGGGTCAATGCTACTGACTTAGTGATTTTCATCTTGGGATTGAGCTTGTATGAACAGGAAGTAAAGTTATTTTATTTGCAAAATAGATTCCATTGAAATTTTACAGGCCAAGTTATTTGAGCCAGAAATCATTCATTTTGAAAGAATTTTTTAAATACTCCTACCATGGTGAGTTAAATTTGTGCCCAATTTGTGCAATGTTTGCTGGGGGAAGTATACTCTCATAATCTGTGAAAAATTTGGAAACTAAGAAGAAGTCAGGAATATTAAAAAATGGCAAATGCTAGCCAAACACAAAAAAAAACCTAGAAATTATTAAGTAAAATCACAAGATGAAGGTTATACTAAATAAATTATACATGAAGATTGGTTAAAAAGAAAAAAAATTGAGGTAAGGAAAAATAAATAACAGCCACACTGATGAAGGTACCTTAAGACACAAATATGAAATTGGGACCCTGCAGAAATGGAGAATGAGAAAAGCAAACATAAAATAATTTGAAATTAAAAAAAAGGAGAAAAAGATGCATAGAATAGCTACAAGTTGTGGGAAATGCAGGGTTCATATAGATTTTAAAGGTTAGATACATTTTGGGGACTAAGGATGGAAGGGACTGACTGGTACACATGATTTGAATAGGAGAAAAAGAAAAAGAGACAGGATAGACAGAAAAATATATTAGTAGAGGTAAAATGAAAAATAAAAGTAGAAAAGAATACTATGATGTCTCCAATTCTAGTCTTTTACTCATCATTTCAAATAAAATCCCCCTGAAATTCCCCCTTCAATCAAACCATGATTTATCAAGGCAACTAAAAGAATTAATAGCTTTCCTGCCTACCTCTATCCAGACATCAAATCAAAAAATAAATCTCTTCCCTAACTCCTAACCATCATTAGAGGATCAAAAAAAGGGCTATTACCCAAAATATTCATAGAAAAAATCATATGCATCAATTGAATACACTTTCCCCAATCAAAAAAGTGGCCACCATTGAGTGAGTAAACTGAACCCCCCCCTATATAGACCGTGAAAGATTCCTAGGTTGATTGATATTTGATTTGAGCTTGCTTGCTCAATACAAGCAACAAGAAAGGTTA
>CM062621.1:45175094-45207131 GCA_025617555.3 Puccinia polysora | reverse complement strand
CTGTCTGTTTTTCCTGTCTCACGTCTTCCAGTTTCCTAAATAGATTTCACTTGTTGTAGCGTCAGTTCAAGTTTTCTTCCGCCTGTCACTCAGCAGTCCCGTACTACCCTCCCGGGAGATTCTTACTTTGTAACTGTTGGGTCTAGTCTAGCTTGTCCTCATCTTCTCTTCTTCCATTCCCCTACGCTTGAACCTTTCATCATCTATGGACCAGAACGGCACTTGACTTCAAACTTGAAAACCAACCATCCTTGATCATCAACAGTAGGGTAGGCTTAATAACAGACTCAGTCATCAACTCAACATCAGGAAACAATTAACTGATCCTTTCTCACGCTTTACGTTCTCATTTGTGGATTTATTGGATAGTCAGAACACGCTTAACTCTCTACATAGTCCGTGCAAGGGCCATAACCCTGCCTGTAGAGACTTTGCTTATGTTTGTTTCCTTTTTCTTTCTGCCAAAGAATTGTCTTTTATTTCTGTCTTACCTTACTCTCTTTTTGTGAAATAAATCAGCCTGTTTCAGGTTTACCAATTCAGCCCAACCTTTTACACGGTTAAAAGCCAAAGATGGATCACCCAAGCTCAATCAACTTGGCAAGAAAAACTGAATCAGCTGGACCAGGATTCAATGGCAACTTCAAAGCGCTGGCGCTGAAATCTCTGATGGAATCCACCCCCTTGTTGACGGAAACAAACTACTCAATCTGGAGGAAGAAAATGGAGAGACTGTTCAAGATGAGAGGGATCTTGGATCTAGTCAATTCTTCAGACCCTCTTGTGGACATTCCTGACAATGACAAGATGGCCGGATACCTAATGTCTAAATTGGATCCCAGCACCCATACCAACATTATTGCTCCGGAAAACAAGGATTTGACTCAAATGATCTGGCTTGCCGCTAAGAACCATTTTGCTTCAAGCCAGGCTGCCAATTGCTCTAGAATTTTCTTTAATTTCCTCTACCTGGGATTTGATCAGAATGACATAGACGGCTTTGTCACTTCTGTCAAGGCACATATTGGGAGACTGGACGAAGTAGGCATTATTCTACCTGACGACATACTCAGTTACTTGATCCTTTTCAAACTGCATGATTCTCTCAAGACCATGAGATCTCAGATTATGCACTCAGGTGTGGATTTATCAGTCAAATTTGTTCTCAACCACTTGGTCCAACACCGGAATGAAGTCCAGTCAAAGTCAACAAAAACCTCCAAAACCAACTCTGCTCTGTTTCACTCTAAAAGTTTGAATGGCAATGATTCCCCCAGATGTGAGAATGGAAAGCATAACCCGGCTGTGAAATCTCATCCTTCCTCCTCCTGCTGGGTTTAATTCCCAGAGCTTTGTCCAGATCAACCCACAAACAAAGGAAAACGGGGCTCAAAGAAGAAGGCACAGGCCAAGTCCCATTTCCATGACTACTCCTTCTTCTGCGCCTCTAATCATCTCTCAAATGTTCACTCAGATGGATTCATCCTGGACAGTGGATTTTCCATCCACATGTTTCAATATTGAAACTTGTTCCTGTCACTCACTGAAAAACCCGGGGACAAACACATCAGAACTGGAAAGAAGGGAGAAGGAATAGCTATTCAAGGCCTAGGCACAGCTATTCTCTTAAGTGGAGGAAAAATCATACATCTTGAAAATGCTGCGTGGGTGCCCGACGCAACCGTAAATCTGGTCTCCCTTGGTGCCCTTCTGCTAAAAGGTTGTTTGCTCAGAGTTAACTCCAGGACCAATCCTCCTTTGTTCTCACTTTGTTGATCCAAAGGCTCCGTTATGACCAGCAATGTTGAAAACAACCTTCTCATGATTCAAATTGACAATTCATCTCCTTTGTCAATCTCAGAGAATTCAGTGGCCAAAAAGGATGACTCCTGCTATCTGTCTCTAGCCGGACTTCAGGAACTCCATCTCAAACTTGGTCATGCTAGTGTCAAACAAATAGAGAAGCATCTTGGGTTCACCATCAACAGGGAAGTTACTGATCAGTTTGAATGCATTTCATGTAAGAAGAGCAAAATAAATAAAACTCCCTTCAAACAGGATCAAACCCCAGCTACTAGAGTGTTTGATAGACTCCACCTCGACCTGCTGGGTCCTCTCAATCCCACCAGCAAAGGGGGGATGAAATTCTTGCTCACTGTTGTGGACAACAAATCTGTATATCTATCAGCCTTTCCCCTTCCATCCAAGGATGCCGCTGCCGAAACCATCAAATTTATAATTGAAAACAAAGCAAAGAAGAAACAAAGATATCCAATTGAGATTGTCTCCAACGGAGGAGGTGAGTTCTTAAATGAATCCCTCAAAACCTTCCTCAAGTCAAAATCTATCAACCACCTAATAAGCAAACCATATCACTCCCTGCATAATGGTAAAGCTGAAAGAGCAAATTGCACCATTATGGAGTCTCTAAGGTCTGTCTTCAGCTCCGCCAAAATTCCAAAGAACTATTGGCATTTAGTTATCCAAAGCTGCTGCCTGGCTTTGAATCAGATTCCGTTGGTGAAAGGAGGCTCAACCCCCTGGGAAATGATGCACAACACACCACTCCCAGACAACTACCTTCAACCAATTGGCACCAGAGTTATATATCTTCTCAAAAATAGGAACATCAAGTCAAAATTGAATGAAAAAGGCAAAGAAGGCACTCTTATAGGTTACATTCCTTGCTTGCTCTCATGCAAAGTCCTTTCAAAGTGCGGAAAAATTATCAAAACGAAGCATGTAAAGTTTCTCAAGGCCACTTCTCTCAACACCTCCTTGCCCCTAGATGATGATGTATCAACTGTTGCTTGTCTCCCTGGTAAATCAACTGATGCAGCTGCACCCAGTGAAAATTTAAAGGGAGATAGCTCCAAAGATCTGAAGCCTGAAGTAGTCAATTTGGACAGTTCTGAACTGTCCGACTTGGACAATTACGCCTCTGAAGTTCAAGAGGTCCTGAAGCCCAAGCTGAGGGATCAATCCAACCTGAAGGCCCCTGATTGCTATGGCTATCACCATGAGAATTTTTCTTGGAATATCAAAGAGGCTCTTGAGATACCTATCAGGCTACTGCCTATTGAGAAGGAACTGAACACTATTGAAGACCTTGGAGTCTGGGAAGACGCTGAGGAATCCAAGGTGATCAACCCACTCAATAAGACCTGGGCATTTTGGAGCAAGGAAGATCTTCACACTGGTGAGACCACTCTGAAAGCTTGAGTCTGTGTTCAGGGATTCAACCAAAGGTTTGGTATTGATTACTTTGACACCTTTTCCCCAACAGGCAAAGTAGCTTCCCTGCAAGCCTTACTCACTTACTCAGTTGAAAAACGTCTCAGGATCCTTCAATTCAATGTCAAGGGAGATTTCCTACATACTCCCCTGGACAAGGATGTCTTTATCAAAACTCCAGCCGGGTTGAAGAGAACCTCTAAGTTCCTCAAACTCAAGAAGTCTTTATACGGCCTGAAACAGGCACCACTCAACTGGTACAAGACCCTGAGCTCATGTATTAAAGATAACGGATTTGAAGAAAGTGACAGCAATCCATGTCTCTATCTTCATAAGGACAACATCATGGCCCTCTTCTTCCATGTCAACAACCTGGTAGCTTTTAGCAACGCAGAAGGCTTCAAGACCAAATTTCTTAATTGGTTAAAATATTCCTCTGCCCATGAGGTTGACACCCTGTTGGGAATGAAAGTTGACAATGGCAAGGACTGTATTTTGGTTTCCCTTCCAAATCACATCAAGAAAGGGCTAGAAGAAATGGACTTACTCAATGCCAAACCATTGAACAATCCATGCACCTCTGGGTTGCAACTTCTGCCTGCCTCTGAGGAAGACGCTGAGGCTTTCAAGAGGCTGAACAAGAGCTACAGATCTCCGATTGGGCAACTCAATTTTATAGCAACCCTTGCAAGGCCAGACATCAGTTATGCCGTGTCAAATCTGGTGTGCTTCTCCAAAAACACTGGCATCACACACTGGAAAGAGGTTGAACACATTTGGAGATATCTACTAAAAACCATCAATTACCAACTTGTGTTCCGCGCCAGGACTCCCGCAACTCAGCTTGTGATTTATAGCGATGCAACCTGTGGAGATGACCCTACAACTTGTCTATCGCAAACCGGACTTATCTGTCTACTCAAGGGCTCCCAAGTCTATTGGACCAGTCGCCAGTAACAAAGCATTGCCCACTCCTCTACGGAGTAGAAATGCAATTCTCTTTCCGCTGGACACCTAGAGGGCAGATGGATCAATCATCTGATAGGCAGAATCTGGAGGACAACACCCCTCTCGCCTATCCATCTCATCGACAACAAAGGGCTGAATGACAAAATAAAGAAGTTTGGATGTAAGTCTCATGCCAAGTACATCGACATCAAGCTAAAGACTCTTTGAAAAAACTGGAAAGATAAACTGATAGATATCAAATTGATTTTGTCCCAAGATATGTTAGCGGACTCCCTCACCAAAGCTGCTGGCACTGCTGCTGTGGATCAATTAGCCAAGTATTTTGGGGCATCAGATCAATCCTGATTTTAAGTTGAGCAGGCGTGTTGATTGTTTTCCTCAACATATGCAGTACTCAGTACAGGCACCTGCCACATCGGAGCAACCAGTCATCCTCTCTTCTGTTCTCATGTCATGTGTTCTGTCTGTTTTTCCTGTCTCACGTCTTCCAGTTGCCTAAATAGATGTCACTTGTTGTAGCGTCAGTTCAAGTTGTCTTCTGCCTGTCACTCAGCAGTCCCGTACTCCCCTCCTAGGAGCTTCTTCCTTTTTAACTGTTGGGTCTAGTCTAGCTTGTCCTCATCTTCTCTTCTTCCATTCCCCTACGCTTGAACCTTTCATCATCTATGGACCAGAACGGCACTTGACTTCAAACTTGCAAACCAACCATCCTTGATCATCAACAGTAGGGTAGGCTTAATAACAGACTCAGTCATCAACTCAACATCAGGAAACAATTAACTGATCCTTTCTCACGCTTTACGTTCTCATTTGTGGATTTATTGGATAGTCAGAACGCGCTTAACTCTCTAAATAGTCCGTGCAAGGGCCATAAACCTGCCTGTAGAGACTTTGCTTATGTTTGTTTCCTTTTTATTTCTGCCAAAGAATTGTCTTTTATTGCTGTCTTACCTTACTCTCTTTTTGTGAAATAAATCAGACTGTTTCAAGTTTACCAATTCAGCAAAACCTTTTACAATACAGGTTATTTACAGGGATTTACAAGTACATGAGGAATTTCTACTGTTCAGTAAAAAAACTGTTCAGGTGTATGTGATATTTTTGCTGGTTGTTAAAAAAGGTAGGACATGATTTTCATGCATTCACACCCTTGCATTTAATGTTGTTTAGTTTTGATAAGATGGTTTGATAGTGGTTGCTTTTTTGGCATTGAGTGTGCTTGCTTCATGAATAAATTCCTGTGTAGTGCTGAGGTAAGCTTTTACTGTTGGTTTCTTTGATACTAAATGAACCTGATTGCATATATTTCTGTTCAGTTCTGGACTGAATTTTTTCTGGTGATTTGCTTGGTATTTCATGAGCCTGATTGTATATATGTCTGTGTATACAGATGTGGTAATTTGGTAATGTACTTGCTGCAATTCCCCTGGTCTGGTGGCTGGTTGCTTTTTTGGTACTGTATGTTGTATATTTAAGATAGTGCTGTGTATACAGGTGAGGTTGTTTGAGGGTATATTTTGTTTCACCAACCCTGGTATGGTGATTGGTTGTTTTTTTGGTACTGCATTTACTATTCTGTATCTTACATATATTACTTCTGTTTATTAGTTGCAAACCCCTTGGTAAGGTCATTGGTTGTATGTTTTTTTGAAGGTTTTTTTGTAAGATTTTACTGGTATGCATTCATGAATCATAAGGCATATTCATGTGTCTTTCACTGGGTTGTGATACCTGGGTGGGATATGAGATGGCCATAATTTATTTGGGATGTATCTTCTAAACCATGAGAGATAGCTGGTAGTTTGGCTGAGTTGCTATAGGTTCTTTTTTGTTTAAAATACACTTCTGAGGTTATTTTGAGGATTTTGAGGATTTTGAGTATATTTATCATACAAAATTAACTCTCATGGCTACTGATAACATTTGGTCTGCCAAAGCATGGATTACATTCATTCAATGGAAAAACATTTTTGAGGGGTTTTGGGGTGTGATAAAAGTAATTTCCTCAAAAAAAAAATACATAAAAATTAAAAAAATTAAAAAGAAAAAAAATAAGAAAAAAAAAAAAAGAAAAAAAAATTGGTGAAATGTGAAACATGGAAGGTCAGCTGGTATTGGAAATTGGTTATTTACCCAATAAAATTTTTTATTTGTTCAGAAAATCAAAAATTGGTACCCAACCAACAGTTATTCCCATGGTTTGGGTCGTTTAATTCACTGGTTTTTTTTTTTTTTTTTTTTTTTTTTGTAGAGTAATTTTAAATTCACGGATCATTGAGCCGTGTACACAACTATCTACATGGCTCTTTGAGTTGTTCACACGGCTCAATGGGCCGTGTGGCACCCTACACGACTGAAATTACCCGCGTGGCATGCTACACGGCTCAAATGGGTTGTGTGGCATGCTACACGGCTCAAATGGGCCGTGTGGCATGCTACCCAACTCAAATGGGCTGTGTGGCATGCTACACGTCCCATGTGAGTTTTAGGGTACGCTAAACAACTAAAATCAAGTTTTTTAGCCTCCACTAAATCATAAATGATGAATAATAAATAATAAATTATATATAATAAATAATAAATAATAAATTATATATAATAAATAATAAATAATGAATAATGAATAATAAATAGTAAATAGTAAATATTAAATAATAAATAATAAATAATAAATAATAAATAATAAATAATAAATAATAAATAATAAATAATAAATAATAAATAATAAATAATAAATAATAAATAATAAATAATAAATAATAAATAATAAATAATAAATAATAAATAATAAATAATAAATAATAAATAATAAATAATAAATAATAAATAATAAATAATAAATAATAAATAATAAATAATAAATAATAAATAATAAATTATAAATAATAAATAATAAATAATAAATAATAAATAATAAATAATAAATAATAAATAATAAATAATAAATAATAAATAATAAATAATAAATAATAAATAATAAATAATAAATAATAAATAATAAATAATAAATAATAAATAATAAATAATAAATAATAAATAATAAATAATAAATAATAAATAATAAATAATAAATAATAAATAATAAATAATAAATAATAAATAATAAATAATAAATAATAAATAATAAATAATAAATAATAAATAATAAATAATAAATAATAAATAATAAATAATAAATAATAAATAATAAATAATAAATAATAAATAATAAATAATAAATAATAAATAATAAATAATAAATAATAAATAATAAATAATAAATAATAAATAATAAATAATAAATAATAAATAATAAATAATAAATAATAAATAATAAATAATAAATAATAAATAATAAATAATAAATAATAAATAATAAATAATAAATAATAAATAATAAATAATAAATAATAATACATAATAATAAATAATACATAAAAATAAATAATAAATAATAAATGATAAATGATAATAAATAATAATAAATGATAATAAATAATAAATAATAATAAATAATAAATAATAATAAATAATAATAAATACTAAATAATAATGAATAATAAATTATAAATTATAAATTATAAATTATTTGGAGTAGTGTATGGGCCCCCACGCGTTGAGGTGTCCTACACGACTCCCACAGGCCGTGTGGGGTTGTGTACATGGATCCCACATGCCTGGAGCCGTGTACATGGCTCCCACACGACTTTAGCCATGTACATGGCTCCCACATGACTGGAGCTGTGAATTTAACATCACCATTTTTTTTATTCCCTGGGTCTCATCCCTAAAAATGATACCATGCATCCTGGATGGTGGGTCACACCAAACAAAACATTTATTTTGGTTTCTTGTTGTTTGAGAGATCAAGAGCTCAGCCTAAATGCACAACCATCAAGCCCATAATGAGCTTGTGACTAAGCATTCATAGAAGTCTACTTCTTATGTTAAATTTAAGTGTGAAAGAGAAAAAAAATGGATAATTTTTTAGAATATTCTAACAAAAAATATGATTTATTGAAAAAAATGATTAAAAAAGAAAACAAGTTGAACCATAAAGATATTTTGAAAATTTACTATAAAATATTTGGCTTTATGGTTCCCAAATCAAGGTTTAGTCACTTGCCTACTAAATATCCCAAAATGTTTAACCCTTCTTGGACTTATTCCTCAATCAAGGTACTAAAATTATAAAACATTGGAATGCTTTTTTCATGAAAATATTCATAAATAAATAATCTCAGGTAAAAGGAAAATACTTCTGTAGTTTCTTCCATGCATGTTTGAATGACCAAAATCCTGAAAGAAACAAAAATCCTTGGCCAGAGAAAACAGATTTTGATTAGTTTTAACAATTTTTTAATTACAGGCTGCCTTTTTCAGTTTCCCTTTCCAGTTATTTTTTCAAAAATAACAGGAGTCTTTCAAGCTTAAATCCATCAACCAACAAATCAAAAAACTTTGATCAGGAGCTCTTCTTTTCAATCATTAAATTTTTATCTTTATAAGTATTTACATGCCCCCTTGTTCCATCTCTTTCCATCATTCAAGTTGTATTTTATAAGTCCTTTCATGCCCCCTTTTTCCATCTCTGATTCTCTAATATAGCATTTTTTCCCCTTTAAAAATGCAATTAATGTATTTTTTTTCAAAAATCTTGAAGTCTCAGGCAAAAATGAAAAAAATGAAATTAATTCAACAATTAATTATTTTTAATATTTTAAGAGTTATCTTAACAAATATTTTCATGTCAAAAATCCCATAAAAAGCAGAATTAGACAAGAAAATGCTGCCAAATTCATAGGATTCCATCTCCAGGCAACTATGAAATTCTAAAGCTACAAAAATAAATAAAAAATTTGGGTCTGATATTCATTCACCTACCTGGGAAATAATTAACTGAAAAAATGGTTTGAATGTATGAAATTTACTTTGTAAAACTAGCATGAAGATATAAATTATATGTAATCAAATTAACAAAATTTTTTTCCATGTCATGAAAATATATAAACAAAAATATTATATTATTTCAAAATACCAAAGAAAGCCTTAGGAAAGGAAATTAGATAATTTTAAAAATACAAAAAAGTAGATTGAAAACATGTATTTTAAGACAACTTGATTATCCACAAAAACAAAGGATGAATTATCCCACACAAACAAAGGATGAATTATCCCACGAAAACAAAGGATGAGTTATCCCACACAAACAAAGGATGAATTATCCCACAAAAACAAAGGATGAAAAATACTTTCTGATATACTAAAGGTATTAAGAGATGATGTAATAGATCTACTTGAAGTTTTTATTGAAAGAAATATAAAATAAAGTTGAGATATTTGAAACTCTTTGGCATTTTTTCTAGTCACAGAGACGCACTGGAACAAATTTCTCAAGAAAAAACCTGAATCTGAAAAATGTGGAAGCATCTCATATTTGAAGTTTTAAAGAAAATTAATCAATCACAGAGATAGAATTGAATGAATTTCCAAAGAAAACAATGAACCTTCCAAGGATAGAACATCTTCAAGATATTTTGGTATGTAAATCAAAAACAGTTTCACAAATATCTACCATATTTCCACCTATTTCTTTACAGAAATATTTAATGCAATTTTCCTGCTGCTCAAAATTTTTTTGGTAATTTCAAGGTTCCAGGATTTTTCAACCCGCTTGATGGTGATATCAAGATATCTGAGGAATCTTTTGGTTTTCTGGGTGTTGAAAATGATTTTCTTGAAAATTGTGGCTGATTAACTTTTGGTTGAAACAATTGCATTGGTTAAAATTTATTCAGAAAGTTTTTATTTAAATTTCTTGTTAAAATTAATCTGATGATTGTATTCCTTTATCATTCATTCAGAATGATGAGATAATATGTAAATTTTATTTTTCTTGTTTTTATTCCATTTTAAAAGGAACTTTTTGGATGATTTTTTGGACCTTTGAATTGATTGATAAATTTGATTTCCAGTCTTGGAGGATTAATCAGTCATCATTGATGTTTTCTTGTTTCTGTATATTGATTACCTTTGAGAAAATGCTAATTTTGTTTTTTTTATTCTTTCAAATTTAAGTGTTTGGACCATTCCTCTGGATTCAGAATTCCCTATTTAAGCTTTAAAATAAGTTGATTTAATATAGATCTTCAGCCATATAAAGCCATCCCCCCACCCAAAAAATCAAATCAAACAAAATCAGATCAATAAACAAACAGAATTTTAATTTTGAAAATACTTAAAATCTAAAGAGACAAGGTAAAATGGTCCTTGATGTTTTGGCAGGGGGAATTGGTTAGGTGCCAACATTATACACCCTTGAACCCCACTCATGTATTTTTGTTAACAATCCAAGCCCTGTATGAAACACATAAAGTGGGAATTGTAAAGGATCTCAGACCAGCTTTAAAAAAATAGAAGTATTAATATTATTCTTATATATGAATCTGTAAGCAAATGATTAATGGAAATAAAATAAATGGATTGAAATTTGAAAGTTTTTGTGCAGCTGGACCAAAGGAAAGGATTGTATCAAGAGTCTGAATCTTCCAGGATTAAAGGGTTTTATGCAGAAACTTTAGAATGTGAAAAAGTTTTTAAATTTTACACAAAACATATCTCAAAACCTCCCATTGCATGCCAAATTATTCTGTGGTGAAATTTTGGGGGTTTTATCCAGGAGGAATTTGCCAAAGGTTTGATTGAAGTGAAAAATAAAATGTGGGATTATGTAACAAATTTTACTGGAGAAGTTTTACGGGGTTGAGCTTTTATGGAATATTCAAGAGCCTGGGTGTGATGTTTTAAGCTTCATAGATGAAAATATCCTTAAAATACTTTAGCTACCAGGGGTGATAGTGATTTAAATAAGTATATTATTCAAGATGATTCAGTAATTATTTTCAAAAACATGGCTATATTAGATGCAGGGAGCTGGCTTAGTGGTGTCAGATGTGGTATAATCAATGAATTAAATCATATTAAAATAAAAGAGGGGAAAACCTATCAGTGGGTACCTTTAAAATTTCTTCTTCAAGGAAATAATCTGTGATTATAAAAAAAATTGGTAATTTCTTATTCAAGGGAAGAAAATATTATCCATGGTAATGGCTGAGGTCAAGGCAGAAGACAGCCAGAAAATAATGGGGTCAATTAGTGATTATATAAAAACACTTAAAATAACTGAAAATAAAGATAAAAGGGCAATGAAAGCCTGTTTATTTAATGGTGAAAAATCTTAAATTCAAAGTTGAGATAAAACCGATTAATCATTTGATTAAAGCATATACGTTTTTGACTCATTATAAAATGATTACCTGAATGTTTATAAAATTCATGCTGGGGAAAAGAAAGCCCCAAAGAGGCCTGTATTTCTCATTTTTCATTTTATCAGGGTTTTCCTAGGGGTTTATCAGGGTCAAGGGGGTGAAGGGGAAATTCACAAAGACAAATAATTCAGCAAGGAATGGAAATAAAGGCTGATTTTAGTGGTGTAGGCCAGATGGGCATGTCAAATTTCAAGAAATATGAGATTTGTTGTTGTCTTTTCTGCAGGGTAATGGCAAGGGAGACATTCCCATGATGCATGCATACATGCTTTTGACAGGTTTATTTATCATTCACTTAAATTATTCAACATTTGTTAATCCTTTTAATTTATCATCTTATGAATTTCCATGATATTTGGTCTGGGAAGAGGTCACATATTTTGGCTTGAAGAGCCTGTGAAAGTTTTCTATGTCCTTTTGCATGATTTTTCTAAAAATTTTTAAATAATATGATGAGATGTTTCCTCATGTCTTAATTGGAATTTTTCACTTATCTGGAGGATTTTGTGACATGTGTGATGGATTGAAATGCATATTAACAATGCACACCTTTCCCATTTCTGTTGTAACACATTTTTGAGGGCTTTTTATGATAATTTCAGCTCTGGAAGCTTGGTGCTTAGCTTTTAGCCTCTGTGCTGACTGTAAAAGTTTTGGAATGTGGCTTCTCACAGCAATGTTACATCCTGGGGGCTGCATTAATTTATAAGGGCTGTAGTGTTGTGTAAAATTGCATGTGGGAATTGCAATACAACTTTTTGTGGTCAATAACTCCAAAAATATACACAAAAATCCATTTATGAATTTATTTTAGTCAGATAACTCATCATGATGCTTCATTTGAAATAATAAAATTTTCAAAAAGGTGCAAAAGTGGGTTTTTGGTGTTTTTTGAACTGTCTGTTAATTGGTTAAGGAGTAGGATTTCAGGGGTATGGTTGGTGAGTGACCCTACCTAAAATTGGGTGCAGAATCCATTTCTGACATGATTTTATGGATATTATTGCTGTTGAAATATCACTTCTTGTCTGCACCGACCAATGATGTCAACTGGATGTTATTCCTGTGACACCTCTCTGTTGAGCCATCTGTCACAGTCCCTGTTTTCCCCATTGACAAAAATGGGACACTCCATTCTCTTGCTTTCATCTTCTCTTATTTTGTTCACTTTCTCTTCTTTTCTTCACTTTCTCTTCTTTTGTTCACTTTCTCATCCTTTACACTTCCCCCCTCTCTTCACCCGGTCACGTCAAACTTTGTCATATTACATTCCTCACTCCTCACTATCAATTGATCAACTCCAAACTCACATCCGTCAGATGGTTATTTGGTATGACTTGACTTGAGTTCTCTCTCATTCTTTTTTGCCTTTCTCCTTCTGTTCCTTTCTTCTTTCTGCTTGCTTCTCTTGTTACCTCATAAGTTGACCTCTCTCATCTTTAAACCTTTTTAGAGGAGATAACCTCTGTTGTATCTCCTTGCTCACTCTATTTCTTTTTTGGTTTAACTGTCTATCACAACTTTCCTGATCTCTTGTGTCTTGGATCTTTTTCAAATTCAATTACACCTCTTTCAACAAAATTAACAGTCAAAATTAACACACGCTACCAACTGAAAATCAAAGACCCCAGTTCCAACCTCATCATGAGCCAAGACACCTCTCTCAACTCCAACGGGTTTCTACTTCAAACAATCCTTAAGGCCGCCATTGAAGCCATTCCTACTCTCACAATGGACAACTTTTCTTTATGGAAAAACAGAGTAGAAAACATGCTTGACATTCAAGGCACTCATGCAGCCCTTCTGTCTGAGGACACTCCTCTATCTTTTCAACATGAAATCTACATCCGTTCAATTCTGATCTCCAAACTCAATCCTACGGTTCACGCCAACATCATTACCTTTGAAAATGAGAAAGGCGCCAAGTTTATCTGGAAGGCTATAATTTGCTACTTTCCCTCATCCAAATCTTCAAATAGAGCTTGTGTCTTTGACAATCTTCAAAATCTACCCTTCAATGTCAATGAAATTCCCTCTTTTATCACCTCTGAAAAAATATGTATTTGTTGTCTTTATGAGGTAGGAATTTATCTGCCTCAAGAAATCCTAGCTTAAATGCTTCTCCACAAACTTCCGCCCAGTTTCAAGTTTTTCAAGGAATAAATCACCTATTCTTCTTCCATCACACCTGATCTTGTCTTTGATCACCTCCAAATCGCCGCCAACAAAAGAAGAAATTGGGAGGAAGGAAAAGTTCAACTTACCGCTCTGCGCACCAATTGTGAACCTCTTCCCAGATGCACTGGAGGAAAGCACAAAAATTTAGCTCCTCACTCTCCTGCTAACTGATGAGCTCTTCATCCAAAACTTTGAGAGGCCTATCTCAACAAAAAGAACAAAGAAAAATCCTCCGTCTCTGTCAGTTGCCTTTTATCAAAAAACCCCTCTCCTCTCACAAGTCAAATTGTGTTTGAATCCGGGTGTTCTTCTCACATGGTCTCTGATCCTGGTCTGATTGTGGCCATCTCCTTCAAATAAATCAGACAATTAATAAACGGATTGAATCTTGATTCTCTCCCAATTGAAGGAATTGGGTTGATCCAAATAATGGGGAATTGTGGACCCATCCTTATCAATAATTTCTATTTTGTTCCCAACCTCTCCACCAATCTTCTGTCTGTCATATTTCTTGTACTGGATGGATCCAATTTTCTGTTTGAAAAGAACCAGTTGTTTTTCTCAAAGAACAATCAGCTTCTCTTCTCCGGATTCTATCCAAATAAAATTCCTATCCTTCCTCTCAATAACCAACCCATCAATTTCACCTCACTGTTCTCCAAATATGTATTGATTCATAAGGCTCTAGGTCATGTAAGTTACAGCTGAATAAGGAACAAGTTAAACATACCCATCAGTCCTAGCTCCAAATTTAAGAGTTGTGCCCTAGGAAAAATCACTAGAGGATTTTTCAAGAGTGTACATTCCAAGGCCAAAAAGCCCTTCCAAGAGCTCCATCTTGATATAATAGGCCCTATCCATCCTCCCTCTCATAGTGAACATCAATATATCCTAACTGTTTTCAATAGCTCATCTAGATTCTGCTCTGCCATCAAAATCAAATCCAAGGACCTTGTTCCAACCGTCCTACAGAACCCCATTGAAATTGAACAAAAAATCCTTGGCTACTATCCCTCAGTTCTACATTCCAACAGGGGTACTGAATTTTTCAACAAAAAAATGAAGGAATTCTGCAAAAAAAAACTTCATCCAAACTTGACAGTCCAACCCTTATACCCCTGAACAGAACAGACTTGCTGAAAGATTCAACAGGAAAATCATGGAGAGTATTTGTACAGTCCTTATTGACTCTGGTCTGAAACCTCAATTATGGGATGAAGTCCTGAAGGCATGTGTTCTTACCCTCAACCAATTTCCCTCACACAAAAGCAAAAGAACCCTTTGAACTGTTCAAGGATTGATCCATTCCCCTCAGATTTTTTTACCCCATAGGGTCTGAGGTTGTAATCCTGAAGTCTCCTGCCCACCGTTGATCAAAACTGGATCCCAAGGGAATCTCAGCCACCCTGATTGGCTATGATGAAAAACTTCTCTCCTACCAACTTCTTACTGAAACAGGTCAAATAGTCTCCTGAAAACATGTCAAGGTACTTGGATTCAAAAACCATGCAGAAAACCCTTCTGAAAGTCTGATCTTCCCTATCAATTTTCCCTTGATAAAAACCCAGATGATCACATCAACTTGATCCAAGAATATCCCATTCCTCCCCTAGACTCTGCTCCCAATATCACCTCTGATGAAGAAACTCCCAACTTTGATCAACCCTTATCCTTCAAAATTCCAGATGAAGACAAAGCCTTTGAAACTCCTGATGAAGCAAATCTCTCTGCTTCTGACCCTGCACCAAGGTATCATCTTTGGGATTGATCAGAAAAAGTCAAACCCGTTAAATACTCCTATCACACCAAGGAAATTGAAAAATACTCTGATGCAATTGATGAAGAATTTGAATCAATAGAGTCCAAAGATGTTTGGGAGGACTATCACGGGAGGCCAAATAATTTTTATGGCCACCACCCTGATCCTAAAAACAAAACCTCAGACGGCCTGCTCTGATGAAAGGAGGAAGGCTCAATTATGCATACGTGGATTCCAACAAACTCCAGGCGTTGATTTCTTTGACACATTTGCCCCTACGGGAAAATTCCCTTTGTTACTTTCTCTTCTCTCCCTCAGAATTGACAAAAAACTTCCCTTGAGACAGTTTTATGTCAAGGCTGCCTTTCTCTATGCTCCTTTTCAAGAGGAAATCATCATAAAAACCCCAAAATTCTCCAAACGTTCCTCTCCCTTTCTCAAACTCAAAAAATCTCTGTATGGATTGAAACAGGCTCCTGCCAACTGGTACAATACTCTTACCAAATGGCTGCATAGCATCAAATTCCCAGTCTCCAATTCCAATCCATGTCTTTTCATCCATTGAGACAGACACTTATCTTTTCTTCCATGTTGACAACCTCATAGTTGCTGGCAACACTGAAAATTTTGAAAAACTACTTCTTTCCCATTTCCCCAAATCTTCCGCACATGATCCGGAAATTCTCCTTGGAATGGATATGAAGGTCCTCAATAATCAAATCACTCTCTGCTAATGCATTTTGATAAAAAAAGGACTTGAATGTCTGAACCTGATAGATTGTAGACCGGTCTCCACTCCCCTCACTCCTAATATTCAACTCTCTGCCGCCAGCGAGATAGAAAAGAAGGAATTTTCCACTCTCAATATGAACTATTGGAATTTCACCGGGATCCTGAGATTTCTAGCTTGTGGTACCAGACCAGAGATATCCCCCGCTGTGTTGATTCTCTCTCAGTTCAACAATGATCCCGGTATAAATCATTGGAGAGAGGTTATTCATGTCTTCAAATACCTTTCCAGCTCCATTGACACATCCTTCAAAATTGCACCAACCCAGGGCCCTCACCAAAACATTCAATATTACAGCAATTTGACCAGAGGGGACAATCAAACATCAAGGAAATCTAGAAGTGGATATCTCTGCATGTGGAAAGACTGTCTTATCTCCTGGTGCAGTTCAATTCAAAAGAACATCACACTTTCCTCTACAGAGGCCAAACTGTGTGCACTCTCCAACACATGTCAAGAAAACCTCTGGACCTCTCAACTTATTGAAGAACTCTGGGGAATTGATCTAGAACCATCTAACTTCAAGATTGAAAACAAAGGATTGCTTGAAAAACTCAAACACTTTGGACACAATTCAAAAACCAAACATCTAGAAATTAAAGCAAAAAAAATCAGAGAACATCTCAATGAAAATCTCATTTCAATCACACTTGTCAAATCCAAAGACATGATTGCCAACTGTCTCACCAAGGCTTGTAACAGAGCTTCTCTTGACAAGTTTCTTCTCTCATTCCTTCAGTCTCCCCATACCAAATAATGGGGGGTGTTGAAAATATCACTTCTTGTCTGCACAAACAAATGATGTCAACCGGATGTTATTCCTGTTACACCTCTCTTTTGAGTTGTTTTTCACAGTCTCTGTCTTCCCTATTGAAAAAAATGGGACACTCCATTCTCTTCCTTTCATGTTCTCTTCTTTTGTTCAATTTCTCATCCTTCATACTTCTCCCCTCTCTTCACCTGGTCACGTCAACCTTTGTCAAATTGTCAGCCTGCTACTTAGCACAGAGCAACCTGACAAAGCAACAACAATAATAATATTAACAAAATTAAAAGGAACAAAGATAAATGAATAAATAAAATTATTATAAAATGAAGGAGTAGGAAATCCATAAATATTATTGCAGAAATGGATTCCCCACCCAAAATAAGGTAGGGTCACTCACTGACCCCACCCTTGAATTCTTACTCCTTATACTTTTTAATTAATTTAATACAAAATGGTAAATGACCACGGCACCAGTATGGCACCTTTTAGCCATTTTAATATTTCACATGATATTTCATGTATAGATTTCACACCTAAATTTCAGTCGAAATCCAGGTGTTGTGTGTAGTTTAGGAGTTACACAGGAAATTGTGTTTTGTCACAATTCCTGCACGCAGCCCCGCGTCCCTACAGCGCTGGTCTCCTGCGTACGCAAACTCCCGCACGCAGCCCCGCGTCCCTACAGCATTGGACTCCCGCGTACGCCAACTCCCGCACGCAGCCCCGCGTCCCTACAGCGCTGGACTCCTGCGCAACTGAATTCCCGCGCAGGTAATCCCATGACCTAGTCACGCGCGCAGCGGTACAGTCCCCCGCGCGCATCTGAGCAGCGGATCAGTCCCCGCGTGCATTTGAATGGACTGATCCCCGCGCCTCCTATGACATCCAGGTACCTCTCAGAGAAGCTACAATATAGTAGGATCTACACTACATATGTAAAGCTACCACACGAGCATAGATTATGGTTCAAAAACCTTAAAAATCAATTAAAATTAGTTAGTAACTAATTTTTAGTATTTTTTATTAATTAAATAAAGATCCAGACTCACCATGAAATAAGTTGATCAGAACCTTCAAAGACCACGAAACTACATAAGGAGTGGTCGTAAAAATTATTAAAAATTACATACAGGATCAGCAGAGAATGGAGAATCAATAAAAATCTACGTCTGCTCACTTTGGACCAGTACTTACTGTACAAATTGAGGATCAGTGCAGGATCAGCAAAATGACTAATCTATTGATTAACAGATCCTGCAGCTAAAAAGGAGCTGTTCCTTGAAAGATCTAAGGCCAGCAGGCTAACAGCACCTTGAGGACGTGCCAATTTTGCCCTGATTGCCCCCCTAGCCTCAGCCCATGGCTAGTACCCCTTCTAGAGGTCCTCAAGCACCCCAAAAAGAATATTTAAACAGGCTCTTTTTGCCCTTCTGTTTCCAATAAGTTAATCAGTTATCAGGAATTATTTATTATCAATCAGACACGGTGTCATTGTTAATCAAGTGCTTATATGAAGATAAGCAAGTGATTTATGACTTAGTCTGTAGTAGTATTATTTACCTTTATTAACCAATCAACCATTGAAGTTTAGTCGAGCTATCTACCCCATCTGCTCTGAAACCCTTCCAATTATTCCAGGATTTTCGTGGTCAAGTGCTCAGAGTGAGTGTTTCCCTTCCTGTCTAGGCCACTTGTGCTGTTAAGCCCGGCCATTAGTGGAATAAGTCCTTTCTAAGGCACCCATATTTATTCCAAGGTTCTTAAACTGCCTAAGGAGGCCCCTTGAAGAGAGGTTGCTAGTCTGTAAAGATCCCCAGTAGTATAATACTGTGGCCCCTCTTTTTATATTATATTTAAAATATTTATAACCAAACCAAATAAACCTTGCACTTGCTCTTACCATACCATTATTGGAGCTTTAAAGTGTTTATTCTTTGGAATATTATTGCTCCAAGTTCTTTTATCACTCTCTGTAGCTAAAGGACTGCAAGGTTCCTGGTATCAGAGAGCTGACAACTGGGGGTCTGGCCGGGAAATATCCTTAATAATTAATTGTTTAATTAATTATCTCCTGGACCAGTTATTTATATTTAAAAAAAATTATATATATAAGTAGAAATACTTATTATTTATCTTTATCTTTTGATTTATCCAGTGGATTTAAAAACCAACGGAGAATTGATCAATTATTATTTAAATCTTCTTAAACAGAAAAAAGAAGAAAAATTACGTAACTTTGTGCCTGTTGTTATAACTCCTGAACAGAAACAAGAGAGACTTCTTTATTATAGACAACAAATCTTAAAATAAAAGGAACAAGAGTTAGAAAGAATTATTAATTTTAACTCCTTGTTAAGACAGCACAAAGAGTGGAAAATCTATCAAAGAAAGCTTTCTACTTTTAAGAGACGGTATCCAAATTATAAAAGTGAGCTTTGATCTCCTTTTTATCTTTTTATAAAAAAAATCACAAAAACTCGAAAATTATAAAAAAATTATTATAAAATAAATAAATATATAACTTATATTTTTTTATTATTTTATCCTTTCTAGTGGACTTTGTCTTTGGTGATCTTATTGACCAAGACCTCTTAGAGGACGTCCCAGACTGTGGACCCTTGGATTTGTCCCAAGATTTGATTGGAACCCACTCAGATCCCGTTGGAATACCCTCCAAGGACGGTCCTGTCCCCAACAAGGACTTAGTGCCTTTAAACCTTCATATAAGTAAGACATATATTTTTTTTTAAAAAAAAATTACTCAAAAAAATTATTTTTTTTTGATTTTTTTTACAAAGTTTTGACAAAAACTTACATAATCTTTAAAAATGCATCAAAACAGAAGCAACACCCGCGCCAGTGGACGCGCCCCGTCATATGGATCTTTGCCCGGAGGAACCCGTGCACGCAAGGATGCCATTCGCGAACGCAATGCGGATTGAGCCAGTGATCGCTCCGATCCAAGCGACTGTGACAACGACCGCGGCCGCCGACTCGACCAACTCACCATTGGAGGGCCGTCCCTTGTTGAACGTGAAATCCCAGGAGGATACCGTTCCACCTACGCCACCCCAGCCGGACTCCTCCAAGGAGGACAAAATAAAGGTATTGGTGAAAGAACACGTGGGTCATTGGGAACTATTCAAGCAGGCTCAGACCCAGGAAGACCAGCAGGGTATGAGAAAAGCCATATCTTTGGCAAAGAAGACTCAAATAACCCTCCAAAAATTGATTCCCAAGAGAGAAGTAGAAGGTTACGTGAAGAATTGGAATCCTTGGGACCAATTAGTTTCCTTAGGAGGAAACAACAACAGGAAGAAGAGATCTCTAGCCCATCAGAAATTAAAGAGTCCCAAAGAGTGGGACAATATAATATCTTTGGCAAGAAAATGGAAGAAAGTGTACCACAATTAGACGTAGAAACTTTCAACTTGTTTTCCATAAATGTTTCTCATAACTTTGATATCATTGGCAAATGTTTTGATAAAGTATATGAGCAATTGGATAAAGTAAATACCAATTTTGGTAAAGTCAGCTGACACAAATTACATTCCTCACTCCTCACTATTGATTGACCAACTCCAAACTCACATCCATCAGATGGTTATTTGGTATGACTCAACTTGAGTTCTCTCTCATTCTTTTTTGCCTTTCTCCTTCTGTTCCTGTCTTCTTTCTGCTTGCTTCTCTTTTTACCTCATAAGTTGACCTCTCTCATCTTTAAACCTTTGTAGAGGAGATAACCTCTGTCGTATCTCCTTGCTCACTCTATTTCTTTTTTGTTGGAACTTTCTATAAAAACTTTCCTGATCCCTTGTGTCTTGGCTCTTTGCCAAATTCAATTACATCTCTTTCAACAATTGCTCATCAGTTTTATTTTATCAATATTATGATTTCTAGTACCTTTTTCAGCTGGCTCTACAATTTTAGCTGGCTGGAATATGCTCAGATGGAGAAAAAAACTCAAACATTTTAGGAATTTGTGTATGAAGGGATTTAAGATCTGAAAGCAAAGGAGAAATGGGATGAAAGAAAGAAAAAGAAAAGTAGCAATGGTCTGAAAGTAAGAACATTATAGTTACCCCTGGATTTCCCACCATTTTTCACACCAGCTTCTCAATCATTTTTCACACCAGCTTCCCCACCATTTTTCACACCAGCTTCTCCACCATTGTTCACGCCAGATTCCCCAAAATTATTCACACCAGCTTCCCCACCACTGTTCACACCAGCTTCCCCACCCTGTCAACCAATTTCTTCACTGAGCCCAGAACTGAAGGATGGTTCAAAACCTCCAAAGTTTATGGAGCTTTCTTTTCCTCTTCTCTCATATCTGAATCTCAAGTCAATTGGTGAAGAAGATTTGATGAGAAAAATTGGCAATTTTGAGCTTTTCTACCTCAAGCCAGGCCACACCTCCTTCAAGGTAACATCCAAGATTCCTGTGAGATAATCACCCCTGAAGATAAAGAAATAGATTGATTTTTGTATCAGTCAATGAAAACAAATTATCTGAGAATTCTGAAAAATATAGCACTTCAACCCAAGCAAGAATCAGCATGAATTGTGAAAAAATGAAAATTCCCCTCCCACCAAAAATTGAATAATTAAAAAAACAATCCAAGCCAATATCAAATGAGCATAGACAATACTTTCATGAACTTATTGCCAAAGAAATTAGCTGCAAATTACCATTCAAAATATTTGAAAAGATGTAATTGCAATAATACCAGGAGGATCTTTGAAGTTTTCCATAAAATTTATGACACAAAAAAAAGATTATGCACAAAATATCACCAGATTTTTATGCAATACATGAATTGTATTCAATCAATAAACTTAAATATCTCAAGAAACTGAATATATCTGCTGATTTCTGGACTGAATATTCTGGAAACAGTGTGTGTTATTCTGTGGAATTTCAAACAAATTCAAAAAATGTTTTCATTGATTTTTTTTGCATTCAATGCCGGAGCAAATCTCTCAAAATATTGTGAAAGCATTGAAATAGAACCTTAAATGAAAACCAATTCCTCTCAATGAAATTCCTGCTGCTGCAACAGATTCTTCCTAGGTGATGGTGAAGTTTTGGGAAAATTTAAATGCTGAAAATTAGCAAATTCAAAAAATAAATTATGCTCTACAATTCTGTTATTTTGTATAAAAAGAAATCCTAAATATCCCAAAATTTAGAAGCCATAAAGGGGAACAAGAGGCTGATTAAATAATTTACTACTGCTGGACTCTGGCATGAGAATCTCTCAGAAATTGTATTGAAAATTTAATTTTTCATGGTCTTAAACCTATGTGTGAAACACATTGGTATTCAATGGATAAACTATACTTGGAGGCTCAAGGAAATGAAGTTTAATTCAATGATTGCCTGGAAATGATGGATAGCCAAATGTTTGATAATCCATACATAAGAAAAATTTTCATGAAAATAATTGGAAACTGTGATCACTTTCCTTGGAATACTTTTATGGTTCAAATTATCAATCTATTAGTGACTGCAATAAGCCTATTGGAAAGACATGACATAAACTTGGAAAGGATTTGGAAAGATCTTCTTGGTACTTGAAAATACATGAAAGATGCTGAAGTATACTTGAGATTTGAGGCCTCCAAGAGCCATTGACTAGATGAAATATGCAAGCATTCTTTTTTCTTTCTTCATCCATTAAATTCTTGGATTGGAGAATCTCAAAAAAAATTACTTGCTGAAATTTTTAAAATTATTCTTCAAATCTCCAAGAAATGGGATTTTAATATTTCTGAGGCCCAATCACTTCAACATTCAATCAAAAATTGTTAAAATATCCACTTCCCTTTTGGTTTATCTCTTGAAAATTCTGGCCTACAATCTTTTACATTTAATTATTGGATGTATGTGCCTATCTTCCCTGAATCAAGTTCTCTGGAAAAAAATATTCATAAAATTATTTCAGATTTTTGCTCATGCAGCTGGTGTTGAGGGTTTATTTTCAATCACAAATGCAATAAAAAAAGAGCCAAATAAAGAAATCAACTTTGAAGATCTCAAGACAGGTGAAATCACACTTACTCCAAGGTGATTAAGCTTTGAGTTCCCAAAAATCCCTGTAAAGAAATTCAACCAGCCAACCTTCTGAATATGAGAATATTCAAGCATATGGTGCACTCATCACCCTAGATTACTTGGAGACTCTTGAAATGGCATATTAAATGACACCCCAAGCCTCCCCATCATTTCAAGAAAGAATGGCGTCATTGAAACAGTGTTTGTTCTTCTCGGTGGGAGAAGGACAAACAGTTTAAATCCGCTGCAATTATTGTTGAACATGATTCTGATGAGGACAATAAATGGGACCCTGTGCAAGTTTGGGCTCCTGAGAGTCAAGTTTGATCTGATTCCCTTTCTCATGCTTTCCTCATCAAATCCTTTGTTCTTTTTATCCTTACTTTCTCACCTCATCAGCATGTGCTTCTCAAGTTTTCTTCATGAACCAGAATTTTTTCACACAATCATCATCACATGAAATAAAGTGCTGCAGTTTTTTTTTCGCTTTGCGATGGCGCGCCACTGTTGCCGCCTGCAAGTGGTGCGCCAGGGAGAGGGGATGGTGACGCCATTTCCCCAAACCTGACGCGGCCTACCTGAGTCAGGGTTCAAACAACGGACTCGGACTCGCTCGTGGTCTGAATACCGCCGCGCGGGCAGAGCTGGTACTGAGCTTCAGTGGGCGGTAGTTACGGCCAGGCCCTTGCTCCTAAGACCCATAATTCCTTTTCTAAGATCGTCATAAGATCACGAAGGGCATTTACTTATAGTACGTGCGGGGCTGTGTATTTGATGATGGAAATAGGTCATCGAGTAAAAGTTTTAGATTGTGACCTCAATGTTTTTTAGGCTGGAAGATCTTACAACTTGCTTTCAAAGTTACAAAGCGCTTGGATTCTTATTTTATTTTTGGTCCCTTGATTGTTTGGTAAAGCCACCTAGGTATCTGCTTCAACCAAGATGTGGAAGATGGGATGACTCTTCAACACTCGAGATTGACGAATCACTGACAACTTATGTGGGGTGCTGTGACGTATCGGTGACTGTTATACATATTTATTTACATGCATGCATGGATCCATTGACTCAGGCAGAAGCATCTTTGGCAGGCATCTCAAATAAGTTCAAAAAAAAAGTAACGACAATACGAATGGTAGCAGTACTCATGGTTTCGTTGACCATCGATGGCTGATCAGAAATATTTGCAAAAGCATCGGAACCGGGGAGAGTGGGGCGAGGGAGGGGAGTCGAATGAAGTCGTCGAACGAACGAGTGAGATGGACTGGACCAAGATCAATCCCAAACGCTGTCAGGGAACTCGATCGAAGCTTAGATTTTCTATCAGAACCCATCAGGATGGGGAAGATAAGTATGAGAAGTATAGCATCGATAGTGAAGGGGTTAAAAAAAACGACATGTGGAATCTATATATGCATCATCATGAAATCAACCCCTATCTCCGGCGTGGCGTGGAGGTTATTTTTCTTTTTCTTTTTCTTTGATTTTGATTTTGATTTTGATTTTTTTTTTTTGAAAATAAATTGTTGCCCAACTCGTGAGTGCCCGATGATGACTAGCGAACCCGAAGTGAGAAACGTTGCACGAAAGTCTGTATTTCATGTAAATGGGTAAGAATTGATGTAGTACTTCTAACCTCGTCGTGCGTGTGTGAGTAGTGAAATAATCTCTCGATGATCATCCACGTCTTGGAGCAGATCGATGAAAATCTGATCGATCGTTCCTTTCCTTTCAAAGTTTTTTCGTACTTGGCAAAGCCGCTCGGCTAGGTGTGGCGGGATGGTGTGAGTAGGGAAGAGTTTGAAGGGCACGAAGCTTGAGGGGAAAATGGTCTTGTAGAAAGCACCAGCTAAGCCCTTCCTACCAAATGAACGCTCTTGCTGATAGACGGACAGGTGAAGTATTGCTATGAGCGAGGCAGATGGATAGATGCAAGTGTGAAGGATGGAAATGTTGGATTCCCCCCGTTTCGTTCAACGTAGCGGGATCGTCCTCCATAATGAACAACCGTCGGCGACGGATCCACCTTGCTTGGCTTCATCACCAATGTTACACTCATCCGTAGGCCGAGTTAAAAACCTGGCGCAACTATAATCGACCGAGAACTTACAGCCGTCGATCGATTTAAGATGGAGTAAGACCTGAGTTGCCGCCGTACTCTCGCCCATCACTCGATTCGATCGATCGATCGTATAGATTTCTTTTAATTCTGACTGATTGCCTTCCGATTCTGATCCTCCAAACTCTTGTCCGATCGCCTCGGCACAGAAAGATTCGATAAACTTCAAGATCTCACTTCGATTGGCCTTGATCGGCGTAGTCCTACACACGATCTTCTCCCACGAAATCTTACTTCTTCCCCGCCGGTCGAGCCTCTCTCCTGCCCCTACGGTTTGGAAACAAACTAGACTGAATAGGATCAACGTCATCCCTGGCCAAAATCCGTAAGGCCGTCGACTAAATCGTTTGCTGATGAGTCTTTCGGGACTGGTTGGGTTATGCCGATCCATTTTACTTTCACTACCGTCGAACTCCATTCAGATGGATGAGCGATTTTTTACCTTTTTTTTTCTTTGAACTTTCGAGGATCGTGTGTTTTCTAAGGGAGTGTGATTCTATTTTTCCGATCTTTGAGGAAATCCTGAGGATTTTTCTTGCTAAAGTCAAATAAGTGCTCTATGAGAGTTTTTTTCTTTGTTCTTTTTCTTCCCCCTCTCCTTTTTTTCAGAAAAAAATCTTGATTGATTGGCTAAAGGGAGAAAACAGGATATTTATCTATGATTTAGTATGTGGCCGTTTTCCTCCCCCCTCCATCTACTTCTCGTTGAACGCCCAACAGCTTGTTTTTGCGACCTCAATTCGTTTCTAAATTGAACGGTTTTTTTTAGAGATTATTAAAAGAAAAACACGAGAAAGAACACGATTGAAACGAGTTGATGATAGGTAGAAACCGGCTCGGTTCGGCCGAATTTTCTTTTTTCTCTCTTTCGTATCCCTTTTTTGGTTGTATGGGGTCTAAGTAGTTTTCGAAAAACTGGGGAGATGGGAAGTTGAAAATCAAATCGATCCGGGGAGAGGAGGAGGAGGAGGAGGAGGAGGAGGAGGAGGAAGGAGGGCTTTTCCAGTAATGGATGAGATTTCGAATCCTCCGAGCCTGAGTTCAAAAGCCGTTTAAACAAGGCTCAACAAATGGAGCCAAAGTTCGAATGAATGGTGCCGCTTTTTTTTTCTTTTTTTTCTGAATGGATGGATGGAGGCAGAGAGAGGCTTTTCCCCCGCCGAGTTTTATAACATACCATCCAATCGGTGTTTTACCCCGTTGACATGACCTCGGCTCAGCTTCGAAAGCTGGGGCTGATCTACATCGAATGACGTTTCCAACTTCGGTTAAAAATCATGATCATGACCAATTAAGACTACCTTCATACTTGGAAGAAAAAATATTTATGTGCCTATTTGTGTAATATATGTGTGTGCATGTGCACTTCTTAATTACAGAGCCTTCAAGGATTTCTCGAATCATCCATCCATCCATCCATAGGCAACGGCACCGATCGTTTTTTTGGAGGACGTGGGTTTATCCGGTCAACCGACCGGAGGAAGGGAATATCGGAAACGAATGGATCGAATGAAAGAAGGATTATCATCGTCCAAAACAATAAGGGGACCCAAAAATCAAGGCGGAGTCACGCCCACAAACAAAAGCACCCAAGCAAACACACACAAAAAAAACCTGAGAGAGGAGTGAGGATCGATTAGCCTCATGAGATCGATACTCATGAGTCGCCTGATTCTGATCGGACGACTCGTCATCATCTACCTAGCCGGGAAGCGAAGGCTCCATATGTATCTATGCAAGAGTCAACCAACTCTATCATTAGAACTCGAGCATCCATCCACCCTCTCGCCGTGGGGAAATCATCATCCAGCGATCAGATACTTGATACTTAGTTCGTGAACGATCGTCGATGAGATTACTGACCATGAAGACAAGACCGGCCGACCGTCGACTGAGGTTCAAGTATGTAAGTATGTGTGAGCGTGGGTGTAGTATTTATCGTTGGGTGTTCTTAATTATCCTCTGCTCATGTGATGATTGGCCTTATCACGTCTCGGCCAAGACGACCCGAGCTCTCATGACCGTCGATCAACCCATCAACGCCCACAGACACACCGCTCGAGCCCAGCCAAGGGCATCTTGTCAGTCCAGTCTCAAGACCTTCAAAACGATGTAATCAACCAGGGTATATTGCCTTCAATTTTGGAGGGTGTGCCCGGATTGCCGGGTGCATGTATGTATGCACATCTTTACAGTGGGGAGCAAAATTTGGACTACTGTTTGAAAATAAATGTCCATTTTTTACTTGGACGGCTTTTGATTCTCTGTTTCGTGAGCCAACCGAAAAAAACCTAATTGGGTAGTTGCATAACTTTTGAATCAATTTTTGGCATTGAAATTAATTCCCTGAGGTCCTCATTACATTCATGACTTTGGAATAAAAAGATAAAAAAATTGATTCAAGAGCAAAACAAAAAAAAAGCACACAAGCTATGTTTTATTTCTGAATTCATGGGTGATTTTTGTAATAAACCACATGTCTATTGATTTTTTTTTTTTTTGGAGGGCAGTTTGATTTGATATTCAACACTAAGATTGATGCCTGTCAGGTCATTTCCCCATCTTAGGGGAGTTTTAAACCTGAGAAATTAATCTGAAATCTTGAATAATGGTGGGTTGAGTAAGTTTCAGGCCTTTTTGAATTTTGCTCAATTTTTCAAGGTCTCAATATAACCTCCCTGAGGTGGGAAGACATGCCTTTTTGTGCATGCAAGCCTGGTTTGGGCCCGGACCAAAGAAACCAGGCCCAAAGGGCTCTACTTTGGCCCTCCAGACCGCCAGCCTGCTCTGTCCAGGACTGAACTGTTTGGAGCGTTTGAACATGGACATTAAATTGGGGCATTATGAAATGGAAAAAGAATAAGTATTTATTTTTTAGAGGAATTCAATTTGGAGGTCAGATTTGAGAAGGAGCTTAAACAATATGAAGAATAAAAAACTTCCAAAGAACAAATATGTTTGAATGAAATGCAATTTTTTTTGATGAATTCTAAGTAAAATATCAATAGGGCATATCAGAGTTAGCAAACCTGGCATTTTGTTTGATCAAACCCACCATTTTGTTTGATCAAACCCACCATTTTAAGGGTAAGTTTCTGAAATACACATACACCCTAAGTGATTCATTTCAAAACAGCATGTTTCATGAGAATGGTGTGTTTCAAAAACCTAATCTTCCAGTTATGCATCACCATCCACCCATCATCCATGGGATACAAAATACCCACCCACACTTCCACATTGTCAAATACACACACATCCCATCACTATGGGTTTGCACATCAAATCACACAATTCAATTCCATCTCCATTGCATCATCAACTGATCAATCCATCCCAACAGATCATAAAATCATCATCCCAATTATCCATAAAATATTTACTCCACATCATATTTTGATCACTCTCAACATGTGCAAACAAACTACCCAAGATAAAGTTCAAAATGGAATCAAGCTGACAGAAATTTTGCTAATATTTGAATCTGATTCAGACCCCAACTTGGAATACAATTGGTTATCCTTAAATGCTCTATTTGAAAAAAAATACATGGTCACCAAAAGACAGATACTCCACAATCCCATCCATGAAAGGCAAAAGCTCCACATCCTCCCTGAATTGGGCTTCTGTTAAGTATACTGCAGTAGAGCACGAATCTGCCTGCTCTAGCTACGGAGAGAGAGCTTAGAGGATGTAGACACTCCAAGTCTGGAATGCCTAGGATCTGTAAAGTTGTTAAAACTCATAAGTTGAGTCAGGAGAGAGGGAGGCCAAGGAATCTCAATTGGACTCCCATCACTCTCTCTACTCAGCTACTCAACCTCAAACCAGAACCTCAAACGACCAACTGTTACCGCACTGCAGCTTCATCTCTCATCTACATATATTTCTCCTTCTTATATTTCTGCTTCCTTCTATCTCTTCAGTCTTCACCTCAAAGCTACAGTCAACCTCTCAAGTCTCTATTTTGTGTGCCCCGTGAGATCTCAGCTTCTTCTGCTCAACAATATGAATACAGCCATATCTGACCTGCAAGCACAGCCTCAATCTTAGTCTCATAGCTGTCTCATCAGCCTCATCCATGTATAGTCATAAAAGCCTTCCAATGTTATTGTCATGCTGGCCTGATGTTGGTAGACTCTCATTCACTGAGACCTTGTGTTCTTGTTGTTGATCCTGTTCTATTCCTCAGTTCCCAGTTTCAAGCAATATCAAGCCTGTTTTCTCTAATAGCTTCCACCAAATTTTACAAAATTCATTTGTGTCATTCATGAAATCTTTGGGACATGATTGTAGATGATCACATATTTTTAAATAAATCTTTGAAATCTCACCATTATCTGGCTATCCAACCGGCAGTCACTCTTTCTAGATTGGGATCAAATGGAAAAGTAGCAGCTATTCATAAATTAGAAGATCTCTTCTCAGTCAGATATGAAAAAATCAACTCATACACCAAAAGGTCTATGATTTCTATGCTAGGATTCCATTGCTCAGTCCTTTGCTGGCCAACCAGGGAAAAGCCAAATGAGATATCTCAGGTAATGAAGACTGAAAATTTTCCTATTTGTATTGGATCTGTTGATGGAACCACAAAAACCTTTAGTCAAAACCCAAGCTTGATGGAAACCACTATTTTGATTGGAAGAACAGGAAATTTATTTATTTATTTTTTATATTAAAATGTGTTTTTTTGAGACACTGACCAACCACCCTTAATTTTTTTTCAATTAAATAATCTTTTTCTGTTCAACTAGTTTGTGATAACAACAATAATTTTATTCCTTTCCATTCTGGCCTTCCAGGTTCCTGTTCAAATTCATATGTTTTCAATTGGATGTATATTGTAAAAGAACCACAGAAATACTTTGATGAAGATCCATATGTTATGGAAGATTCAGCTTATGCTAGAGGAAAATATCTTGTTCTAGCATACAAAAATGTATGTTCCAATGATCCAGGCCAAAAAAACTTGAAATATAATATTGCTCAATGACAAGTTGGGGTTGAGAATGCCATTGGTGTGCTGAATGGAAGATGTGAAAGCTTAAGAGAAACACAGAAACAGTTCTAAAAGTCCAAGACATGAATGTAATTATCAGCTGGGTTTCCCACTGATTTATCCTCAATAAGTTATTTTCCAACATCAAAGATTAATGGGATGAAATATTTGAAGATGACATCCATGATCTTCCTGAAGGTATTCCAGTCTTATCTAATTGTTCATCATTTGAAATCAGAGAGCATATTCTACCTCTCACTTTTGCTCAGTATGAATGAAAATTCTTTTTTTGAAATTTGAAACCTCAAACACAATATTTTTTTTTGGAATAGGTTTTGAATTTATGCTCACCCAGAAATTCTAAACTGATTTTGTTTTTTTGGTGAAATTTGAATTTTTTCAGTAAAATACCAAATCTTGCTTGCCAGTGACCCCCCCTCTCACCCTCCTCCACTTAAAACCCAACAAACCCAACAAATCCAACTCATTGGACTCCAGCCCACCTCATCACACCACCAATCTCCACAACTACCTCACCAAAATCCACTCCAGTTCACAACCATCAACATCTATCTAACTCCCAGTAACCACATCCACCATCTCCTCCTAACCACCAAAATTCACCATCACCAACCTCCTTGCATCTAACCTCCACATCACCCCCACTGTCACTGAAAAAAGCCTTTGTAACTTAAGGATGCAAAGTAAGGAGTAAAGAAGAACTGTGGAAAAAGAGGGGCTTAAGGATGCTAAGAGTTTCTTTGATAAATCTTGAGGAAGCTTGGTAATTATTTCAGGAATTCTCAGGCTTTCAGAGTGGGACTGGGATCAATAAATTGAAAAAAAAAAGGGAGTTTGTGCTTTTAAAAAGCGTTGTGGAAAGAATAAAGGTTTATCCCCCCTATAATTGTCCCAAGGTTTGGAAGTTAACGGTTCCCTGCGTTTGAAAGGAGATGGGGATGCCTGGAGTTGCACTTGAAATGAGAGATAGAAATAAGGAGATAAAAAGATAAATAAAAGTAGAGAGAGAGTGAAATTGCCAATCCTTCAATCCTAAGAAATTTCCACCTGGATGTTTATCCAGTATGAGTTCCTTTAATCTCCTGGTGAGATGAGTGATCCAATCCAATTATGTGATGGTCTGATTCCATGCATTCCATGCCCTCCTCCCCCAATCCGGAGTTGAGAGTGAGGATAAGTCCTCCCTCTTAACCCTAACCTAAGTACACGCGCAAATAACAGTATGAAAAGGAAACAGAAAACAATCCCAAGACAGAAACCCTAGCCTCCTCTCCCCACCTCCTCCGTACCAAACTCCCCCCAACGTCCGTACGCCGTTCCGTCCATCCGGTTTGTCCTTCTCATGACGCATTCAAACCTAGTTGAGCGCACTACCTTCTGAATCCAATCTCCGGGGAAGATCGCCGCCCACGCCACATTCAATGCTGAGCCCCACCCGTCCACTAGGTGCGGAGCCAAACAGCGGCTGCTGCTGATCCAGCAGCTTCCGCTGCTGAGCACTCTGCATACGCTAATGCTGAGCACGCTTGCCCCCAATGCTGATAGCGCAGCTGAGACCCAGTTCCCAATCCGTGTCTATAAATTGACACCACAGCATTCAAGGTAGGCTGAATTTCAAAATTTCAGAATATGTGATAATTCATTTGTAAGGACTGAAAAATGTAAAGAAAAGTGTGCTATATAAATAGTTCAATGATGGGATTACTGAAAAAACAGGGTTGCCTATGAAGAGTAATTATCAAAAAAATATTTAATACATTTATGCAATAGCAATATATTATCTATGTGAGATTTGAATGATTATAAATTTCACTAAAACCAAAGGGGGTGC
>CM062621.1:45163019-45174994 GCA_025617555.3 Puccinia polysora | reverse complement strand
TTATTTTTTATTTTTTATTTTTTATTTTTTATTTTTTTATTTTTTATTTTTTATTTTTTATTTTTTATTTTTTATTTTTTATTTTTTATTTTTTATTTTTTATTTTTTATTTTTTATTTTTTATTTTTTATTTTTTATTTTTTATTTTTTATTTTTTTATTTTTTATTTTTTATTTTTTATTTTTTATTTTTTATTTTTTTTTATTTTTTATTTTTTATTTTTTATTTTTTATTTTTTATTTTTTATTTTTTATTTTTTATTTTTTATTTTTTATTTTTTATTTTTTATTTTTTATTTTTTTATTTTTTATTTTTTATTTTTTATTTTTTATTTTTTATTTTTTATTTTTTATTTTTTATTTTTTATTTTTTATTTTTTATTTTTTATTTTTTATTTTTTATTTTTTATTTTTTATTTTTTATTTTTTATTTTTTATTTTTTATTTTTTATTTTTTATTTTTTATTTTTTATTTTTTATTTTTTATTTTTTATTTTTTATTTTTTATTTTTTATTTTTTATTTTTTATTTTTTATTTTTTATTTTTTATTTTTTATTTTTTATTTTTTATTTTTTATTTTTTATTTTTTATTTTTTATTTTTTATTTTTTATTTTTTATTTTTTATTTTTTATTTTTTATTTTTTATTTTTTATTTTTTATTTTTTATCTTTTATTTTTTATTTTTTATTTTTTATTTTTTATTTTTTATTTTTTATTTTTTATTTTTTATTTTTTATTTTTTATTTTTTATTTTTTATTTTTTATTTTTTATTTTTTATTTTTTATTTTTTATTTTTTATTTTATATTTTATATTTTATATTTTTTTATTTTTTATTTTATATTCTTTATTCTTTATTCTTTATTCTTTATTTTATATTTTATATTTTATATTTTGTACTTTTTATTTTTTATTTTTTGATTTTTGATTTTTAATTTTTAATTTTTATTTTTTATTTTATATTTTTTAATTTTTAATTTTTAATTTTTAATTTTTAATTTTTAATTATTTTTTAATTTTTAATTTTTAATTTTAAATTTTTAATTTTAAATTTTTATTTTTTAACTTTTAATTTTAATTTTTTTTTGGGCACTATTTTTTTCATGGGTGCTTCCCTTAAACTCACGGGGGTACTACGTCCCCACAACGTCCAGTATACATGCACAAATCCTTGTTTACATGGGCATTCCAAGAACTTTGTTTTTTGATATTCTAAAGCAGCAGTCCTGTAGATAGGCGTATTAAACACTTATGGCTAATCTTTTACAACTTTTGGAACAGTTAAACCCCTTTAAAAATCAATTCAAAAAATCAACAAAATCCAAAAAAAAACACCTCATTTTTGGAGCTATTCCTTTGGCTTTTGGCTTAAGTTTTTTTGGAACTTTGAACTCTCACAATATTTATCAATCAGCTAAAGAGCTTCAATATTTTTTTTTTGAGATTTTTTGGATGTATACTTGGCCTTCAAAAATCGGATCCAACGTAAAAAGATTTCAAAATAACATATCCTTTTCAAGATTTTTTTTCACTTCTTTAATCAATGTTTCTCTCAATTTTTTTTGGAAAAACTTAAGATTAACATCCAAAAATTGATGAAAAATTTGGCTGAGCTTTAATTTTAGGTTTTACCCCACCAAATATTCATCAAAATGAAAATAACTGAAAATAAAAGGGGTGGTCTTTCCTTAGTTCTGCATTCTTTGTTGGGTTTGTGTATGCTAATTTGAAGTATTTGATCTTTAAAGTTTGCATCAGGCCTCTCAAGGCTTTCAAATATATATTCTTTTTAATATTTGAAGCACTATTTGTGCCCTAAAAATCAAATCCAAAAAGGAGGGCAAAAAACCCCCCTCTGGTCTGGGGTCTGCTTTTTTCAGCCCTTCATGCATAAAACCCTAACCATTCCTATTCAATATGAGTTTGAATTTTTTCCAGGCCATTCTGGAGTGCTCCCATCCTCATATCATCCATAAAGAAACCTTCTCCACCCACCCACCCCCACCCATTGTCCCTCATCACCACACCAGACCAGACCAGACCAGACCACACCATACCACTCTACTCCCCCCATTACCACACCACACCACACCATACCACACCACACCACACCACACCACACCACACAGAACAACAAAACACAACACAACACAACACAACACAACACAACACAACACAACACAACACAACACAACACAACACAACACAACACAACACAACACAACACAACACAACACAACACAACACAACACAACACAACACAACACAACACAACACAACACAACACAACACAACACACAACACAACACAACACAACACAACACAACACAACACAACACAACACAAAGCAAAACAACATACTCCAAACCTAAAACTACCAAATCAAACCTCCTGAACCAAAAACTCTTCTCACTCCATTTCTACTCAAAATATTTCTGAATCATCAACTCAAATCTCAAATTCTGTTCTAGAAAAACATACCTTTTCAAAATTTCTCAAGAAAACATCCACCCACTTTTCAGAACTGTCTCACCTGGCCCATCCACCATCACCAAATCTAATCAAACTAGTGTTTCCAATCCTCTGAACCTTTTGTCATCTACTCAATCTAATAATAACACTCCTCTGGCCCCTTCTCCTGAAATATCATATAATCAAAAGGACAAGTTAGATGATGCTATCCAATCATGGGAAAAGTCCCATGGATATGCCATTTCTACTAGAGTATCAAAAATGAAGAAACATATCTAAAACTATCAATGCAATAAATCTGGAGAATATAAACTCAGTAAAGATCCAAAAAAATTTCCAAAAACAAGAAAGGCCAAATTCCCTTTTAGATTATCTGGAAATTTCTCCAAAATATTAGATCTCTGGAGGGTTAATTTTATATGTCCAGACCACAACCATGCCCCCTCAGATGATCCTTCTACTCATCCAATTCATAGAGGAATTCATGGCAAGCAACAGGAGACTTAAGAAAACTTAACCAAGGCTGGTGTTCCCTAATTGAAAAGTTTGAATTCTCTTACAAAAAACTCCTCAAATCCAGTTCATACAAACCTCATGACTATTCATAATAAAAGATCTCAAATCCAAGAAAATTATCTTGATGAAAAAACCCCATTGAAGATTTAATACTGGAACTCCAAAACCTTCTTTTTTGTAGATAATCAACAATATCAATGGAAAAATCACTTCTTTATTCATTTCACATCATGATTCCATAAAACCTCTAAAAATATTTCCTACTCTTCTTATGATGGACTGCACATATAAAGCAAACAAATTTGGGATTCCTCTTCTTCATATTGATCAGGAAAACAATTCTTCAAGAACTTTCTCAGTTTCTTTCTGTTTTTTATTGCAAGAAAACAAAAATAAATATGAATGGGCTCTCAATGAACTTCAGGAAATATTATAAAATCAAGAACCCAGGGTTATTGTGAAAGATAAGGAACCAGCTTTAATTAGTGCCATATAAAAAGTTTTCCCATCCCTTAATCACCTTCTCTGTCTCTGGAATATTTTCAAAAATATTCAAACCCACTGCAGGAAGCATTTCAAGTATGAAGATGTGTCAGCTTGCTACTATGTACAGAGAAACCTGTCATAGCAACACAAAACTATAAAAAATAAGAATATCTAAATTAACAAAAGAAGGAGTGAGAAATTCATAAATATTATTAAAGAAATCGATTCCTCACCCAAAATTAGGTATGGTCACTCACTCACCCCACCCTTGAAATCCAAGTCCTTACATTTTTAAAATAATTAAAAAGAAAAGTACCAAAAATTAAGACACCAGTGTGGCACCTTTTGGCCATTTTAACATTTCACAGGTGCTGTCACGTATAGGGTTTACACCTAAAATTCACTCAGAATTGAGGTTTTGTGTATATTTTAGGAGTTACATGCGGAAATGTGTTATGTCACAATTCCCGCGCGCAGCCCCGCATCATTACATACCCCTACGTGCTCCTAGTAGCAGTTTCCCGCGTACTAGAGACCCGCGCGCAGCTAATTCTGCCACGCACGCAGCGGATCCTACCCTGCGCGCATCTGTACTGACTGATCCCCGCGTCTGGATTGGTTGTGACAAATCTGACAACCAGGTACCGCTCAGAACAGCTACAACCTAGTTAGGGTTGCCTGGCATATGTAAAAAGTTGAAATATGCATTATTAATAGTCTAAAAAGATCAAAAATTAAATAAATTTAATAAAAATTAATTTTAGAACATTTTTAATAATAAATCAAAGATCAAGGATTACCACGTAAATCATTGACTCTAATCTTTGAAGACCATGAAACACTATAAGGAGTTTTCATGAAAATTTTTGAAAATAATCTACGTGATCAGCAGATGATGGAAAATTATTAAAGGTCCACATCTGTCCACTGTAAAGCAATAATAATGGTACAAATGAAGGATGAGTGCAGAATGATCAAATTTACGCCATAATAGATTAACAGATCCTGTGGCTAAAATAGTACAGAAATCCAGAAGATCTAAGGTCAGCTGATTAACAGAAACAAGTGAAAGTGCTAATCTTGCTTTGACTGGCTTTCCAGCCTCAGCCCACAAGCAGAACCCTCTCTATGTGCCCTGAGAAGCTCAAAATCACCCCAAAAAGGTATTTATACAGACCTCTTTGGATCAATTATTCCATTATCAGTTTACCAGGAATTATTATTATCAATCAGAAAACGTTTCATTGTTAGTCAAGTGCTTATGAAGAATCTAAGCAAGTGATTTATGACCAAGTTGGTAGTATTATTATTTATTTCTAAAAACCAATCAACCCTTGAAGTTTAGTCAAGAAATCCACCCCATCTGGTGTTAAACCCTTCCTATTATTGCAGGATTTTCGTGGTAAAGTGCTTGGAGTGAGTTTTTCCCTTCCTTTCTTGGCCATTGTGCTGTTATTCCTGGCCATTAGTGGAATAAGCCCTTTCTAAGGCACCCATCTTCATTCCAAGGTTCTTAAACTGCCTAAGGAGGCCCCTTGAAGAGAGGTTGCTTTTTCTGTAAAGACCCCCAGTAGGATAATACTGTGGTCCCTCTTTTATATACATATTAAAAGCCTTTTATTACCAAAAAAATAAAACCTTGCGACTGCTCTTATTATGTTATTTACTTGAGCCTCTAAGCGTTTATTTTTGGAATAATTATTATTGTTAACTTTCCAGTATTTTTATTACTCTCTGTAGCTAAAGGACTGCAAGTTTCCTGGTATCAGAGAGCTGATAACTGCGGTTCTTGCCTTGTAATATCCTTAAATAATTAATATTTGATTATTTATTCCTTGGACCAGTCTATCTATTACTTTAAGAATAAGTTAAAACACCTATAACATACATTTTTCATCCTTTGTTTCTCTAGTGGATCTTAAGACCAATGGAAGTTGATCAATTATTATTTGAACCTTCTTAAAAAGAAAAAATAAGAAAACCTCTGTAACTTTATCCCTGCTATTATAACTCCTGAGCAACAACAAGAGAAATTCCTTCATTGTAAACAGCAAGTTATAAAGGACAAGGAACTTGAGCTTGAAAGAATTATCAATTTCAATTCTTTATTAAGGAAACATAAGGAGTGGAAAATTTATCAAAGGAAGCTTTATATTTATAAACTAAACAATCCTGAAGATCAAGAAAAACCCAAAATCAATAAAAAGGATTATGTTTCTAAAAACATCATCTTACCACGTAAAAATAAAAAAAATATTAAACTTATATTTTTTGTTTTTATCCATCTCAGTGGATTTTGTTTTTTGTGATCCCATTGACCAAGACCTCCTGGAGGACGTCCCAGAAAGTGTACCCTTGGACTTACCCTTGGATTTATCCCAAGATCTGATTGGATCACTTTCTGAGTGTGATTTAATGATCACTAACCATATGAATGTTATTGAAGGAAGTATTGAGTATTCTCTGGACATAAATTCTGTTATTGAGGATTCTAACTTACCTCAAAAATGGAATCCCAACATGAAGTTTCACCACATCTCTGAAGCTAAGGCCTTGACTCTGAAACCTTCTGCCGCTAAAAGTTACACTTCTGGCAAAACATGCTACCCTACTGGTTTGATCCAAGGTTCCCCTGTTGAGTTACTCTTGGACAGTGGAGCCTTTTGCTCTTGTGTTGGTTCAACTTATTTGGAGAAACAAGACCCAAACTGGAAACTGAACTTATTACCAGTACCTTGGGCTAAGTTCCGCAGTTGTAATTCTTCTCCCAATGCTGTTGGAGTATGGTCTTCTGATATCATACTCCCTCACTCTCAAGGATCACTCAAGCTGAAAATTGAATTTTTAGTGCTCCAAAGTGGATTATGTGATTACTTTATCCTTGGAAATGATTCTCTTTTCTTGTATGGTATAGATGTATTCAAAAGCAAGGTTAGATACTTCACCATAGGGGGATACTGGAACAAGAAGTTCCAAATATGCCATGCCAATTCTCAAACTTCTGATTCAACTTATGAAAAACACTTAGAAATTTTCAATCAGGAATACTTCTCTCAAGCAGCTTTGAATTCCCTCCTCAAAGAAGAACAAAAATTGGACATCCTACAAGTATGCTTTGAAAATCAGAATGCTTTCTGTACCAAGGATCACCCCATTGGTAACATCAAAGGACATGATATGATTCTGACTCTAACCATTAAGCCTCCTTACCCACTTAACCTCAGGAGAACTGCCTACCATTCTAGTCAAAAATCTAGAGCTGCTCTGGAAACTTGTATTCAAGAGTTGGTTGACTTACAAGTCTTAAGGAAAGTAGGACCCAATGAACAAGTGGATATCACTACCCCAGTAATTATAGCTTGGCATAATGATAATTCAAGGATGGTTGTAGATTTTAGAATGCTGAACAACTACACCCAGGCTGATTATTATCCAATTCCAAGGATTGACCATGCTCTGCATAACCTTTCAAAAGCTAAGTACATCACTACCATTGATATGCTGAAAGGTTTTCACCAAATACCTATCAGCCCTGATAGCCAGAAATTCATGAGAATTATCTGTCATTTGGGAATTTATGAGTATCTAAGGATGCCTTTTGGTAAAAAAAATGCTCCTTCTCATTTTCAAACGATGATGGACACAGTTCTAGGATTTTTCATCAGATAAGGATGGATGATAGTTTACATTGATGATGCTATGATTTACTCTGATGATTGGGAAACCCACCTGGGTAAAGTAAGATTAGTCCTCAAAACGATCTCTGCTGTGGGATTAAGAGTATCAATGAAAAAGTTGAACTTTGGTTATTGAGAACTGAAAGCCTTAGGGCACATTGACTCTGGAATGACCTTAGCTGCTGACCAAAACAAGATAGCAGCAGTAATGAATAGGCCAATGCCCCAGAATAAAACTGAACTCCTATCTTTTATTAGCTTCTGCAACTACTATAGGAAGTAATTACCAAGGTTTTCTCTTCTAACCAAGTTTCTGTATGAAATCTGCAACAACAAAACCTTTTTTGAAATGAATCATGAAAGAGTTAAGAATTATGAGGAACTCAAGATGGCTATGGCTTCAGCTCCAGTACTGATTCAGCCAGAATATTCTAAACCCTTCAAGCTCTATATAGAGGCCAGTATGGACGGGCTAGGAGCTTCATTAAACCAGGAAGTCATAGAGGATGACAAACCAGTGGAAAAACCTATACTCTTCATATACAGACAAGTTAAGGATACTGAGAAAAGGTATGGTGCAAGTCAAATGGAATGTCTTGCCTTAGTATGGGCTCTAGAGAAACTCCATTATTATTTGGAAGGCACAAATTTCACAGTAATTACTGACTGCAATGCTTTCAGGACTTTGATGAACATGAAGACCCCTAGTAGGCAAATGTTAAGATGGCAGATAGCCATACAACAGTACAGAGGTCAGATGACCATAGTTCACCAAGATGGTTATAAACACCAGAATGCTGATAGTTTGAGTAGGAATGATTTACCCAATGACCCAAGGAACACTGCTTATGATCCAGAAGATAATGGTATCTTCCCTATCCTTAACATTAACATGTTGGAAGTTGAAGCTCCTATGATGGGAATCCACATTTGTGAATTGGATGAATCCTTGTTCAACTCAATCAAAGAATCTTAAAATTCTGGCATGAAAACTCTTATCACCATTATGGAAAGTACTTCTACACCATCTGAATTGATCAATAGCCTCCCTGAACCCCTCTTGAAACCATACAAAGCCGGAAGGTTCACTATATGGGATGGTCAAGTATACTACAGGCATCAAAATTCAAGTGTTATAGTCTTAACTAAGGATGACCATATCAAACATGTCCTGGCTGAATGCCATGATAACTTCTCATCTGGTCATTTATCTACTGATAGAACCTTAGATAAGGTTAAAAAAACTGCTTGGTGGATCAATTGGAGAGACTCCACTATCAAGTATGTTACTAGTTGTGAAACTTGTCAGAAGTCCAACAGGACCACTGGAAAAGGTTTGGTCTACTGCAAAAGATTGCTGAACCCAAGAAAAGATGGGAGATCATAAAAATGGAATTGGTAACCGGACTACCTCCAGGAGGAGCCTATTCCTACATCTCAGTCCTAGTCATTGTGGATAGGTTCTCCAATAAAGCAAATTTTCTACCTAATCACAAGGAAGACACTGCTATGGAAGTTGGCCTGTTATTCTGGAATAGACTCATTGCTGATGTTGGAGTTGCCAAGATCATTATCAGTGACAGAGATCCTAAGTTCACCTCTGAGTTCTGGAGAAGTCTTCATGAAATTCTGGGAACTAACTTGGCTTTCTCTACGGCTTATCACCCTCAGAAGGATTGTTTGGCTGAAAAAATGATTCAGAATCTGGAAGACATGCTCGGGAGGTTCTGTTGCTTTGGTCTAGAATACAGGAATTCTGATGGTTATTGCCATGATTGGGTTAGTCTTTTACCTGCACTGGGGATGGCCTACAACAGTAGCAAGCAATTTACCACTAAGGAAGCACCCTACATACTGGAAAGAGGATGGATTCCTAAATTAACCAAGGATAACCTTAATAACCAGCTAACAAATATTCACCCTAAATCACCTGATTTCAAAAACATGATAGATGTAGCCAATAAACATGCTCTTAAGGTTGTCCAGGATGGTGTGGAGTATGACCAACAAAGTTGGGATAAAACCCATAAGGATCCTGATTTCAAGATTGGTTATCAAGTCTTGATCTCTACCACCAACTTCACCAACTTAGCTGGAAATAGAAAGCTTAGACCAGCTTTTGTTGGACCTTTCACCATTAATAAACTTCATGGTAAGAATGCTGTGGAAGTAATCCTTAGTGATGAGCTTTCTTGAAAACACCCAGTCTTCCCAGTAAGTCTCATCAAACACTACCACCCAAGGAATGTAGAATATACACTTTCACCTGAATTACCTGTTGCAGAAGAACCTGAAAAAGACAAAGGAAAAATTAGCAATATCCTTAAAGATAAAAAAGAAAGGATCAATGGAAAAGATTTCAGACTCTACCTAGTTAGATACAAGGGAGAATCAGCTGATAAGGATTAATGGTTTCCTGACCACAATATCCCTGATTGACCCATACACCTAAGGAACTACGGAGACAGCAGAAGGCATTGAACCAGATTTTTTTTCAGATATAGACATATTTTGGAGTGGGGGAATGTCAGCTTGCTACTATGTACAGAGCAACCTGTAATAGCAACACAAAACTATAAAAAATAAGAATATCTAAATTAAAAAAGAAGGAGTGAGAAATACATAAATATTATTAAACAAATGGATTCCTCACCCAAAATTAGGTAGGGTCACTCACTCACCCCACCCTTGAAATCCAAGTCCTTAAATTTTTAAAATAATTAAAAAGAAAAGTACTAAAAATTACGACACCAGTATGGCACCTTTTGGCCATGACAACATTTCACACTTGTTGTCACGTATAGGGTTTACACCTAAAATTCACTCAGAATTGAGGTTTTGTGTATATTTTAGGAGTTACATGCGGAAATGTGTTATGTCACAATTCCTGCGCGCAGCCCCGCATCATTACATACCCCTACGTACTCCTAGTAGCAGTTTCCTGCGTACTAGAGACCCGCGCGCAGCTAATTCTGCAACGCACGCAGCGGATCCTACCACGCGCGCATTTGTACTGACTGATCCACGCGTCTGGATCCGTCGTGACTAATCTGACAACCAGGTACCTCTCAGTAGAGCTACAACCTAGTTAGGGTTTCCTGGCATATGTAAAAAGTTGACATATGCATTAGTAATAGTCTAAAAAGATCAAAACTTAAATAAAATTAATAAAAATTAAGTTTAGAACATTTTTTAACAATAAATCAAAGATCAAGGATTACCACATAAATCATTGACTCTAATCTTTGAAGACCACAAAACAGTATAAGGAGTGTTCAGGAAATTATTAAAAATTATCTACGTGATCAGCAGATGATGGAAAATCAGTAAATGTCCACATCAGTTCACTTTAAAGAAATAATAAAAGTACAAATGAAGGATGATTGCAGAATGATCAAATTTATGCCATAATAGATTAACAGATCCTGTGACCAAAATAGTACAGAAATCCAGCAGATCTAAGGTCAGCTGATTAACAGCACAAAGTGGACGTGCTAATCTTGCTTTGACTGGCTTGCCAGCCTCAGCCCATGAGCAGAACTCTCTCTACGTGCCCTGAGAAGCTCAAAATCACCCCAAAAAGGTATTTATACAGACCTCTTTGGATCCATTATTCCATTATCAGTTTACCAGGAATTATTCTTATCAATAAGAAACCGTGTCATTGTTAGTAAAAATCTTATGAAGAATCTAAGCAAGTGATTTATGACCAAGTCTGTAGTATTATTATTTATTTCTTAAAACCAATCAACCCTTGAAGTTTAGTCAAGAAATCCACCCCATCTGGTGTTAAACCCTTCCTATTATTGCAGGATTTTCGTGGTAAAGTGCTTGGAGTGAGTTTTTCCCTTCCTGTCTTGGCCATTGTGCTGTTATTCCTGGCCATTAGTGGAATAAGCCCTTTCTAAGGCACCCATCTTCATTCCAAGGTTCTTAAACTGCCTAAGGAGGACCCTTGAAGAGAGGTTGCTTTTTCTGTAAAGACCCCCAGTAGTATAATACTGTGGCCCCTCTTTTATATAAATATTGAAAACCTTTTATTACCAAACCAATTAAACATTGCAACTGCTCTTATTATATAATTTATTTGAGCCTCTAAGCGTTTATTTTTGGAATAATTATTATCATTATTATTCCAGTATTTTTATCACTCTCTGTAGCTAAAGGACTGCAAGGTTCCTGGTATCAGAGAGCTGACAAGATGAATGGAAGGTCTTTCAGAAAAACTGGCACCAATTGGACAACTCCAAATCTGAAGCTATTTATCAGCACATTTTCACCAAACATTCTCTAGTCTGGAATGCTCCCACATCAGACTACCTCCTTGAAAACTGGGTCCCACTGAAAAAAATTATTTCTCTTACTTGGCAAACAAATACTCTCATTTTTGCAATACAAGTACATCAAGAATAGAAGGCCTTCATTCTTACATCAAACGCTCCATCACTTTCTCTACTGGCTCCTTTTCCAATGTTGTTGATAAGATATATAATTCTATTACCATCAAAATTCATGAAAGAGCTATTGAACACTCCCACCTAGGTTTCAAGCAACTCCTTGGTTTTACTCACTGTGTGGAGCATCTTTCTGGAAAGATCAGCCATTACGCCCTCAAGACCATTCATCCATTCAATCAAGTCTCTGATTCTTAAAACACTTGCATCAAATGTGATTACTCTTCTTATATGGGTATACCATGTGTTCACAAAGTAAAATCAGCTATCTTCAAGGGTGAAATTTTCCAAATTGAGGATTTACATCCTCAATGGCATGTCAACCCCCCCTTTTCAGTAGGTTTTTTTTATTTATAAAATTCCAAATGAA
>CM062621.1:44499775-44515419 GCA_025617555.3 Puccinia polysora | reverse complement strand
CTCAAGGCCATGCGGACTCTTAAGCTTAAAATTCAATTCAATGGGTCCAATCCTCCTCTGACAGCCTTTACTGATGCTTTGTGGGCTGATGAACCAAACACCTGAAAATCCCAATCTGGATAAATGTGCTTTGTCTATGGTATTCTGGTTTCCTGGAATAGCAGCAAGCAACAAAAAATTTCCGGGTCTTCTACTGATGCCAAACTGAAAACACTTGTTGATGGTTTCCATGAAGCTACCTGGCTCAAGGGAGTAATTGAGAACACTTTTGACCTTCAAATTACAACCATTCCCATCAACACTGACAATAGCGGCTTGGAAGACAAAATATGCAAGTTTGGATCAGAATCAAAAACTAGGCACCTTGAACTGAAAAAAAAAGGGATGCGCAAAGAGCTGCAGAAGGGGGACATAAGTATTAAATTAATCTTGTCCCAGATAATGCCTGCAGATGTGCTAACCAAGCCTTGCTCTTCTCATAGCATCAATCTGCTCAAGAAGCATTTTTCCAGGATCAAATAGTTCTTTTTTTTGTTTTGTTAAACTTTTTGTTCAATTTTTTTTGCCTCAAATTGCTTTGTGCCTGCTTTTTACTTTTTCTTTCTTTGGTTGTGTTTGACTAGAATCTCACCAGGAAAGGAGGGGTGTTGGAGTTTTGTAACTCACTGCCTCCCTGTAGACATCAATATACAACTCAAACAACTACAACTACACAACTAAAATCACTCTCAGCTCAAACTCTCAACACAGGCTCTTGAGAATACACTCCTCAGCCTTTCTACTCCAATTTACCCCAATTCTCTCTCTCTCTTAGCTTTAATTAAACTCTCTCCTTTCAATTCAACCCAGTTTGACTGCTCAAAACAACTTGATTGCATGTCTCCATCAACACAACCCTATCATCTTCCATGTTTTCCTGGTGAGACTCTACATTCTTCTATTTTCTTGTTTCTATCTCATTGTATTTTCAACCCTCTCAATTTTTTCCTCAACACTTTGTCAGTGTCCAGATGTCTCCTTGGTTTTTGGTAATCCAGCTATGAATCTGCTTTAATAATAGATCCAAAAAATCTGAAAAAACTATTTGAATGCTTTTTAAATGTTTTTTTAACTTTTTGATAGCTTGAATTACCCAAAAAAATGAAATAAAAAGGAAAACAAACGGATTCAAATTTCCAAAGAGAAATTTGATTTTTTTGATTTTTTGTGTTTTTTAAAGGAATTTTTTGAGGCAAAAGGATACATGCGAAATAAATGAAAAAAATATTTTAAGAATGTATAAATGTTGGTTGAACTTTCTGGCAGCTGAAATAACAAAGAAAGAAAAAAACAATGAAAATAGCCAAGATCATGATCCAAAAACCCATGCAAGAATTTGTTTTTACAGTTTTTTTTTTTTTCATTTTTTGATTGCATTTTTGAAGGGGTTCTAATGGCTCCAAAATTACCAAAAATTTTGGTTAGGGGTTCAAGAACCCCTGCTACAGGGCTGCGCAGTCAGAATTCAAAAAAATGAATTCTTGAAAGTTGTGTGAAATAAAGTATTTTTGCACAAAATACCAAAGGGGCGAAACTGCACGCCAATGTCAAAATGAGTGAAATAAAGGGTTGGATGCATGAGAAAAATAATGCCCTTTATTTATTTATTTATTTAAAAAAAAGGTAATTTTGATTGGACACTTCCCTCACATCAAGTTTTCTATCTCCTACCAGGAGGGAGTTTCTGGTGTGCACATCCATGTTATACTCTGATTTGCATTACCAAAACAACAACCAATATTTTTTTTCTTTTTTTTTAGGGGGGGGGGGTATCCATAAGAAAGTGTGAACACCAATTATTTTTTTTTCTCATCAGTTTACCTACCTTTCCTGCACTGATGTCACAAATTTGGCTTCCCAGATGCAGGCAAACCACATCAGGGGAGTGCCCCCTATCCTACTCCCACCCAGCCATTCTTGAGTGTGTGGGAGGAGGCACCCACACAAACAGGTTATAAAGCAGGCACCTCCCCCCCCCCCCAGAAGATTTTTCAACAACTCCAAAGTCAAGTCACACTCCACCCACACACCATACCTCAAACACATTCAAAACAACCACTCCTCTCTACCTTAACAAACCCCTATGAAACTTTTGAAACAAATTTAAAGGAATTCCTTCAACTTTTCTCCCACTTTTTTCTTTTCAATTTTTTTGTTTGAACTTTTATTTTTTTTCCAATTTTTTTTCTCTCTCTCTCAACTTTTATGGTCCCTTTTATGATGTTGGTTTTTTTTCAACTTTTTTCCCTCAACTTTTTCTCAATTTTTTTCCCCCAATGTTTTTCTTGATTGTTTTTCAACTTGTCTTTGAAAATTTCCCACCAACACTGATCTTTCTTCTGGTATTGATTCCATTGATTTTCCTACTTATTCAACATTTCAAAAAATAAAAACACCAAAATCCCTGCCTCAACAGTCATGTTCCAGAAATTCTTGCCCAGTTTCAACAAATAGTAGCCTTCATGAACAGCTTCAACATGGCTCCACTCTCAGCTCACCAGCCAGCACATAATCCAGCCATAGCTGCTCCACTGGTCAAATCAGCCTCAGAAATCACCAATTTTCCCACCCAAATTATAAATCAACCTGGGGAACCCAAAGAAAGTCAAGGAACCCACACACCCCCCCTCCCTCCCTCCCTCCCTTGAGGACTTTGCTGCATCTCCCCCTCCCTTACTTTTTGGCTTTTCTGAAGAGAAGAATGAAACCAACATTCTCATGGATGCTCCTGGAAACAACCAAGACACTTCAATTGTATCTGGCCCCCCTGGCACTGTGGACACTGGCTCATTGGACCCTGGATCTCAGAAAATAGTTTTGAATCTTCCATATTGTGATTACACAACAACTAATATTCTTTTTTTATTTATTTATTCAATTTTGATATTTAATTTTAAACCCAATTTTTATTTTATTGTTCTATGGTTTCTTTACTTTCATTTTTTCTTAATTCAATCAATTTGCATTTTTCTTACCTCCCCACCAAAAAAAATAAGAAGACAAAAAAGCCTTTGTTTGCTGATTTCTTTTCACTGATCATCTTACTAGCCCCTTTAAAACCTCCTCCCAACCTGAAATTCTAATCTTATGAAGGTTTGGTCAAGTATTGCAATAATTTTCCCAACTCCCATGCATATGCTGTGACAATCTTCAATTCACATCAAGGTAACAAATTCTATCTAGGATGTGACCACCCTGGCTTCTATTCTGGCATTCTCAACACTTCTAAACTTCCCAACCCAAAAAATTGTATTCCCCTTCAATATCAAAGGATTGAACTCAAAATGAATCACCAACTCTGAATCTTAAATTGAGAAACTCTTTCCAATCAAGCCATACCACAATCATCCCCCCACCTCAGATCAACCCTCAGCTCACCACTCCCACCATAGATTGGTTCAAGATCAGTCAGGAGAAGTCAGATACATGCCAGATTCTTCACCAAATACATAATTCTGAAAGCGGAACATTGGAAACAACCAAATCTATTCAAAATTCAATTCAAAAGATAAAAAAAAGAAGAATATTTGGCTGTTTGAACTCCAGTAGAGGCCCTTTTCTTCAATCCTGAAGACCAGAAATTGGATCCAACATTACCAATCCAATTGCTCAGGAAATCTCACTTTCCTTTTCTTTTCTCATCATCAATTTATCTTTCCAAAATTAATCACCATGTTGGCCTCATTGACTGCACTTACAGGACCAACCAATTAAAAATACAACTTATTCACTGTATCTCTCAGACTGAAAACAAGCAGAACTCCACCATTTTCTTCTGCTTAATGTTACATAGAATTAGAAATATTACTGCTTGGTCCTTCAACATCTCATGAATTTCTGGCATCAAGATCAAAGCACCAAAGTCATTGTGACAGACCATGAACATGAACTTTGCAAATCACTTCAAGGAATATTTCAAGATCCTCTAATTCAAGTCTTTTCCTGGAATATTTCAAAACCTTTGGCCACCAACTGAAAGAAATAGTTTCCAATCCAGAATCAAGATTAAGATAGCTAGGATTCTTTCAAGTAAAAATTTGAATGTAGTCATTGATTGAAGAACTCCTGGAACTTTTGAGCACAATTGGGAGGAATTGGTAAGTTTCCTCAAGGATTGACCTTCTTCAGTTAGGGATTACCTCAAATGAAACATCCTACCCTTCAAAGAGAACTTCATCATGGCCTGGGCTGGTCACCATTCCAAAGTTGGTCACATAAACACCTCCAGGGTTGAATCCAGCCATGCCTATTTCATTTCTGAATTGGTCAAATCTTACATAAATTTTATTGAAATTAGTTCAAAACCTGGGAGGTTCTACAGGGGAAATGTTAAATTTTAAACCATGGGTTGCAAATGGGAATGGAAAGCCATCCAAAACCCATATGAGTCATGAATGGAGGTTCACAAATAAATGAGTCACAAACAAAAATAAGAAAATAAATAAATAAATTAAAAATAAATAAACAAATAAATACATAAAAAAATAAATAAATCAAAAATGAATATATATATAAATATATAAATAAATGAATAAATAAATAAATTAAATAAATAAATAAAAAAATAAAAAATAACAAGTCCCAAACAGCTGTTCACAACTAGGTGGGTTTCAAACGGCTGTTCACAAATCAGATGGGTTGCAAACTGCGCAAAACAACACATTTTAAGTTGTGAACGGGTTGTGTAGGGTTGCAAATATAAAATTTCCCATGCTACATATTCCAAGCTCACAAGGATCCACCAAAACATCACTCATGAGAAAATAAAAACCTTCAAAAATTTCCGCAGACTGGGTTTTCCACGCCTTTCAAATTTAACCACCAATGCCATGAAAAAGGCCTTGGTTCAGTTTTCAAACATGAAGAAAGACACTAATAAAACCTATTCCAGAGATAGTTCACTGATAAGAGATCCTTGCTCTCATAGTTTGAAGGAAATGATGGAAAATACTGGGAGTTTTTTTTTTGGGTGGGGGGAGGTTATTTTTCTAAATTAATGAAATGCTTATTTGAAAGGAGGAAGAAGACTGATTTGGCCTGTATTTTGAATGCTGGAAGTTGAATTCAGAATTGAATCCATTCCCAATTCAACAACTTCCTTTAATATTTGAAAGATTCCACCAAATTCTTCAAGGAACCAATGATGTGGTCAAAATATTGTAACCTGAAGAGGTGAAGAAAAGAAAAGGAATAAAAAACCTGAAGAAAGCCCGGTCTTCAAACCAAAGGTTTCCTTCAGATTTTGAAAGTTTTGAAATATATTTGGAACAAGTTACCAGGTAATCCAGACTAAAGAGGCCATCTAAATATTTGAACATAATTCTGGAAAATAAAACCAAGGTAGAGCTAGAAATTTATGAAGGATTAAAAGAAGATCATAAAGAAAGTGATAATACATCAGAATAAATAATTAAACAAATAACTAAAGGAAAGATCTGTAAGCTTATATTTTTTTTATTTTCATTAATATATTACTTTGAATTCTTATTATTTCATTATTCAAAAAGTATTTTGATTTAAAAGAATTCATTAATTCTCTGGTTTATTCTAGCTATGAAACAAAGCAAGATAAAAAATTTGGCTTTTGATTTTTTCCCACAGTCCTATGTTATTTCAGACAAGTTACTGTACAAGATCTTGGAGAAAAAACAAACCTCTATTGGAATATTCTTGGAGGAGAAGAGGAATATTTCAAGATTATTTAACGTACCAAGGTTTCCAAAAAGAAGGAGAAAATTAAAGGTTCAACATGGCTCAGTTCAACAAACCATGACTAAGCCATTGTCAAAAAATACAAGAGATCTGTTGTATTTCTCTCTTCTATTCCAGTTACCTGCTTTTAATTCATTGTTATAAACTCTGAAACCTCTGAATCCTTGTATCCTGACTCCTGTCAAATAAATGACTCTCTCTCTCTTTTTCTCACCTTTTCCTTCTCTTTGTCTCAACTTTTCCTTTCCACTCTTCCTCCTATTCTCTTTCTCTATCACTCTCTCTCTGTCACATCTGCGCTTCTCTTGTCACTGTCACGAGTTGACTGCTACATTTCACATTCATGTCTCGGCTCTTCCTCCTCAACATGAAGACTCTTCCGGCTCAATCAATTGGGATAATGACAACAAGTCTGATCTCAACAATGCTTCCCACTCAAACTCATCACAACTCTCATCTGGAGAACACTTCCCACTCAACCTCATCACAACTCACTTCTCAACCTGACTCAACAAACTCTTCTCTAACTCTTCTCTTTCTTTCTTTGATTCTCTTTTCTTTTCTTCTTCTCCTTTCTCTTTTCTTTTTCTTCTCAATCTTCCAACTCAACAACTTGAATCTCCTCAAATCTGACATCTCAATTTCACCTCATGTCAAGTTCTGACTGGTAAGACTTGTACTTGTTGCTATCACATTCTAATCATCAAAGTCTAACTTTCCATCTCAATCTCTCCCAAAGTCTTCCACCACTGCCTTCTTTTAACTCTTTTCCACTCAAATCCATCAACTGAAGAACTTGTCAAATTCTCAGTCTCATAAAGTTTCTCAATGTTTGTTCCTTTCTTTCAAATCTTTCTTGTCTCTGTTATTGTTCTTTTTCTCAACTGATTTCATTTCTGGCACAGCCCTCTTTGTTCTTGAACTTTTAAGCTACTCACAGTAATTCAACATGGTTAAAAGCCAAAAATACATCCGACAAACCTAACCAAAGCAATGGAGGGATCCAGCAACAACGGCTTTTGACAAATCATTCTCAAGGCCGCTCTTGAAGCTGTACCCATTCTTTCAGATGAAAATTACTCAATCTGTAAAGACAAGATGTATATGCTTCTCAATCTTGAAGGTATCAAGTAAGCCCTGGAGGACAATTCTAAAAGTCTTAGCCATATTGACAATATGGAAACTCAAGTTATACTCCTCTCACGCATTGATTCTATCACCCACAACAATGTGGTGAATCCCGCAAACATTTATTTGGCTCAACTTTTCTGGAAAACAATAAAAGGACACTTTGCTTCCTCTCAAACCTCCAATTGAGCCCAATTATTCAATGAATTCCTCTATCAGCAGTTTAAGCCCAACGTGATTAATCTTTTCACCACTGATACTAAGATATCCCTTAAAAAGATGGTTGATGTTGGAATTTATCTCCCCAACAATATTCTTTCCTATCTCATCCTCTTAAAATTCCCACCATCTCTCCATTCTCTCCGCCAGAAAATCATGCATTCAGATAAGATTGTCACCATGGATCTTGTCCTTCATCATCTCACTCAGCTAGAAAACAAAACCAAGGTGAAATCTAAGGAAGCCAAGCTCAGAAACACCGCTCTCATTTCATCTTGGCCAACCAAGAAACCTTTTCCAGCAGAGCTTAGATGTAGAAAGGGATACCACAATCCTCAATCCCCCAATCATCCTGAAAACAAATGTTGGCATCTTCACAAGCATCTTGCTCCCAATTGGTGGAAAGAATCACAAGTCCATTGGAGAGCTCAACTCAATTCTCAGTCCAAATCCAAAGAAGTTGCTCATTATGTGGCGCTTCTTACTACATGGATTGAAGAGATGAATCCCCTAAATCAAATAATCATTGAATCTGGTGCCTCTTGCCACATTTTAAATTCTCAAAACTTCTTTACTCATCTCAATGAGCAGATTGCTGACAACTTCATCAACACTGGGAAAGAAGGTGCTAGACTACCTATCAAGGGCAAAGGAATTGTCAAGCTATCTTGGAAAGGCTCTTCTGTCTATCTTAGCAACTGCTTTTTTGTTCCTGATCTTGTGGTAAATTTAATCAGCCCTGGCGAACTGATCTCTACCAAGAACTGCACTCTCTCATCTTCCAATAATCAATTCTTCATCTTCACCTATTCTCAACTGGCCTTTTCAGGATTCATCCAAGAGAATCTGTTTGTTCTCAATCCTCCTTCTCAAATTGGCAACAATTTGATGTTTTTTCACCTCTTGATTAAGGATCCAGACCTAAATCAAATCAAACTCTTGCACCAATCTTTTGGACATGCTAGCCCGTACCGTCTCAAGAATCTTTTTCCTTCCTTATCCTCCAAAGCTCTTTCTGAATTCCAATGCAAAGACTGCATTTTCTCCAAAATTTCCAAAGGCCCATTCAAAAATACGTCAAGGTTATCTTGTAGACCCTTCAAACAACTCCACATAGACTTGATTGGACCTATCACTCCTTCTTCTTGAAACAACATGAATTATATTATGACTATCATTGATAACTTTTTTGGATACATCTCAGAAATTCCTCTTCAATACAAGTCTGATGCTTGTCCTCAACTCAAAATCATCTTAAATCACAAGAAGAAAAAACAAGATTGATTTCCTGCCACCATCTGCACTGACGGTGGTGGAGAATTCTCCTCATCCAAACTCAAGGATTTCTTCAAGATAAATTCTATTAAACACTTAATATCTGAAACATATCATCACGAACACAACAGAAAGGTGGAAAGAGCTAACCAAACGCTGACTGAATCCATGAGGGCCATCCTTCAAAGCTCCAAACTTCCGCTCAATCTTTGGGCAGAAGTTGCCAAATCTGCCTGTCTCACCTTAAATCAAATTCCAAAAACTCCTCATTCCCCCTCTCCTTACCAAATTATCACCAAAAAATCTCTTCCCACCAGATACTTTCACCCTATAGGGTCCAAAGTGGCCTATCTTGACAACAAAATCAATCACAGTGAGAAATTCAACAATTGTGGACTTCCTGGCACCCTTGTGGGTTACAACCCAAATTTTTTGTCATATCCAATTTTAAAACCTGAAAACTCTATTATTTCCTCCAAACACGTTAAATTTCTCAAAATTGATGATCTTTCCCAGGGTTCCTCTTTTTCTGAAGCTACCAAAGAATATCTTCAAATTAAGATGGATGACAACCTCTTTGACTACCCATCAAACTCTTCTCCTCCAATTCTTCCTATCAATGTTATCCATTCTGATTCCCCAACCAGAAATCATGTTCCTTCACCAGTGCTTTCCCCCAAATCTCTTAACAACTTACAATCCGTCTCCAAGCCTGACCCTTCTGAAGAACTTGCTGAGCAGCTTTTTCCCAGCTACAATCTTTGCAATCAATCTAGTTTGAATCCCCCTCAGCAATATGGGTATCACCACTATTACATTCCCAGAACATACAAACAAGCTAAAAGATGTACTGACAGTCTAAAGTGGGAAAACTCTATGGACGTTGAACTTAATGGTATCAAAGCTCTTGATGTATGGGAGGATTATAACGGTCCAGAACCAGATAATCCTCTTAATACTACGTGGGTGTATTGCCTTAAGGACAACTGCCATGGTGACCCTCTTGTCTACAAAAGTCAATTATGTGTTCAAGGATTTGACCAAATCTACGGCCTAGACTATCAAGAAACTTTTTCTCCCACTGGAAAGGCTGAATCTCTTTGTATTGCTCTACTTTTTAATTTATTTCATTCTCTTCCTATCTCTCAGTTTGATGTGAAGAGCGCTTTTCTTCACACCCCATTATCCAACAAAGTTATCATCAAAAGACCCAAAGGCTCAAACAGAAAATCCAATTTCCTCATTCTGCCAAAATCTCTCTATGGCTTGAATAAAGATCCCGCAAAATGGTTTCATACTCTTACATCCTGGATTCAAAAGCAAGGATTCCATGAATCAATTTCTGATCCCTGTTTATGCATCCACTCCACTTCAAACTCAGGTCTTTTCTTCCATGTCAACAATCTTATCCTCATTGGTCCTGGGGATAACTTTAAGGATAAATTTCTCAAAAAATTTCCCAATTCCAGTCACCACAAACCTAACACAATTCTGGGCATGAAGTACAAGCGTACAGGCAATCAAACTCTTTTGTCTCACCCTAAACACATTGAACACGGACTAGAGGAGCTAAAAATGACAGATTGCAAACCAGCCTCTATCCCTCTCACTGCTAACGTCAACCTAACTCCGGCTAACAATGAAGAACATGAAGAATTCAAGGCTTTAAATATAAATTATTGTTCTTCTGTCTTCCTCATAAACTACATTGCCTGCCTAACTCATCCCAACCTCAGCTTTGCTGTTTCAAGTCTTGCAAGATTCTGCAAAAAGCCTGGTATTTGACACTGGAGAGAAGTTAAAAGATGCTGAAAATACCTCCAGGACACAAAAGATCTCAAACTTACCTTACAAATCAACCGTACCAACACTCAAATTCAATTCTATAGCAACACCACTTGGAGTTATAACTTGGAAACTAGGCGTTCCCAATCAGGTCACCTTTCCCTTCTCTTTGATTCTCTCATTTCCTGGAGCAGCTATTGTCAACGCAATGTCACTCACTCCACGACTGAAGCTGAACTCAATCCCCTTGTCAACTCTCTCTCTGGAAGCTGTTAGAATTATGGCCAGCAATTAGCTTATGAAAATGAGCAGTATTTAAAGAAAAAGAAATTCTGGACACTGGGTGTCAATATTGGCTAATGGGGCTCTCACAATGGGGCAATATGTTGGATGAATTTGATTGGAATGATGAATGAAATGGATGGAAAACAGCAGGGAGAAGAGCTCCTTAAGTACAAAAGATTGGCCTCTTGTGAGCCCATGATACAACAAGCCAAAAGGCAAATTTTCCGCCCCAAAAGAGCTCTACAGGCTCTACTGGCCTTGTTACTTGGTTTGGACTACATCAGCCCACATGGCATCAGTCCCTGTACCCTTACAACCAGCCTATTCCTGTTATTTCTGGTGTTTCCACCTCAATGGGGCTGAACCAGCCCCTTAACTGTTCAAAACCCTGGGCTGTTTGTCCGTTACAACCAGCCATGATGAACTCATTACCTTGTTTACAGGCTGGTTGCCTCATGCAGCCAGCCCCTGGCCCCTCAAATGGGCCAGGTGGGACCCAGGGCACACCTGGGTCCGGTCTCAGACTCACATGAGGGGGGTGTGACCAGCAGACATGCTGTCCCCCCCTATTTCTCTCAAATCCCTGCTGGGGGCGGTCAAATACCCTCACCAGGGGCCCTGGGGGTCAATACCCCCAGGGTGTTGTCAAGAAAATTGGCCAGGGAGGTGATCAGGTCCCCCCAGGCCCATCGCTCCTCCCCCTTGGTAAAGGGGGGGGGGAGAGCGCCCCTTTGCTTGGTTGCTTCACACGATTGATGGTGGAGGGGTGATGAATTCCCCCCCACCTGCCGGTTGCTACTCTTGCGGCCGGCGCTGCCACCTCCTTGGGCAAGGGGGTGGTCAGGTCCCCCCTGCCCTGACCAACCGCACTGTTGCGGCCGGTCGCTGGCTGGTTCAACCCAGCCAGCTCTCCCCCATCCCCCTTGCAACGGCAAGCGAGGGGAGGGGGAGCAAGCCAGGGCCGCAAGCCCCGGCTCCGCAGCGCTGGTCGCCAGGCGCAACCAGCCGGGCCTACGCGGCATCCCACCGCGCAACAGCCCCGCGTGGGCCATACTGAGGAACACAGGCGGCCCCAAACGGGCCGCAACAGGGGCGGCGGCCCCAATGGGCCACCCCAAGCCCAAATTGTGAGAATTACATACTTTGGCGGGCCAGCCCGTCTGGCCAAGTATGCCCATAATAAAGCTTGGGCCCTTTTATGCCCATATAAGCCCATCTGGCTTGGGTGACCCATCCACCCTGGCGGGCTCATGAGGGCCCGTGTCCAAAAAGACCATAAAAACGTGTTTTGGCGCCCAAATGCCCAAAACCAAAAACACCCACATAGGCCCACGTGGCCCACGTGATGTCCAATGGGCCGTGGAGGCCCATTTTTGCATCCCATTTGGATTACACACTCCTATGCACATTACCTGAGTGCATCCGCATTTTAACAGAAGCAATCTGGATGCAAGGACTAGTAGTCAAACTCTGGAAAACAAAGATCACTCCAAGTTGACATTTTATTGACAACAAAGGTCTCAATGATAAACTCAAGAAATTTGGTTGTAACTCTAAAACACATCATATTGATATAAAAACTAAAGCTCTCTGAGAGGAACTTAAGCTTGGAAATCTTGCCATTGAGCTCATTTCCACTACTGGCATGAAGGCCGATGGGGTTACTAAAGCTCTTCCGTTCTGGTCCCTCATAACTCTCTTACAGTTAATAAATCCCTCTTTCTCTTCTCCAACTCCAGTCTTACAAGTCACTGGGGGTGTCAAATAAATGACTCTCTCTCTCTTTTTCTCACCTTTTCCTTCTCTTTTTCTCACCTTTGCCTTTCCACTCGTCCTCCTATTCTCTTTCTCTATCACTCTCTCTCTGTCACATCTGCGCATCTCTTGTCACTGTCACTAGTTGACTGCTTCATTTCAAATTCATGTCTCCGCTCTTCCTCCTCAACATGAAGACTCTTCTGGCTCAATCACTTTGGATAATGACCACAACTCTGATCTTGACAATTCTTCCCACTCAACCTCATCACAACTCTCATCTGGAGAACACTTCCCACTCAACCTCATCACAACTCACTTCTCAACCTGACTCAACAAACTCTTCTCTAACTCTTCTCTTTCTTTCTTTGATTCTCTTTTCTTTTCTTCTTCTCCTTTCTCTTTTCTTTTTCTTCTCAATCTTCCAACTCAACAACTCAAATCTCCTCAAATCTGAAATCTCAATTTCACCTTGTCTCAAGTTCTGACTGGTAAGACTTGTACTCATCGCTATCACATTCTAATCATCAAAGTCTAACTTTCCATCTCAATCTCTCCCAAAGTCTTCCACCACCACCTTCTTTTAAATCTTCTCCACTCAAATCCATCAACTGAAGAACTTTTCAAATGCTCAATCTCATACAGTTGCTCAATTTTTGTTCCTTTCTTTCAAATCTTTCTTGTCTCTCTTATTGTTCTTTTTCTCTTATTATTCTTCTCAACTGATTTCATTTCCGGAACAGCCCTCTTTGTTCTTAACCTTTTAAGCTATTCACAGTAATTCAACAACTCCATCTATCTTCAAATAAAGAAATCCTATTGTTTTCTTGATTAATATAAAGAAAATTTATGGGGTCAGACCAATTCCTCCCAATATAACCAGCCCAAAATTCATCTGTAAGAAGGCTCTGGTCACGGGGGGATTTTTTTATTAATTATTTAATGATTATAAAAAGTGTATCAAAGGGCAGAGTAATACTTGATTGTTATTTTATTTGTTTAAAACTTTCTTTCTGATTTACTAATATCATTTGTTTTATTTACTCTCTGATTTTGTTGGATTTATTTGAGATTTTTTTGTATTTTTTCTTTTCTCTCTTATTTTTGTTGAATTTATTGAAGCTTTCTTCATAAATATACAGAATAAAGAAAGAGTTTCAGGTTCAAGCCACAAAATTGATGTTTTTCTGATCAAAAAACTGGTTCATTGGCATGAGTTTTCAGAGTTCCAGTTCCAAATGGAGTATGTACACCTCCACTTCAGAAAAACTGGCTTGCAGAAAACCAATTACTGGAGTGTTGGGTGTCAAAATCAAGGAAAGCTTGGCTTGTGGGTCTGTGCATGCCAAATGAGTGGCATGTGTGACCTCACATGCCATCTCATGGCCTGGGACTGGTGTGTGAGGCTAAAAATGAAAGAAAGCCATCCCTGGCCTGGCATGTGGCCCAAAAAAATCCATTTTTGGCCATCCATTGTAATGTGTGACACCCCACACACCAAAGCTTGGGGAATTTACTACCCCATCCAGTGGCATTTACCACCCCACACACCAAAGCTTGTGGAATTTACTACCCCATCCAGTAGCATTTACCATCCCACACACCATTTATGGCAGGTCTAGATTTCAGCATTTGGAATGTGGGCCCAGCAACACCATATATCATTGAAAAAGGGTTGTGCTCACCAAATAGATGGTGGGCCATAAGTCATTCTGGGGTTTAAAATAGCCCCCCCCCACTCACACACCAAAAAAAAGAAACGTTTTTTCATGAATTCTTCATATTTGGCTTCAGGTTTGCTTTATGGGTAATGTTAAATTCACAACCCATTTTAGTCGTGTACACAACTAAAATGGGCTGTGTGGCACGCTACACAACTCTTATTGAGTTGTGTGGCCTCTACACAACTCTTATTGAGTTGTGTGGCCTCTACACAACTCTTGTTGAGTTTTGTGGCCTCTACACAACTCTTGTTGAGTTGTGTGGCCTCTACACAACTCTTGTTGAGTTGTGTGGCCTCTACACAACTCTTGTTGAGTTGTGTGGCCTCTACATAACTCTTGTTGAGTTGTGTGGCCTCTACACAACTCTTGTTGAGTTGTGTGGCCTCTACACAACTCTTGTTGAGTTGTGTGGCCTCTACACAACTCTTGTTGAGTTGTGTGGCCTCTAAACAACTCAATTGAGTCGTGCAGCCCCCGCACAACTGTTTGTAGTTGCATTGCACCACACACGGTGTGGTAGTCCAAACCTGTCCTATAGCCATCAGACTCACTTTTCTAGTGTAAAAACAGCTCAACCCCTCAAATTAACCTCAGAGTTGGATTCTAAATCACAAATAACCCATAGTCACTCAGCCAAAGTACCCCACTATCTCTCATGGATTAGAAGATACAGTCCAACAAACCTCCAACTGTGGCAAACTCATACCCAACGAGGTGTCACATCTCTGTAGAAGACACAGGAAATACCTTGTAAACTCTAAAATACATGCCAGTAACAGCTTACCCTCAATACCAGGACCATACACCAACCCTGTCACCCCAACCAGAATACAGCAATATAGATACAGGAGGCAGTACAACTAGTTCAGCTCCTATCACCTCACCCAGAAAGCAAGCAAATATACATACAAGAGGCTGTGCAGAAGTGTACAGGAACAGTGCAGGCAGGAGGAAGTGGAACCAGTCTCAACCAGGACCAAACAAATAAGCAAAAATACATACAGAAGGCTGTGCATAAGTATACAGGAGCAATATATGCAGGAGGAAGTGGAACCAGGCTCAACCAGAACCATGCAGTACCAAACAACCTCAGCACCACACAGCAATTTATGCAGCCAGTAGCATGTGATACCAAACAGACTACCAGTACAAGTACCACAGGCCTACCCAGCAACATATGCAGGTAGTCAGAACCATGCAGTATCAACCCACCACAGCACCACACAGCAATTTATGTAGTCAGAAGCATGTGATACCCAGCAAACCACCAGTAACAACAACCACCAGCACTACCCAGCAATATATGCAGGCAGTCAAGACCATGCAGCACCAAACAAATAACCAGTGAATGAACAGCAGCACATGTAGGGAGAATCAAGTAGCACCAGACCAACCATCAGTACTGCACAGGAATACATTGTATCTACACTTCACAGAATTTTATGCAGGGCTGTGCATGCATGAAACCCCTGTAGCAGCTTTTCCTAACCAGCAGAAATGCCTCATGTAACTGTACAAGCCTTTTCCAACCAGCTAAAATGTCTCATGTAATTGTAGCTCACTGTTCCTCACCAGAACAGGGAGAACCCTCAGGGACAGCCTTGAGCACCCCTGGGGGCAGGATTTTCTATTTAAGGAGGTCCTCTCTGCCCTATCCAAGTTTTATCATCACTTGCCCATCATGCCATCTGGCCATTAGCCATCCCCTACCACTCATAACTC
>CM062621.1:44487275-44494775 GCA_025617555.3 Puccinia polysora | reverse complement strand
TTTTCTTTTTTTTTTTCTTTTTTTCTTTTTGATGATTTTTGGGATCATCAATGCTGGGTGATATTCAAATTCTGGAATTAGATCCAAAAGGCTCTTTTATCAACTAGAAAAAAAAACTTGGATCTATATCAAACTGACAAATCCAAAGACCCATAAAAGACACCTTCATCAACAATCCTGATACAATCCTCTTTTTTTGATATAAGATCTCTCACTATTTAACAAAATTAAGAGATGAGAAATTGAAATTGGAACATTTGTTGAGGTTGGTTGGCCAGAATATTATAAATTTATGTCAATACTTTCTGATTTCAAAGCTCAATTCATATTTATATTTCTTTATTTTTTTCAAGCCCAAATGAAATTTATCCAATTCATCAAAGAAGCAAAATTTGATGCTTTCAGACCACATAAATTGAATTTTTTCTCTCATCATGGATCTTTATTCATTAATTGATTAATGGAATCCAATATCAAAGAAAAAAGAAAAGAAAACCCCATCTTCAGGGCTTCTTTTCAGATGGCTTGGGTGGGTGGAGATGTCCTTCACAAATAATGTTGTAAATTTTTGTGAGCCTTAATATTTTGAAAAAACTTTATGGTATGCACAAGCTCTCAAACATCTTGATTAGTTGATTTATTGGGTTTTTCCAGGTTTTTTTTCAATAAAACTAATTCTTTTTCTTTCAATTGCTGGAGGAAATTTGAATTGTTGTCATTTTAATCTTCAGCTTGGATCCAATCATCTTACCCAATGCACCCACTTGATACATGCTAACAATACTGAAATTTTTCCCATTATTTGAATTTTGGCTTTGTTTTTTATTTCAAAGAAAATACTCAAAAATAGAAATAGGAAACTACTTTTCTCACAGGTGCAAAACTTTAAATCATGGGGGTTTCATATCTGTACAATGTAACTCCAACACAGACAAATACTTTATACCACAGAGGTTTCAAGATTTTTTTTATTGAATTTTGACGCCAAATTCCTGTAGAAAAGTCTTTCAAAACCTAAAAAACAACCTTTTGTAATTTTGGGGGAATCAGAACACCCTCAAAAATCATCACAAAAACAAAAAAAATGAAAAAAACCAAAACTCTCATTGCCGTTTTTGATCCTTTTCTTTTCCTTTTTAATTAATTTTTTTAGGTTATTTAAGCTTTCATAAAGTTGAAAAATAAATAAAAGAGCTTTCAAGTATTATTTCTGAATTTTTTTAACATGTATTATTGTGCCTTAAAAAATTCATGCAAAAAATCAAACAATTCAAATAATTTGAATTTCTCATTGCACTTTTGGCTCCTTTTATTTGACTTTATGTTTTTTTTTTTTGATTTTCCAAGCTCTTACAAATTTATAGTAGAAAAAACCAAAGAGATTTCAAAAATTCTCAGTGTATTTTTTGGATTTAATCTTACACCTCAAAAAATTCATTCAAAAAATCAGACAATTCTAAAAAACCAAATTTCTCATTGCACTTTTGGATTGTTTTCTTTTCCTCTTAATTTTTTTTTGGGTGATTAAAGCTCTTATAAAATTAATAAAAAAATAAATGGGCTTTTTAATATTTTTATGGGATTTTTTGGATGCATTCTTTGCCTCCAAAATTTGTATCCAACTTTGAAACCATTCAGAATAACACATCCATTTCAAAGTTTTTTTTTCACATCTGGTATCAAATTTTCCCTCAATTCTTTTTACAAAAGATTAGAAAAGTATCAAAATATGAAGATAAAAATGATTCTTAATGCTTTTAACTAGCTTCATTCTTTGATAATTTTCTAATTTTCTGTAAAAAGAAATTGAGGGAAAGTTTGATGCCAGATGTGAATAAAAATGAAATAGGGTGTATCAGAGTTAGCAAACCCGCAAATAGGAACCCTCCATTTTTTTTGACCAAACCTGCAATTTTTAATGGTGGGTTTCTGGAATACACATATACCCTAACTGGTGTATTTCAAAATGGCCCGTTTCATGGAAATGATGGATTTCAATCATCAAACCTGCTATTATCATTCATCCACCATCCACATGCAAAACACGCATCCACACCTCCACCTTGGAAAATCCATACCAATCCCATCTCCATCACATCACACAAATCCCATCTCCATTTATTCACATCCCCATTTCTTCACATCCCAGTTGGCTCACATCTCTATCACATCACACACATCCCATTGCATGCAAAACAACCATCCACACCTCCACCTCCACAAATCTATAGCAATCCTTTCATCCTCCTGGATGCCAAGGTCCTTGTTACGTTTTAGCTACCAGAGGTGATAGAATAAATAATGAATATATTATTATAAAAATGCAGAAATAATCTGTGAAATATGTGGATACACAAATGCAAGGCAATATGGTTTGGATATTAAATGGTTATTATTAATCAATATTAATAAATTGATTATTAAATAAGTAAAAAGAGGGGCCACAATGATATTGGAAATCTTTAACACCTCTTTGTCAGGAAATTCACTTTGAAGTATGTAGACCTGGTTACTTTGGAGCCTTTAATTTATATTCTTAAAGGAGTTATTGCCCAAAGATAATATATATATATATAAAATATATTGTGGAGTGGAAGGGCTTTGTAGCCAAGCTTCCACAACAGAAAAAGGATACCAAACTCACAGGTATAGTATTTAATCCTTTGGGTACCTGTTTGGGACGTGTACTGATGGGTTAAACCTGTATCACGGGTTAAAAGGTTTTTCAGCAGTTCAAATTTATAAAAATTGGTTTGGGGCGGATAATATTAATTAGAATAAAGCCATAAACCACTTACTTATCTATTATAGGTACTTGATCACTTTGCCATGGTGTCTGGATGTATATGTAACTGTGTCTGGGGTATCAATAACCTCTAAAGAGCTCTTTATTTATAGCTTTTTGGGTCCCAATTCTGTCCTTATGAGGGCTATAGGGGCTCAGAGGGGCGGGTGCTAAGGATAGCAGGGTAACCAATGGTGGCCCATCACGTTTTTCTGGTGCTATAACATGGGTAGCATCTAATTCCACAGAGTAAGGGAATTAGTTTAATCTTTGATTGAATTTATTGGCATGTGAATAACACCTTCTTTATCCACATGATCTTTTCCATTAATTATCCTTAGTAAATATTCCTAGGTTTTTTGATATGTATTCTCAGTAGAAATTCCTACGGATAATCTGCTTTAAGACAAGTTCTCATTATGTGTTAACTGATGGGAGCAAAATCATAATAATGATTTTGGTCCTTATGTTTGAATTTTTGCTTATTTACTTGAAAAAATTAATTAAAAATATATTCTGTGGGAATATATTTGATATTCTTACATATTCCATTTTCTTGGTATGTCATGGAAATTCTGATATTTTTAAATTCTCAGATTTGTAACTTTAAGGTTTTTTAAAATATTCCTCAAACTCTGCTTATCTTATTTTTGACAGATTGGTCTTTAGTTATTATATTTTGTAAAAATATGTAAAAAGTTTATTTTAAGTGTTTTTATATAATTTTATGTCTTTTTATACTATCTAATATCCATGGGACATTTATTGCATATGTAGTATGTCCCCGTATTGGTAGTAGCACCTTTACACAGTACTTTAGCTTCACATGCCGTCTGTCAGCCTGTCAGCCCGTAGTTCTTCCGCTGCATACTTTTCAGGTGCCTGGAACTGCGTGACCAACTTTTCATGATAGGCAGACAGGGTGGCAGTGCTGCTGCTCAGCCGCGCATGGATTTATTAGTTGCCACGTCTGCATGGGGGAATTGTGAAAAATCACTTTTCTGCATGTAGCTCCTCTAATATACATAATTCACTGATTCTGACCTCATTTTCACTGTGAAACCTATACATAGGGTTTCATTTGTAATATTAGAATGGCCAAAATCTCAATTCCATGCCTTTTTGTCAGTCTTTCATTAATTATTAAAAATACAAGGAGTGGGAATTTGGGGTAAGTGTCAGTGAGTGACCCTACCTTAATTATGGAGGAGAATTTGGATTTTAAATAATATTTTAAGATCATTTCTTCCTTCATAATTTATTTATTTATTTTTGTGTTTTATGTTGTTTTTCTGTTACTTTTGCAGATTTCTCTGTAAAAGTAGCAAGCTGACAAATCCCCTCTTCATCGCATCACACATATCTTTTCTCCATTGCTTCACATCTCCATAAAACCACACACATCCAATCATAATCTAATCACCCCACATCACATCACCATCTTTCTCAACACGTCCAATCAAACTTCCTGGAAACAAGTCAAAAATGCAAAAAATATCACTGAACTTTTATTATTATTTGACTCTGATTCAGACTCCAATTTGGAATCAACTTGGTTAGCTTTGAATTCTCTAGTGGAAAAGCAATACATGGCTCCAAGAAGACAGAATCTCCACAACCCTATGTATGAAAGGCAAAAGCTTCATATCCTTCCCAAATTAAGTTTCCAGCAACTGTTCCAAACTTTATTTCCTTCATTGATGAAACTTTTGGAGATGATTGAAGACCAAAACATCTTCAAGAAAAATTCTTGGAATCCTCAACCTGATCCAGCTATCCAACTGGACATTTCCCTTTGTAGATTGGTATCAAAAGGAAATGGAGCAGAAATTCATCAATTAGAAAATCTATTCCCACTTGGTTATGGAACCATTGACTTATAGACCAAGAGATTCAGGATTGCTATCCTATCTTTTTTTCTCTCAGTCCTTTTTTGGCCAACCAAAGAAGAACACAAGGAGATATCTCAAGTAATGGAGACTGAAGGCTTTCCTGGTTGCATTGGTTTTTTTGATGGAACCACTATCCCCTTGACTCAAAAACCCAAGCTAGGTGGCAACCACCATTTTGATTGGAAAAGAAAGGCAATCAATTCATTTCTTTTTCAAAGCCTTTGATAACATCTTTAATAAAATACTGAACAAATATGTTTGATGAACAAATATGTTTTATCTGTCTGTATAGATACTCTGTGGCACTAAAATCTGTTTTTGATAACAACAAGAAGTTCATATCTCTCCATGCTGGCCTTCCAGGTTCTTTTCATGATTCATATGTTTTCAATTTGATGTGGATTTCCCAACAACCAGAGAACTATTTTGGGCAAGATCAATACCTTCTGGCCAATTCAGTTTATGCTAGCAGGAAATATGTGGTTCCAGAATACCACAATTTTTCATCCAATGATCAAACCAAAACTGATTTCAACTATAATCTTGCCCAATCCTGAGTTTGTATTGAGCATGCCATAGGAGTCCTGAAAGGAAGATGGGCCAGCTTAAGGGAAATGCAGAATCAGCTTCAAAATTCCAAAGACATGAAGATACTCATCAAATGAATTATAACTTGTGCAATCCTTCACAACCTTCTGGCCAACATCAAAGATGAATTGGAAGAAATATTTGAACAATATATTCCTAAACCTCCTCAAGTGATCCCTGTCTCATCTTTTTGCTCATCTTCCGCCATGAGAGAGCAGATTCTACCCCTCACACTTGCTTGCTTTTATGAGTAGCATTTGGTTTTTAAATAGGTAAAAAATCACACCGCAGGATTTTTTTTGTTTTGGTTGTTCAACCAACAATCCTAGGCTGACTCTGGTTTTATTTTTATTTATTTATTTATTTATTTTTTTTGGTGGACTGAGAAAAAACAGAAACAAAACTTCCAAGCCAACCAAATCACCCCACCAAACCACCGGTCCACTCCTTCCTCCTCCTTACAAAACATTCTCACCAACCACCACCACCTCACCCATCACCACCAACTCACCGACCACTACCACCTTACCAACCACCACCACCTCACCCATTAACTCCAACTCACCCACCACCCCCCCCTCCTCCTTTGGTTGGCACCCCTGGTAAGCCCCCCCCCCTCATTGGTTGCTGATCCTTTGATCAATCAACCTTTAGGCCCCACTCACCTCCTTGCTAAATCCCCCACATAAGCTCCCCCCCTCCTCCTCCTCACCCTTTTCCTCCCCCCCTCCTCCTCCTCACCCTTTGCCTCCCCGCCTCCTGATTGAGGGCAAATTGATTGATCAATTGATTGGGAATAAATTGAGTGATTTATTGCTCAATTGATTTGCAATCAATTGAGTGATTCATTTCTCAATATATTTGCAATCAATTGAGTGATTCATTGCTCAATTGAGTGATTCATTGCTCAGTTGATTTGCAATTGATTGAGTGATTCATTGCTCAATTGATTTGCAATCAATTGAGTGATTAATTGCTCAATTGATTTGCAATCAATTGAGTGATTAATTGCTCAATTGATTTGCAATCAATTGAGTGATTAATTGCTCAATTGATTTGCAATCAATTGAGTGATTAATTGCTCAATTGATTTGCAATCAATTGAGTGATTAATTGCTCAATTGATTTGCAATCAATTGAGTGATTAATTGCTCAATTGATTTGCAATCAATTGAGTGATTAATTGCTCAATTGATTTGCAATCAATTGAGTGATTAATTTCTCAATTTATTTGCAATCAATTGAGTGATTAATTGCTCAATTGATTTGCAATCAATTGAGTGATTAATTTCTCAATTTATTTGCAATCAATTGAGTTATTCATTGCTCAATTGATTTGAAATGAATTGAGTAATTCATTTCTCAATTGATTTGCAATCAATTGAGTTATTCATTGCTCAATTGATTTGCAATCAATTGAGTGATTCATTGCTCAATTGATTTGAAATCAATTGAGTGATTAATTTCTCAATTTATTTGCAATCAATTGAGTTATTCATTGCTCAATTGATTTGCAATCAATTGAGTTATTCATTTCTCAATTGATTTGCAATCAATTGAGTTATTCATTGCTCAATTGATTTGCAATCAATTGAGTTGTTCATTGCTCAATTGATTTGCAATCAATTGAGTTATTCATTTCTCAATTGATTTTCAATCAATTGAGTTATTCATTGCTCAATTGATTTGCAATCAATTGAGTTATTCATTGCTCAATTGATTTGAAATCAATTGAGTGATTCATTGCTCAATTGATTTGCAATAAATTGAGTGATTCATTGCTCAATTGATTTGCAATAAATTGAGTGATTCATTGCTCAATTGATTTGCAATAAATTGAGTGATTCATTGCTCAATTGATTTGCAATAAATTGAGTGATTCATTGCTCAATTGATTTACAATCAATTGAGTGATTCATTGCTCAATTGATTTGAAATCAATTGAGTGATTCATTGCTCAATTGATTTGAAATCAATTGAGTGATTCATTGCTCAACTGATTTGAAATCAATTGAGTGATTCATTGCTCAATTGATTTGCAATCAATTGAGTGATTGATTGCTCAATTGATTTGCAATCAATTGAGTGATTCATTTCTCAATTGATTTGCAATCAATTGAGTGATTGATTGCTCAATTGATTTGCAATCAATTGAGTGATTCATTGCTCAATTGATTTTCAATCAAAAAAGCAATTCATTTCTCAATTGATTGCAAATTTATAAATCAATTGATT
>CM062621.1:44450751-44485751 GCA_025617555.3 Puccinia polysora | reverse complement strand
GAATCCAATATCAAAGAAAAAAGAAAAGAAAACCCCATCTTCAGGGCTTCTTTTCAGATGGCTTGGGTGGGTGGAGATGTCCTTCACAAATAATGTTGTAAATTTTTGTGAGCCTTAATATTTTGAAAAAACTTTATGGTATGCACAAGCTCTCAAACATCTTGATTAGTTGATTTATTGGGTTTTTCCAGGTTTTTTTTCAATAAAACTAATTCTTTTTCTTTCAATTGCTGGAGGAAATTTGAATTGTTGTCATTTTAATCTTCAGCTTGGATCCAATCATCTTACCCAATGCACCCACTTGATACATGCTAACAATACTGAAATTTTTCCCATTATTTGAATTTTGGCTTTGTTTTTTATTTCAAAGAAAATACTCAAAAATAGAAATAGGAAACTACTTTTCTCACAGGTGCAAAACTTTAAATCATGGGGGTTTCATATCTGTACAATGTAACTCCAACACAGACAAATACTTTATACCACAGAGGTTTCAAGATTTTTTTTATTGAATTTTGACGCCAAATTCCTGTAGAAAAGTCTTTCAAAACCTAAAAAACAACCTTTTGTAATTTTGGGGGAATCAGAACACCCTCAAAAATCATCACAAAAACAAAAAAAATGAAAAAAACCAAAACTCTCATTGCCGTTTTTGATCCTTTTCTTTTCCTTTTTAATTAATTTTTTTTAGGTTATTTAAGCTTTCATAAAGTTGAAAAATAAATAAAAGAGCTTTCAAGTATTATTTCTGAATTTTTTTAACATGTATTATTGTGCCTTAAAAAATTCATGCAAAAAATCAAACAATTCAAATAATTTGAATTTCTCATTGCACTTTTGGCTCCTTTTATTTGACTTTATGTTTTTTTTTTTTGATTTTCCAAGCTCTTACAAATTTATAGTAGAAAAAACCAAAGAGATTTCAAAAATTCTCAGTGTATTTTTTGGATTTAATCTTACACCTCAAAAAATTCATTCAAAAAATCAGACAATTCTAAAAAACCAAATTTCTCATTGCACTTTTGGATTGTTTTCTTTTCCTCTTAATTTTTTTTTGGGTGATTAAAGCTCTTATAAAATTAATAAAAAAATAAATGGGCTTTTTAATATTTTTATGGGATTTTTTGGATGCATTCTTTGCCTCCAAAATTTGTATCCAACTTTGAAACCATTCAGAATAACACATCCATTTCAAAGTTTTTTTTTCACATCTGGTATCAAATTTTCCCTCAATTCTTTTTACAAAAGATTAGAAAAGTATCAAAATATGAAGATAAAAATGATTCTTAATGCTTTTAACTAGCTTCATTCTTTGATAATTTTCTAATTTTCTGTAAAAAGAAATTGAGGGAAAGTTTGATGCCAGATGTGAATAAAAATGAAATAGGGTGTATCAGAGTTAGCAAACCCGCAAATAGGAACCCTCCATTTTTTTTGACCAAACCTGCAATTTTTAATGGTGGGTTTCTGGAATACACATATACCCTAACTGGTGTATTTCAAAATGGCCCGTTTCATGGAAATGATGGATTTCAATCATCAAACCTGCTATTATCATTCATCCACCATCCACATGCAAAACACGCATCCACACCTCCACCTTGGAAAATCCATACCAATCCCATCTCCATCACATCACACAAATCCCATCTCCATTTATTCACATCCCCATTTCTTCACATCCCAGTTGGCTCACATCTCTATCACATCACACACATCCCATTGCATGCAAAACAACCATCCACACCTCCACCTCCACAAATCTATAGCAATCCTTTCATCCTCCTGGATGCCAAGGTCCTTGTTACGTTTTAGCTACCAGAGGTGATAGAATAAATAATGAATATATTATTATAAAAATGCAGAAATAATCTGTGAAATATGTGGATACACAAAATGCAAGGCAATATGGTTTGGATATTAAATGGTTATTATTAATCAATATTAATAAATTGATTATTAAATAAGTAAAAAGAGGGGCCACAATGATATTGGAAATCTTTAACACCTCTTTGTCAGGAAATTCACTTTGAAGTATGTAGACCTGGTTACTTTGGAGCCTTTAATTTATATTCTTAAAGGAGTTATTGCCCAAAGATAATATATATATATATAAAATATATTGTGGAGTGGAAGGGCTTTGTAGCCAAGCTTCCACAACAGAAAAAGGATACCAAACTCACAGGTATAGTATTTAATCCTTTGGGTACCTGTTTGGGACGTGTACTGATGGGTTAAACCTGTATCACGGGTTAAAAGGTTTTTCAGCAGTTCAAATTTATAAAAATTGGTTTGGGGCGGATAATATTAATTAGAATAAAGCCATAAACCACTTACTTATCTATTATAGGTACTTGATCACTTTGCCATGGTGTCTGGATGTATATGTAACTGTGTCTGGGGTATCAATAACCTCTAAAGAGCTCTTTATTTATAGCTTTTTGGGTCCCAATTCTGTCCTTATGAGGGCTATAGGGGCTCAGAGGGGCGGGTGCTAAGGATAGCAGGGTAACCAATGGTGGCCCATCACGTTTTTCTGGTGCTATAACATGGGTAGCATCTAATTCCACAGAGTAAGGGAATTAGTTTAATCTTTGATTGAATTTATTGGCATGTGAATAACACCTTCTTTATCCACATGATCTTTTCCATTAATTATCCTTAGTAAATATTCCTAGGTTTTTTGATATGTATTCTCAGTAGAAATTCCTACGGATAATCTGCTTTAAGACAAGTTCTCATTATGTGTTAACTGATGGGAGCAAAATCATAATAATGATTTTGGTCCTTATGTTTGAATTTTTGCTTATTTACTTGAAAAAATTAATTAAAAATATATTCTGTGGGAATATATTTGATATTCTTACATATTCCATTTTCTTGGTATGTCATGGAAATTCTGATATTTTTAAATTCTCAGATTTGTAACTTTAAGGTTTTTTAAAATATTCCTCAAACTCTGCTTATCTTATTTTTGACAGATTGGTCTTTAGTTATTATATTTTGTAAAAATATGTAAAAAGTTTATTTTAAGTGTTTTTATATAATTTTATGTCTTTTTATACTATCTAATATCCATGGGACATTTATTGCATATGTAGTATGTCCCCGTATTGGTAGTAGCACCTTTACACAGTACTTTAGCTTCACATGCCGTCTGTCAGCCTGTCAGCCCGTAGTTCTTCCGCTGCATACTTTTCAGGTGCCTGGAACTGCGTGACCAACTTTTCATGATAGGCAGACAGGGTGGCAGTGCTGCTGCTCAGCCGCGCATGGATTTATTAGTTGCCACGTCTGCATGGGGGAATTGTGAAAAATCACTTTTCTGCATGTAGCTCCTCTAATATACATAATTCACTGATTCTGACCTCATTTTCACTGTGAAACCTATACATAGGGTTTCATTTGTAATATTAGAATGGCCAAAATCTCAATTCCATGCCTTTTTGTCAGTCTTTCATTAATTATTAAAAATACAAGGAGTGGGAATTTGGGGTAAGTGTCAGTGAGTGACCCTACCTTAATTATGGAGGAGAATTTGGATTTTAAATAATATTTTAAGATCATTTCTTCCTTCATAATTTATTTATTTATTTTTGTGTTTTATGTTGTTTTTCTGTTACTTTTGCAGATTTCTCTGTAAAAGTAGCAAGCTGACAAATCCCCTCTTCATCGCATCACACATATCTTTTCTCCATTGCTTCACATCTCCATAAAACCACACACATCCAATCATAATCTAATCACCCCACATCACATCACCATCTTTCTCAACACGTCCAATCAAACTTCCTGGAAACAAGTCAAAAATGCAAAAAATATCACTGAACTTTTATTATTATTTGACTCTGATTCAGACTCCAATTTGGAATCAACTTGGTTAGCTTTGAATTCTCTAGTGGAAAAGCAATACATGGCTCCAAGAAGACAGAATCTCCACAACCCTATGTATGAAAGGCAAAAGCTTCATATCCTTCCCAAATTAAGTTTCCAGCAACTGTTCCAAACTTTATTTCCTTCATTGATGAAACTTTTGGAGATGATTGAAGACCAAAACATCTTCAAGAAAAATTCTTGGAATCCTCAACCTGATCCAGCTATCCAACTGGACATTTCCCTTTGTAGATTGGTATCAAAAGGAAATGGAGCAGAAATTCATCAATTAGAAAATCTATTCCCACTTGGTTATGGAACCATTGACTTATAGACCAAGAGATTCAGGATTGCTATCCTATCTTTTTTTCTCTCAGTCCTTTTTTGGCCAACCAAAGAAGAACACAAGGAGATATCTCAAGTAATGGAGACTGAAGGCTTTCCTGGTTGCATTGGTTTTTTTGATGGAACCACTATCCCCTTGACTCAAAAACCCAAGCTAGGTGGCAACCACCATTTTGATTGGAAAAGAAAGGCAATCAATTCATTTCTTTTTCAAAGCCTTTGATAACATCTTTAATAAAATACTGAACAAATATGTTTGATGAACAAATATGTTTTATCTGTCTGTATAGATACTCTGTGGCACTAAAATCTGTTTTTGATAACAACAAGAAGTTCATATCTCTCCATGCTGGCCTTCCAGGTTCTTTTCATGATTCATATGTTTTCAATTTGATGTGGATTTCCCAACAACCAGAGAACTATTTTGGGCAAGATCAATACCTTCTGGCCAATTCAGTTTATGCTAGCAGGAAATATGTGGTTCCAGAATACCACAATTTTTCATCCAATGATCAAACCAAAACTGATTTCAACTATAATCTTGCCCAATCCTGAGTTTGTATTGAGCATGCCATAGGAGTCCTGAAAGGAAGATGGGCCAGCTTAAGGGAAATGCAGAATCAGCTTCAAAATTCCAAAGACATGAAGATACTCATCAAATGAATTATAACTTGTGCAATCCTTCACAACCTTCTGGCCAACATCAAAGATGAATTGGAAGAAATATTTGAACAATATATTCCTAAACCTCCTCAAGTGATCCCTGTCTCATCTTTTTGCTCATCTTCCGCCATGAGAGAGCAGATTCTACCCCTCACACTTGCTTGCTTTTATGAGTAGCATTTGGTTTTTAAATAGGTAAAAAATCACACCGCAGGATTTTTTTTGTTTTGGTTGTTCAACCAACAATCCTAGGCTGACTCTGGTTTTATTTTTATTTATTTATTTATTTATTTTTTTTGGTGGACTGAGAAAAAACAGAAACAAAACTTCCAAGCCAACCAAATCACCCCACCAAACCACCGGTCCACTCCTTCCTCCTCCTTACAAAACATTCTCACCAACCACCACCACCTCACCCATCACCACCAACTCACCGACCACTACCACCTTACCAACCACCACCACCTCACCCATTAACTCCAACTCACCCACCACCCCCCCTCCTCCTTTGGTTGGCACCCCTGGTAAGCCCCCCCCCTCATTGGTTGCTGATCCTTTGATCAATCAACCTTTAGGCCCCACTCACCTCCTTGCTAAATCCCCCACATAAGCTCCCCCCCTCCTCCTCCTCACCCTTTTCCTCCCCCCCTCCTCCTCCTCACCCTTTGCCTCCCCGCCTCCTGATTGAGGGCAAATTGATTGATCAATTGATTGGGAATAAATTGAGTGATTTATTGCTCAATTGATTTGCAATCAATTGAGTGATTCATTTCTCAATATATTTGCAATCAATTGAGTGATTCATTGCTCAATTGAGTGATTCATTGCTCAGTTGATTTGCAATTGATTGAGTGATTCATTGCTCAATTGATTTGCAATCAATTGAGTGATTAATTGCTCAATTGATTTGCAATCAATTGAGTGATTAATTGCTCAATTGATTTGCAATCAATTGAGTGATTAATTGCTCAATTGATTTGCAATCAATTGAGTGATTAATTGCTCAATTGATTTGCAATCAATTGAGTGATTAATTGCTCAATTGATTTGCAATCAATTGAGTGATTAATTGCTCAATTGATTTGCAATCAATTGAGTGATTAATTGCTCAATTGATTTGCAATCAATTGAGTGATTAATTTCTCAATTTATTTGCAATCAATTGAGTGATTAATTGCTCAATTGATTTGCAATCAATTGAGTGATTAATTTCTCAATTTATTTGCAATCAATTGAGTTATTCATTGCTCAATTGATTTGAAATGAATTGAGTAATTCATTTCTCAATTGATTTGCAATCAATTGAGTTATTCATTGCTCAATTGATTTGCAATCAATTGAGTGATTCATTGCTCAATTGATTTGAAATCAATTGAGTGATTAATTTCTCAATTTATTTGCAATCAATTGAGTTATTCATTGCTCAATTGATTTGCAATCAATTGAGTTATTCATTTCTCAATTGATTTGCAATCAATTGAGTTATTCATTGCTCAATTGATTTGCAATCAATTGAGTTGTTCATTGCTCAATTGATTTGCAATCAATTGAGTTATTCATTTCTCAATTGATTTTCAATCAATTGAGTTATTCATTGCTCAATTGATTTGCAATCAATTGAGTTATTCATTGCTCAATTGATTTGAAATCAATTGAGTGATTCATTGCTCAATTGATTTGCAATAAATTGAGTGATTCATTGCTCAATTGATTTGCAATAAATTGAGTGATTCATTGCTCAATTGATTTGCAATAAATTGAGTGATTCATTGCTCAATTGATTTGCAATAAATTGAGTGATTCATTGCTCAATTGATTTACAATCAATTGAGTGATTCATTGCTCAATTGATTTGAAATCAATTGAGTGATTCATTGCTCAATTGATTTGAAATCAATTGAGTGATTCATTGCTCAACTGATTTGAAATCAATTGAGTGATTCATTGCTCAATTGATTTGCAATCAATTGAGTGATTGATTGCTCAATTGATTTGCAATCAATTGAGTGATTCATTTCTCAATTGATTTGCAATCAATTGAGTGATTGATTGCTCAATTGATTTGCAATCAATTGAGTGATTCATTGCTCAATTGATTTTCAATCAAAAAAGCAATTCATTTCTCAATTGATTGCAAATTTATAAATCAATTGATTGGAAATCAATGGCTCAATTGATTGGCAATTGATTGGAAATCAATGGCTCAATTGATTGGCAATTGATTGGAAATCAATGGCTCATTTGATTGGCAATTGATTAAAAATCAATGGCTCAATTGATTGGCAATTGATTGGAAATCAATGGCTCAATTGATTGGCAATTGATTGGAAATCAATGGCTCAATTGATTGGCAATTGATTGGAAATCAATGGCTCAATTGATTGGCAATTGATTGGAAATCAATGGCTCAATTGATTGGAAATCAATGGCTCAATTGATTGGCAATTGATTGGAAATCAATGGCTCAATTGATTGGCAATTGATTGGAAATCAATGGCTCAATTGATTGGCAATTGATTGGAAATCAATGGCTCAATTGATTGGCAATTGATTGGAAATCAATGGCTCAATTGATTGGCAATTGATTGGAAATAAATGGCTCAATTGATTGGCAATTGATTGGAAATCAATGGCTCAATTGATTGGAAATTGATTGGAAATAAATGGCTCAATTTATTGGCAATTGAGTGGAAACCAATGGCTCAATTGATTGAAAATTGATTGGAAATCAATGGCTCAATTGATTGCAAATTGATTGGATATCAATGGCTCAATTGAGTGGCAATTGATTGAAAATCAATGGCTCAATTGATTGGCAATTGATTGGAAATAAATGGCTCAATTGATTGGCAATCGATTGGAAATCAATGGGAAAATTGATTTGCAATTGATTGGAAATCAATGGCTCAATTGATTGGTAATTGATTGGAAATCAATGGCTAAATTGATTGGTAATTGATCGGAAATCAATGGCTCAATTGATTGGCAATTGATTGGAAATCAATGGCTCAATTGATTGGCAATTGATTGGAAATCAATGGCTCAATTGATCGGCAATTGATTGGAAATCAATGGCTCAATTGATTGGCAATTGATTGGCAATTGATTGGCAATTGATTGGCAATGGATTTGCAATTGATTGCTTGATTGATTGGCAATCGATTGCTTGATTGATTGGCAATTTATTGCTTGATTGATTGGAAATTGATCACTTGATTTATTGGCAATTGATTTCTCTATTGCTCAATTGATTGGCCATTGATCACTTGATTGATTGGAAATTGATTGCTTGATTGCTTAATTGATTTGCAATCAATTGCTTGATTGATTTGCAATCAATCCCTCCTCCTCTCCTCCTTCTCCTTCTCATTTTCAGTAAATGAAGGTTGAGGTTTTTTTTTATATCTGCTTTGACCATTATTTTTTTTCTATATTTGATAATCTTCTACCTTGGTAATAACATGACTAATGACATGACTAATTTTTTTTTTATGTTTGGTTTTGTTTTTTTTGGATTCCATGCAATACCACACACCCTTCAAACTCTGGTTCTTTATAAATCCTCCCTTGTTCTCAACTTCCAATGCTTTTCCCACAATACTCAAAATTTTATACAAACATTTGAATCCCTTCTTGATACTCACCTGAAGCGCAGTAGGTGCCTAGGAGGGATCAAGATTGAAGGAGATGATTTGAAAAATATAAAGAGAGGTGGAAAGCAGAGGGCTCAAATGAGATATTCCAAAATCTCTTTGGAAGTAGATGAAGAAGGGTTTAATGAAAAGGTGGTTTGGTCTTGCAAAAACAGCAACCTTTGGAGTTGTACCCTGCTATTGCCTCCAAAAAAAAATGATAATTGAAACCCTCCCCTGAAGGGTTTGGACAAGCCAAACAGAAGATTGAAAATTTATATTTCTTTACCTCTGGAAAATTGGCTGGTCTTGACTGTTCCAATCAACACTCTCTGGCTGGAATAATCAAATTTGTCCCTTTGAATAAACTCTCTTAGCAAGAGAAGAAGGACATCAACTCATTCACAAAATTCCTTTTCCAATGCAAGAGCTTTGTCAACACTGTTGGTCCCTCAAGATCTTGGGATTGTAAAATGTGGGTGATTGGATGGCAAAAATTGATGCACCCTTCTGAAATATTTGGAAGATATTTGAAGAAAGCTGCTATTCAATCTTCTCCTCAAGAGTTTTTTCTTTGGAATCTTGGGTCTGAAAAGGTCTCACAAATTTTAGGCCAAATTTTCCAAAAATTAGCCAGACTGGCACATGATTCCAACCATCAAACAATGCTGGACAACAATATCCCCTCTTTCTCTTCATTGGAATTTGGATCCTGGACCACTCATTTTGAATGTGCCCCCCAGATCACCTTCAATTTGAATTCCCTCTACCATTTTCTCCACATTGAAAAAGGTGACATATCTTCCTATTCCTTTTTCCTGGTGGTTCCAACCAAAAAATCAAACTGACAAATTATCAACAACAAGTACAAATATCAAGTATATAATGGCCAATTTGTTTTTCCTGACTTGTGTTTTGGCATTTACTTCAAAAAAAAGGTATTGCAAAAATGATTTGGGCAGCAAACAGGTACAAGCGCTGTACTTTTCCTGATTTGGAGACTTCCACCCATTCTAGGATGGCCATGTACATGAAAATTAACAAGACTACTCAGAACACTTGCAAAGAAATGAAAAGCGTTAAAATATAATCTAGACCAAAAAATGTAAATGAATAAAAAAATTTATTGGTGGGGTCAAAAATAGGCTCAAAAACTTTTTTATTTGAAAATAATTTTTGTGTTTTTATTTTTGAATTTTTTATCAAAGCAAATATTTTACAAGCCAAGCAATTGAGTTGTTTCCTTTATTTCTTCCACAGTTCTAGTGCTAAAAATACATGCCATGGATACTGATAAACTATCTTTTTTTCCATTTCCAGTTGTTCCCTCTCCTTTTTCAGTTTCTCTTCCTGTCAATCCTTCTCCTTTTCCTTTTTTTAAAACTCCTGCTCTACATTTTTCAATTTAAAATCAGCATCTAATTTCTGTTGATTAGCCAAACTCTTGGCTTTCTGCTTTTGAAAATCAATAGCCAGTTGACAATCCAAATTCTCCTTTTCAAATTGAAGTTTTTCAGAGGTAATTTGTGATTTCACTGTTTTTTGGAGGGGAATAGGAATGAGCTTGATTTTGAAAGTGATCAGATTCAATCAATTCACTTATTTGAATCTTGCTTCTCCATGATATCTTCAAAGCCAGAAAAAGTGGAATTTTTTCTCCTCTTTTTAAGGCTATTGGGGTTGATGTTGATGAAGTTGGAGGCCTTTTGCTTTCCCTTTGCAGAAGAGGTTTGTGTGGGAACATTGTCACTCTAATTTGAAGGTGATGGAGAGGCCCCAATGGCTTGATTTTTGGGCCATTCAGAAATGGATGTTGCTGTTTTTTTAAAATCTAAATCAGTCAGGATTAACCGGAAAGAAAAGAAAGGAACTGTCTTCCTTACTTGAAGAGATGTTGATTTTAATGGAGATAGTGGAATAGCTTGCTCCTCATCAGCCAATTTGTTCAGTTCTTCTACCCCAGGAAGAGAGCAATCCAAAGAATGAAGTGAGTGGTCCAAGGAACATTTTGAATCATTGATCAATGCTGATGTAGAAATGATCAGAGCTGGTTGTGTTGGAATATCCTCCTCCACATCCAATTAGGACCACTCATAGGTTTTGTTGGGATCATCATTTCTAGGATGAGCATCCACAGCCAACTCCTTGGCATCTACTGAATCAGATTGTTGGGTGTCAAAAGCAGCTACAGGGGTCATTTTGGCCTTCTTTTAAAATGTTTCATCCATATGAATATAAAACGGACAAATCAAGTCCAACTTATCAACCACAAAGTTGATTCCCTTGGCTTCATTGGAGTTGGTGATACCAAAGCCGGTGGAGATTGACAATGAGTGGGCCTTTTTGCACTTGGCTCAATAGTCCTTGAATTTCTCCCACATCTCTTTGGATGAAAGATACAGACCACATTTTGTTTTATTCTTCATTTCATTGGCCATCAGGAGATAACCATGAAACTTAGAGGATGGGGGTTTGCTAACTTGTGTTTTGTTTCCAGATCCAAAGCAAGTGTCATAGTTGGAGGGAATTTTCAGGCAGTTTACCAGGATGATGTGATCAGATATCTTGAACTTAATTGAGCCTTTGGAAGCTTATGGGGGAGGATGTTTCAATGTAGAGTTCCTTGAGGATTTTTGCTTTGGTCAATTGGATTTTGGTGTTGACTTACTTTTGGGGGGAGGTTTTCTGAGGGGCCATTCAAAAAGAGCAAGAGGTACAAAGGGATGAAGCAATGAGAGCAATAAAGTGACAAGAGTTAGGATGTGATGAAAGCAACAAAGTGATGAGAGCAATGAAGAGATGGAAGTGATGAAGTGACAAGAGTGATAAAATGATGAGAGTTAGGATGTGATGAAAGTGATAAATTGATGAGAGTGATAAATTGATGAGAGTGATGAGGCAATGAGAGTGATGAAGCAATGAGGATAGAAAGAAGAGAAGAGAGTGATTAAGTGATGAGAGCAATGAATAATATTTTTTGGATGAGGTTGGAGTTAGAATTTTTCCAATTAGGTTGGAGGTTGAAACCAGGGGTGATGATGTGGAATGATGGGTTCAGGCAGTGAAAGCCTTTATATACTTAATTTGAAAAAACCCATTCATTTTCAAGTAAGAAATAAGTGGTTTTTTTTTTGATCTTTAATGGCGGGTTTGAAATGGCAGTTTTGGGTTGAAACCCACAATTAAAAAATGGCAGGTTTGCTTAACTCTGATACACCCTAATGGATATATTATTTTGAAGGGTTTTAAAGTTGGATGAATTTGTGGAGGCCAGGAAAGCATCCAAAAAATCCCCCAAAAAAAATTTTTTACAGCCATTTGATTTTTCAATTAACCTCATTAGAGATTGAATCACCAAAAAAAAATCAAGAGGCAGAAAAAAGCATCCAAAAGTGCAATGAGAAATTTGAATTTTTCAGATTTTTGGATTTTTGAATGATTTTTTTAAGGTCTAAGAGTACATCCAAAAAATACAAAAGAAACATTTGAAATCTCTTTCATCCTTTTTTAAAATTTTTGAGAGCTGAAATCCCCCAAAAAATTCAATTTAAAAGGAAATTAAAAGGATCCAAAAATGCAATTAGAATTTTGGGTTTTTTGATTTTTTTTATATTTTGAATGGATTTTTGCAGGTTTTCTAATGCCCCCAAAATTACCAAATATTTTTTCTGAGGGTGTGAAACACCCAGCTACAGCGCTGAGGATTCAAAATTGAAAAAAAATTCTTGAAACCTCTGGGAAATAATAGTTTTTTCCATGAGGGAGTTACATCACGCAGACATGAAATTCCCTGATTTGAGGGTTTGCACCTGTGAGAAAAAGAATTTACTCAAAAATATTTTTAATTTTAGAAAACTATAGAAAAAAATTAAGAGTTTGAAAAAGAAACTACTGAATTTATTGGGTTAGTGATGGGATAGATGAAGGAAGATTTTAGAAAGAAAGAGGGAATTTTAGAAATTAAATTGAGGTGTTCAAAATGAATATTATCAAAGATATTCAATGATTTAAGTTGCACAAACTCCTCAATCTGTATGGATTTGGTAGTTGTGGGGACTCCAAAAATCAGTCCCAAAAATTTTATCCACCCACTGTATGTACATAAATACAGCCATCAGTGTTGGCAGTAATGGTAAGTGTTGGGTTAGTGTCAGCTTGCTACTATAACAGAGCAATCTGCAAATGTAAAAAAATAAGAAGAATAATAAAAAAACAAATTAAGGAGTGGAAAAATTTATACTTCTTATGCAAATTTAGATTTTCCATTTAAATTAAGGTAGGGTAACTCACTGACACCTACCCTGAATTCTAACTCTTTACATTTTTAAATATTTAATGAAAAATTAAGAAGAAGCACGGCTATGATATTTTAGCCACTTCTAATATTTCACGTGATTCCTCATGTATAGGTTTCACAGTAAAATTTCAATCAGAATTGGTAAATTCTGTGTATTCTAGGAGTTACGCGTAAAAAGGGGATCTGTCACAATTCCAACACGCAGCCACAGAAGCAAAAATTACCACAAACAACTGAAGAACAGAAATTTAAACCTTTCAAAGCAATCTTACAGTTGGGTACGCAGTCCCAGACACCTGGCTAATATGCAGCTGTGGGATAGAATGGCCTGACACCTTTTTGAATGCATGAGAGTTGAAGTACCGCCTAGATCTGTTACTAATAGGACAGGTATATGCTAAATATTTAATAAATGTCCCTGTGAGTAGAAAATAGTTTAAAAATACATAAAATAGCATAAAATTACTTAAAAATAGCACTTTACATATTTTTAAAAAATATAATAAATAAAACCAGAAATTTTAAAAATAGATAGCCAAAGAATGACAGATCTTAAAACCTACCTTAAAGTGAAAAATATGAGAACTTTAAGACATCCAAATATCTGTGACTTATCAAGGAAACTGAATATGTAAACATATTACATACTTTCCCAAATTATAAATTGAATTGATTATTTCAAGTAAATAAACAGAATTTTGAAAATAAGGACCAAAAGCATCTTGTTTGCGTCAATAAGGGCTGGTGTTATATAAAATTATCAATAGAAAGGTCTAATATGAAGAAATATTAACATTCTGTGAATATCCACTAAGAATAAGCAATAAAAGAAAGGTCATGTGGATAAATAAAGTGTTTTTCACATGCCAGTCACTCAATTAAGAGTAGAATAATTCCCTTACCCTGTAGAGTTAGATGCTTCTGGTGCTATAGCATCAAGAAAATGTGATGGGCCAATACTGGTTTCCCTGCTAGCCTTAGCACCCGTCCCCTTGGGCCCCTATATCCCTCAGAGGGACAGAAGTGAGATCCAAAAAGATATAAATAAAGGACCTTTTTTGAGTTTATTGATACCCCAGACCCAGTTATATATACATCCAGATACTGTGACAAAGTCATCAAATACATATAAGAGATAATTAAGTGATTTATGGATTTAGTCTGATTAATGTTATCCATCCCAACCCCATTTTTATCAATTTATGATTCTGAAAGACCTTTAACCCCAGATACAGGTTTAAAACCATCAGCACACGTCTCTAAAAGGTACCTGAAGGATTAAATACTATACCAGTAAGTTCATTGTCCTTTTCTGTTGTGGCAGCTTGGTAGCAAAGCCCTGCCACTCCACCCTATATTTTATATATATATTATCTTTGGTCAATAAATCCTTTAAGAATATCAATTAAAGGTTCCAGATTAACCAGGCCTATGTATTACAAAGTGAATTACCTGAAAAAAATGTTTTAAAGATACCCCATATATCATTGGGGCCCCTGTTATTATTTATTTAATAATCAATCAATTAATATATATTAATATATATTAATATTAACCATTAATAACCAAACCACTTCACCTTGCATGTGCTTTATCCATATATATACGGATTATTGCTGCATCTTTTTGAATAATATGTTTATTTCTTTATTTTATCACCTCTGGTAGCTAAAAGTTTGCAAGAACCTTGGCATCCAGGAGGCTGAAAGTTAGGCTGTGAGTCCCGCAAGCTAGCCTGTAGCTAATGCTTTGGAGATTTGGTGTGAACTAACCCCTTGGAATAAAATGAAACCTTGAGGAAACCTGGCAGAATTTGAAGTTCAGCTTTGGTCAGGAGTTTCAAAATTTAATATTTTTGTAATCCTTAAATGAAGTGATCAAAAAGGAGTAATCAATATAAGGTACAAGGGTAAAAATGAGTGTGAGATAATATAACTGATAAGGTGATCATAATAGTTAGTAATGGAGAAAGGGCTCTGTAGGAGGATAGTGAAAATGATATTTGAGAAGTATTTGGATAAATGTAGCAGGGGAAAAGGTTATAAAGTATCAATGGAAAGGCCAGAAGAAAATGGATTTAAGCCAAAATGCAAAAATCTATCAGATAAGGCTAAGATCTGGGGGGGGGGGGAATCAACAATAAAAGGAGTCATCTTGGCAATAGATAGTCAGAGGAGGTAGGAAATTCTGGAAAGGATGAAGTCACAAGTGCATGAGGGTAACTAGGTTAAAAAGTTCCCCAAATTGAAGAGAGCAGAAAATTATTATGAAAATCATTAGTAAGACAGAAATAAGCTTAAATAGACTAATTAAAAAAGGGGAAAAACTGTGGTTGATGAGCTTGAAGTGTTGGGGATAATCAATGCAAGATTTTATGGTGAGGAAGCTGTGGGATGGCAAAAAATATTCAGCAATTACATCAGGAAAAATGTACAGCTGTTTGTTTGAAAGGAAAATAATAAAAATGTTTCACTCATATTTTGAGAAACTCAAAGCTTTAAAATGAAATTTAAACACACACCCTAGCCAGAGGAGGGAGAAAATTCAGGAGATTTGAGTTTGGTCTGCTATGTGGTGTTGTCCAGGAAACTTGTTCTTGGTAAAAAAAAAGCCACAACCTGGTCCAATTTTTTTGGGATTAATCTAAGTTTCTTTCTGGAGATATTCTTTCTGATTCTTTTTTAATTTCTTCTTCTGAAAATACATCTCTCTATTACATTGAAAGGATTTTATATTCTTCAACAAGGTACAATTGGATCACACTATGCAACCTTGACATCCAATAACAAGTAAAAAGTAATTATAGAAATTTTTTTTTGGATATAATCCACTCTCTATTTTGATGCTGATTCTCTGTAGATATTGAAAGAAATCCAAGGCAATTTTGTCATATTTCATCAAATTTTTTAGTTATATGATACAATGATAATATCCTCCTCCCAATTAAAAATAAAAAAGAAATTTGTTAAATATTAGGGTGTATCAGAGTTGAAATTTTCAAAAGCCTAAATCGCTGATTTCAAGATTATCCATTTTATTTTCAGTTGAAGCCATTGATTCATTGTTTGTTTTGATAAAAAAATACCTTTTGAAAAATTGATATCTTTCCTGAAATACACTATTTAAATTTTTCAAAATTTCAACTCTGATACACCCTATTAGTTAAAACAGAAAATAAGAAAAACAATCAAGACAAAAAAACCAGCCTCCTTTCTCAACCCTCCCACACCAGAGGAAAAACAGAGGCACAGGCTAGCATATCCCTGCCTGTAATGTTGGTGTTACTGAAATAAATAACTCTGGTGTAACTGGAGGTTAAGAAAACCATATCTCCAAAATACAAAAGATGTAACTCTTTTCCAACCAACAGAAAACTAAGTTCTAACTCTGATACTATGCACATGCATCCCAGGTTTGACAAAGGAAATTATATTCAAATTCCAAGGCAATTAAATTAAAACTATTTACAAGGCATATGATAAAAAATGAAGCATAATTATGAAAAAATATAATTTTGTTTGTGCCTATAACCAGGCTTTCAATTTATTCTATCATGGCAAAAAAAGTTAACTGGTTTTTTAATTTATCCTTTTCTTTGGATTTACTTAACAAGTTCTCAATTTTAGCATTAAAAACAGCGGATGGGGGCATCAATGGAATGCTTAAATTGAGACAGCAAGATTACTTTGAAATTTTTGATTCAAAATTCTTCATGGAAACTATCATTTATCAAAAATATCTTCCAGCTGAAAAAATTCAGAAATTGATTATAACTTGCTCACTGATTAAAAATTTAATCAAGCTTAAAGATTTTTGACAGGAACAATCCAAAATAAAATAAAAAAAATCAAACTGAATCTCTACCAGTTGAATGCTTGTTCAATTCTTGTACAAACTCAATCCACTTTGAGCTTCATCCCAGGAATATTTGATACTTTCTCTGTTTTTTTTTCTGCCAGTTTTTTCATTTTTCTCTAAAAAAAATGTATAAAATCATCTATTGAGATCTTTAAATCCAGTTTTGTGTGTGCCAAGGCTTCATAAAACAACAAAATATTCATTTCAGGGCACCAGCTTGAACCAAACTAACCAAAAAACTTTTGGAATAAGATTTCATCCCAAAACCAAAAATTTAATTTATTTGGAGTTTTTGTTGGACAGGAAAAATCATATTTATTATTAATTCTGACTGAAAATAGGGGAGATCTTTAGAAATTTGTTTTTTGAATGAATTGACCAAACCAGATCAACAAACTTTTTTAACATGAAAAAATCAAACACAATGAATGTTTAAGTTTTTGAAACAACTTGAATTCATTTTGGATACCATATACCAAAATATTTTCAGATAGGGGATTGTTTAATATGAAATGATTTGGGATATTTTTTGGTTTAATTACTGCCACAGTCTTTCCAAATAATTTGAATGGAACTGGAGTATGTTTTGTTTGCATAAATTAAAAATATGATTTGGAAGAAGTTTTTGGAGCCATGCACAAGGACACTGGGTATATGCATGCCATTTTTTTCCAATTCTAAATGAAGAGAGTGTCCCCCAGAACTTTGCCTGAAGTTCTGGGGGATATTTATGTCTCAATTTTGAAGGTTTTGTGGAATTAATTCATACTGGGCATCCTTTAAACAGACAATTAAACACCAAATCCCATTTCTTCCACATGTATAACTCCATCAACCCTGGGTTCTAATTATATCTTGAAGGGGCTGCAACTCAATCACCACAATTTTAAATACCTTGAATATGTGTCCCATCTTTTCCAAGAGAAAAACTGAAATTTTTTTTCTGAACTATATCTAACTTTAAAAATTTTGGGAAAAATTACAAGAAAATTGATGGGTGCATACTAAAACAAACAAATTTCACTCATAAAAGCTTATAGACAATTCATCATTTGGAAAGAAATTGTTCAAGGTTTTGTGAAGGGTAGCTTCCAGAAATTTTGAATAATTGAATGGTTTAAAATTCTATTTGAAAAATTTAGCAATACTTTAGTCTAAAAACACCCTGTGAAAGATATTTCAAAATTTAGAATCACTGATTATTTTACTGAAATCCTGTTGTGGGGTTTTTGAAGCTAATGATTCAGCTTTGCATAATAAGCCAACAAGATTTAAAAAAATAAATCAATTTGAAAAAAATGTGCTACTCTACAAAGTTTAGCTACAAAAATGTGTTTATTTTTTAGTTAAATAATGAAATTCTTTGATTGTTTTTTCAGAAATTCAATATTTAAAGTTGTGAAAATGACGGGAAATCATAAACAAGAGTTATGGTTCTATTCACTATCAACCAGAAACATGGGTAAAAACTCCCTGAAAATGTAATAAAAGTTGTGTAATATTCTTGCAGTATGAATAAAATAGCTAATTACACTTTCAATATCTTTTTTTTGGAAATTATAAACTTATGAGACACTGTTTCAAAGCTTAAAGTGTTCAGTAAATACGCTTGCAATTCTGGAGTTTCTATCAAAGTTTTTATGCATATACCAGCCCATTGTTGTGAGTATGTTAGTTCAAAAAACATTTTTGAAAACAGGATAGAATTATTTTTCTTTGAAATGAATAAGGAAACAGCTTGACCAGGGTTGTTATCCAAATTACAACTTCCAGAGTAACAGCAGTCAAATTCTCCCAAGATTTATTTATTTATTTAATGAATGTTTTTGGGAAATTACTTGAAATTTTGTAATGAATTTCCAAGAATGAAAAGATTTAAAAATATTGGTATAAACTATACCAAACTGATTTTTTGACCATACATCAACAAAATATATCAGCAATTTTAAAGAAAACTGGAGTTAAAATTGAACCTCCTTTCAAGCATGAACAACATTCAATTGCAAAGCGGTTATAGATTATTTAAAAAGAAGTTTTTTTGTGTCTATTTGGGAGTTATTTGGATAGAGTGCCTGAATTAGGAAAGAGTTACCACCCAGTTGTAACCAAGTTGAAAAATTTTTACAGGGTGGAACATGCTAGAATGTGCCTCCATTTTTCCTCTGGTGCCACATCCATCACAATTCCACATTATTATTCTTCATAAATGTTTGTGTAGGAGGGATGTTCCTTTTTTTTCCTTCTCCAGGCAAAATGTTTGCACATCAATCACCTGGAAAACTAATCTTATCTTATTCTTTTTTTCAGGGAGAACTGCCTTTTTTGCATATCTGAAATCTTACTCACCAATCAGCCTTGGTGAAACTTCCAATGAACAGTTTACTGAAACTTTTACAGAATTCCAGTCTTTCCACTTCCAAATCCAGTAAAAAATAATTTTATCACTTTTCAGTCCTCCATCATTGACACTTTAATCAATAATTTAGTGTGTCTTTTTTCAATTGTTATCCAATACCCCCTTTTGTTTCCAGTTGTGAACAATTTTATTTTGTTTCTGTATTTTGAAACTATAAGTTGGATTGTTTTTGTTGCATCCAGAGTTGAATCCTTTTCCTTGCATCCAAACTTTCTTTTGAAGAATTTGGATTTATATTGGTTTTCTAACCATGCCTGTTTATAATTCAATATAATTTTCCTACCACACTCTGGCTAGCCTGGTTAACGTTTGTGTTTTTTTGATAAATAGCCACCACAGAGGGCACCCAAACAGAGATTGAGGAGGAGTTTAAATTTAATTTTTAAAAAATTAAGATAGGTAAATTTGAATGTTTGTTTTTGTGTAAGAAAGTGGGGAGGGGATCAGTGGTGTTTCTGCCTTCAAATGGGTGAAAATAAGGCTAATATGGAAAATTTAAGATTAGTTTCAGGTTATTATTGTAAATAGTATTATATATACCAAGTAATTTTTGATGTATGGAAGAGCACTAGCCCCCATTTCTTTGAGCTATAAATTTTTAATATTACTCCATTCAACCAAGCCATATTTTGAAATTTCTAATTTTTAATTTCTTAGGCAAAAGAATTTCAACTACCTTCAATAAAAAAAATAAGATGATTTTTTAGTAATTTGTGATGAGCCATCAAAAAAACAAACTCAAAAAAGAAAAATAAACAATTCTTGGAACTTCTTTGAGAAAAAAGAGATAGATAAGCATAATTTAACTTGTGGAATGTCTGTTTTGATATTTATAATAAAATAATCTTTCATATTCCAGGTGATGATATTTTGGAAACCTGTAAATATTTTGATGATTTTCTCTTTCAGGTATAGGACATTCAGGTTCATATCACTTTTGTTTTGATTCTGGAAGATGTCAAAAACTAGGAAAATCATCTGCAAAATTGATAGAAACCCTATAATTGAAGCCTGAGAAAGGGAAATTTTCAACATCAAAGTTTGATCAGAAGACTGCAAGTTTTTAAATGGTTAGGATCATTATTTAGAATGAATAACCATTCATGAGGTCCCAGAATGTGTGATTTGGGAAATCTTTCAACTAATAAAAATAATTACTTCAACAAATCATTCAACAGGCTGTTTAAATTTATTCTTTGGATTTATATACTAGCCTGAATAAATCAATCCATATCATTTTGGAAAATGTAGTAAAAAATAAACTTACCAATCATTTGTGTATAGCCTCTCAAAATTTTTGCTACATGGTGATTAATGGTAGCTTAATAGATAATAATTTGGAGCACAAACAGAATATTTTATCATTCAAGAAAATTCCATATCCACATAATAAAATGGAAATCAGGTTAAAACTAGCCCTGATCCTGCATAAATGGAATTTGATGGATAAATTTCCAATTTTACTACTTATAATTCAAGCTCTCCTCTTATAATTTGCAACCAGTTTAATAAGAAATTTTATCCTTGAAAAGTCAAAGAATGCACTAGAGTTGGGTGGAAATTTTCTTTTAGTTGAATGGGCAGCTCATACCCTAAACCATATTTTCAAAGATGGCTTGAATTTTCCTTTTCATGCCATCAATAAAATAAGAGCCAAAATTAAGTTTGTGTGTGGTTGAAAATGAAGAGAACCATACTTCAAATATTTTATGGATATTTTTGTCATCTTAGAAAAAAAAACTAAACAATCTTACTGTCAATTTTCCAAAAAAATGGCACTCAAATTATGAAATCATTTGTCCTTAACTTCCATGAAAACCAGAATTCCACCATCATCAAATTTAAAACTTGAAGATTTTAGAATCTGAGGCTGAATGGCTTTAAATTGGATTAATGAAGGACTTCTTTGAAATTTTTCAATAGGCAAAAAGTAAAATTCATGGTAAAAGATTTCCAAAATCCAAACTATATCTCCTTAATATGAAGGAAATAGAATACAATCTGGAATTTTCATCTCACAAAGAAGTTTGAAATTGTCAAATTGAATCAATTTTTTAGCACATGATTTCTGAATTTTGCAAGTAATAGTCCAAAATGAATGAATTTCTAGCTCTTTAAATCATTTCTTTTCCCTTCTAAAGTTAAAAATAAATATAATACAACATTTCAGGGACTATGAATATTGAATCAGTTCATAATTGCAAAAAAGGCTTCAGAAATACAATATATTCAGGGGCTGGCTATTTTGAAACCACTAAACTTTGAATGATAAAACTGCTGTTTTGGTGTGTTAAACCCAAAAACCACCAATTTCTTAATGCAAAGGTCCACAGGCCAATGATGGTGGCATGAACAGATCCACACACCACCTTTTTTGGTATGTAGTGGCATGCACAGGTCCACAAACCACCATTTTTGCCGTGAAAAATTCTGCACACCAGAACATGATGTATGTATGAATTGGCATGTGGACTTGTGCATGCCACAATGAATGGAATGTGTGTGGAAATACTAAGAATTGGTTTCATTCCAAAAAAGAATTGATTCAAAATTTTAAAAAATTAACAAAATACTTAGAATAGTTTTAAAATAAAAATTGAAAAGTTAAAACAAACCTATTGATGAAATCTGCAAAACTGAAAAAAAAATAGATATGATAAAGGGAAAGGAAATTTTTTCTTGATAATTTTCAAAAAAATTCCTCATGAATAAAACCTGCGGAATTGAATCCTTTTGGAAAATTCTTTTGAGATCTATAGAAAGGAAACCAATTGAGCTTGTCATATCAGGGTTTTTGATTTTGCAATTTTTCTTCATGAAATAAGTTAAGTTTCAAAAATTTCCAAGAAAAAATAAAACTAATAAAAGATTTGAAGAAAAATACATTGTTAGGTTTTTTTGATTTTTCTTGAAATATTTTGTTAATTCTTTCAAAGAATTTTTGAGTTTCTTGGAGGGAAAGAATGAATTTTTACAATCATTAAGGAAAAAATCACAAAACATAACCAATTCATTTGATTATATCTGTTTCATTAAAGTATTGTCAATATCATTAATAATTTTTTGTTTTGCATATTCATTTTTTATTTTAACACAATTCTAAGTATTTTGAATAATTTTTTGAGCTTTTTGATTGTTTATTTTTTTGAGTTACACACCAATTTTGGTTTGCACAGGTCCACATGCTGTCAATGGTGGTTTGCACAAATCCAAATGCAAAATAATACAACATGTGGGGGCCTGTGGAGTTCCACCCTCCAAGAGTTGTAATTTATGGACCTGTGCATGCCAAAATTGGTGGTGTGTTGGTTTTGAACCTCAAAAAAGGGGAATGCCATTATCAATTTAGTGGTATAAAAATAGATAACACCTATATTTATTGCTTGAATATTATTTTAAAAATAATCAATGGTGAAAACAAAATAGTTCTAGTGAAACTGATGAAAATCCTTTAGAAAATCTAAATTGGAAGGTTTCCAAAAGTTTTTTAAATTAAATAAAAATTCTCAATAAAGGACTCCTTTGGCTGAATTAGATTTGTAAATCCATGAAAATTTGATTGATATAATGAAAATTAATTCTCAATTTAGCTTAATCAACCAATGGAAATAAAATTCATTTCAATTTCCAACATTAGCTTGTTCAGAAAAGTAAATTTTGATGATTCAAATGAACTCTATTGCATCAGAATTAGTAATAATCATCTTTTTATTTTATAGAATTTTATTTGTGATAATCAATTCATTTGTATCATGAATTTTTAGGTCTTCTCTACCAGTGATTGCGTTCTGGACAGATTTAGAACAAGAAAAGATCCAGAGGCTCTTGATGCCCTGGTTTTTATGTCCATGCTCAAGATTGGATGAAAAATTGAATATGGCCCAACTCACTGGACCAAACCCAGAGAAATCCAAGAAGTGTGAGCTTGGGTTGGGTCTGGGCCCACTAAACCCTGGATTATAACCAGACCACCCATTCCAGCCAACTCTGGCCAGTTTTGGGCTCACCAAAAACTCAGGATGTTTCATTTCTTATATTTCAGGAATAGGGTTTTATTTTCCCAAAGAAAATTGGTATGGTTAAACTGGTAAGCCAGTAAAACCAACCTGTAGGATCTGTTGCTTTAATTAATTTATTTTCCAAATGTTTTCACACGTTATTCACAGGATCCACAAGATTTCAAATACCATTAAAATTACATGAACCTGATTTCACAATTCAAGCTAAGTAAGAAATGTTTGTTAGAATTCTGTTTTATATTTCTGATTTTGATATCCTGCTTTCAGAAGCAGTGCAATTTCTTGAGTTGTGAAAATTTCTTTGTGAATTTGATTGATTTTATAAACATCACAAAAAAGTCCAATGACACTTGCTAGCAAGTGGCCTCAAGGAGCTCAGGCCCAATCTATGAACAAGCCCAGGCCAAGCCCTGACCAAACTCAGGTCAAGATTTAACAAGGCTCCACTGCAGTCACTGTGCAATGTGCACAGTGACTTTGCACCAAAAACTTGGTTGAAGAATTAAAATAGCTTCACCTATAGATTGGAGAAATCTTCAAATATAGATTCCTTGATGGCACTTGCTAGCATGTGATATCAAGTTTTTTATGGTGAAAGGGTATGGATTTCATATCAGTTCAAGCAATTACCTTGAGATATCAACCAGTCCAAAGAATTTTGTGCTTCCTGGGAAGCTCTCAATTGCTTTCAGGAAATTCAATCCTAACTTCAAGCTCATCTCATAGACAATTTTCATTAAATTTGACATCAATTGATTTTGAATGGAATATAAAGACGAGTTTTTCTCGAAGGAGATCCACCACACTCAAAATTATTTTCATGCCTTACAAAACAACAAAATGTAGCAAGACTTAAATTAATAAGGTTTTCTTTGAAGTAGCCACAATTATCAAAGACTATGTTATTCAAGAGTTGTCAGCCTTTCAAAACGAATGCGATCAAGTTTTGAAATCGAAATTTATGGCCACCCTGTTGAATTGAGCAAGCCTAGTTGCAGCCGGGGAGAAACCTTTGATCTAGTGATTTCGACGTCAACATCACAAGATGAGAAGATTTTCGCACCATGAGGCAATCAGCTCAAGACGATTACTGTCAACAATATCTAAAGGGGGGAAGGATTGCCTACCTTGTTACATTCATGCAACATGTTCAACCCCTTTTCATTTATCGAGTTAAATTTCAAGAATTGGTTTAGGTATCTGAAACAAACCTCTTCCCTGAAATCTGAATACAGTTGCCGATTAAATCTCCTCTCGTGATGTCTGGTTTTTTCCGCGTAAGCATGAGATTGATGAACCAAGAAATCTTGGGGTAAGACATAAAATGAAACACCCGATAAAAATAGCTCGAAGATGCAGCTGGGCAGAAAAAATTTCACGAGCAAACCATCAATCGAATCAAAAAATAAAAGAAAAAAAGAGAGTGGAAGAGAGCGCGCGAAGAGAGTCCAATGTTCAATGATCTTAATTACATATTGACTTGAATCATGGTTTGTAAACCTTTCCACTAAAGAATCTATTACTTACGCGGCTTTGTTTGCACCATACCCGATGAACCTCTCATCGCAATAAGGTGTTTTGTCTTTTTTATAAACCACATATGGTTCATAGCTATGAGAATATTGGGAGGTGGGATAAATTTCTTCCTGCTGATCGGCCAGATAGAACCTGGTATAATTTGTTGATCCATGACCAGGTTGCCAGCTTTTGTGAAACATTCCGATTTGTCCGAGCGAGACTAACTTCATCAGTCCTGGCTTTGAAGTTGGGAATTCATCAGGGTTAACGCCGTCAGATTGTTTCGTATACTCGAATGCTGGGATCACAAAAGCACTGCCTCCAGCATCTAGTCGATTTATCAAGTTAGGTGAGTTTAAAATTCTCTGCCGAAAGTTTGTGCAAATCCAAAAATCCACGTCCAGCATCATCACAAAATCCGTCCTCGCAAAAAACTTGGCGACGTTTCGCCACATGTTGAATTGTCGATCGAATGAATCTACAACCAAATGAATATCCTGTAGGAAAATTTAGAAGAAAGAATCGACATCAACCATCTAACAAGTAAGCCAGTGGTCACTTTTATTTCAAAGAGAAAAGCGAATGCTCAATCAAAAACTCACCACCCATGTCGACATGGATTTTGAACCACGGTAAAGCTCATCAATACTTTCGAGCAACGATTTCAAAGTCGAAGGGGAATCGGAGACGTGAATAGTAGCGGATATGGGACCTTGATAATTTTCAACCAACCTTGAAAAGACCCTAAAACGATTACTGGTGACTAAAGTGGTAATAGAAATATCCCTCTTATTTAATTGACCATCATTCTTAGGCCCTAAAGCTTTATAGAAAAAAGGTATGATTTTACTAGGCCCTAAACTATCACCAAACGCTTTAGATAAGAAGAAGTCTTCAGAAGTGGAATAAATTTCCTTCCTGATCGATTTCAGTGGTTGATCTTTTTTTTCATAAGACCTGGAGAAGTTTTGACTTTCAGGGTACCAGTCGATTTTTTCCGTATGGGAAGGGTCCAAATTCTTCAAAGCACTTCGCGGCGGGATCGGCAACCCATCTGCATTGCGTCTAAAGGAGGTAGGAGGTGATGCTACTTTTACGGTCACTTTACTGGTTTTGGTCGTCCATAATGATGCGTCGTCCTCTGCAATGACTTCGTCGGTGTTGACTGAAGTCCCTTTGAGATTTTTTCTAATGTTCTTATGGTCCAGGGATTGAGAATTGGCGTGATTAGGAAGAAGTCTCGGGACGATTTGGATGTTTGGAGCTCGAAGAGGCGAGAAATTAAAGTCGACGGTTGCCTTAGGATGAGTCAAAGGTCCCTTTAAGATAATGTTAACGACCGGAAGAATGAATATGACGATCGTAGTGTAGCATATTGCTGAGAATAAGTAAGCCGTCCAAAGAGATTTCAATATTCTGGTCGGAAAATTATGCCTTTTCAAGTAACTCCAACTTGAGCGAGGAGTTGTTGCTCGCGACCATCGTCGCTGGAAGTTGGCACCATCGTTGAGGTTTGACTTAGTTGTCGACATGTTGGACCTAACAAGTTCCATTGAAGGTACACTTACGGGGGGTTTGTTTATAAACTACTTGCTTGGCTTCCTCTATCTTTCCAGTGAATATTTTGACACAGACTTTGGTGCATTTCCCTCAGTCTTTTCATTTACTTTACGGCCCGTCCGTCGAGACATTCCGATCTGAGTAGTTCATTGGGATTCTCAAGTTCCGCTTGGATTCAAGTTGCACCGATGACTACCAGTAATTATCAAAACTTACCATGCATTTTCGAGCCAGGTCATCATCCTCTGGCGATCGGAAGCCATCCACCAAACCAATCTTGTACCTATGCTCATAGATGGTCTAGACTAAACTTGAACCGATGAAAACAATCTAGGCTTGGATCTTGTCCGATCGGCTCATCGATGCACGGTCAATTCGCGGTCCTCGGTGAAACTGGCGATCGGTTGATTTAGAAGCCTCTAACAAGAAAAAAAAAACTACCTGGGTAATTTATGACCAACTGAGCATGACACATATAATGAGGGCGACTGGGCGTGTTTCCGTGAATTGCAGAACCTATCGCTTTTCGCCCAATCTTTCATATCACCTACAGAGGAAAAACCAACCATGTCCATGGCAGGGTATGTAGCTTATTCCTCAACGAATAGATGTGAAATGCTATGGAAGTACCGGCCTAAGGATTATAATATACTCTTGAATTCCTTGTCAAATTGTGTCTTTGTAAGCCGATACTTTTGATATATGTATATATGTACGTGTCTTGAGCGCTAGACTGTTCCTCAATCTACTTGGAGGCAAAGGATATCTCAGGTTGGCCTCCCAGTAACAACTAGGGCGCAATGATAGATCAAATACTATCAATAACAGATTGGTGGCAGCCTAGAGAATTGATCCAACTTCATTTATTGCGGTTCCTCTGAACTTTTGACAACCATAAAATCTTTCTTAAACCTCTTCAACTAGCTTGCCTGTTACTAAGCTCAGTGGTTGTGGTGATTGATCAAGACTGGGCAAGGTCGAATCCACCGCCGCCTATTCTATTTTTTCCTTTAGAGAATCAACCAAACTGGAAGTTGGGCTTTACCAGCCATGGTCTTCTGTGGGATTCATTTGGTGAAAATCTCAATCAATGGTTCCCTGAGACCTTTGACCATTTGTGGTTAAGGATGGGGAATAGATTTGACATCTAGCATATCAAGTACAGGAATAGCAATAATAAATTGTGGAGGAACCACATCTAACAAACATCAATGCAAGAATTGGAGATGCTCTAATTCGCACGTTCCCGTCACTTCTTTTTGACTGTTTCTCGCCATATTGAGGGTCTTATCATTTATAAAACTTCAACAAATCAACCCACCCCAAGAGGTATGTCAAATCATCTCGTGAGTTTCATCCGACCCAGATCATTTCGACCCACATGGTTGGCATCCAGTTTTTGATCCTACTTGCTTGCGTGCCCCAAACCGCAATTGAAATTCTTTCGATGACCATCAGTTCTACCAGGTCTTTTTTCAAACGGAATTCGACGGTAATACATTTGGTTACCATTTCTTCTGCCAATCTTTCAAAGGAAATAAAACTTGCTGGTCTCTGAAGCTCGCCGGGTTTTTAGTGAAAACAGGCAGATAACTGCAATTTGTTTGCTATTTGCTTCTGGAGGAGGATAGGCAAGTTGAATGAGTCTCACTGTGGATTATCGCCACCGACCAAAACAGAGTCTTGAATAGTCGACTGACCTGTGGGACCGGTCATACACTGTCTTTAGTCGTCACCCTGCGGAACTTCATCTTCCAAGTATTTAATCAATCGAACTTTAATCTCGGTCGTATCATCACCCCGAAGTACATCCGACACGAACTTTGCTTCAACAGCCATTCCAACCTGGAGAGTTACCGGGAATAGGCCACGCGGTTTAAGATCAGCTTCGTTATCAATCGGAAGTTTGTGTGAAAAAGCAGTGGGGAAGATCGAGCAATCGACCTCACCATTTCTAAGGCACCTCGAATTATCCCACACAGTACTTGGCTGTACCATAGTCCGCCGACCGGACCAGCTTCGGACCCGCTTCCAGCAGGATTCGATTTAAGTTGAACACCTAGCGCATCCTCAGGAAGCTCGACAAATTCAGCCAGGACATTTTCGTCAAGGTGAAGCGTGAATTCCCTCAAGCCACTGGTGACTTGAGGGTTGTGGGTGACATTGGGTGAATAGCCCAAGAACATCTTGAATGCCACCTTCGCCGTCACTTCCCCTACTTCACGAAAATCAGTGCATCGTGGTAAAGATGATCGTGCTAAGAAGTCCTCTATTAATCTTGTGCCTATGTTGTATCCCCTGTTGGTCAATTTTGAAAACAGAGCAAAGGTAAAGGGCAGATAGATCCAGAGGGAAATAGTCAGTGTCTGATGGTCGATCACTTCGTACGTCACAATCGAGTTGTGCCCAGAGAACATGCGAAGGATCACATTCTAAAGTTGATAGAGAAAGTGTGGATAACCGAACATCTTATCAAGTTGTTGATTAACCTGCGAGTAATCTTCGTAATCCTTCACAAGCTGTACGACCAAAGCCCCATAGGTTAGGGCAAAGACTTCTGCGTTCAGTTTGTCTGATCTTTTCCAGAGTTCGTCGCCCTGATTGGCGAATCTTTTGGGATCCATCGTCGACGGAAGCGAGTGCCAGATTGGCTGCTGACTCGGTCATCGACGATCTCTGCTTGAGCCCAGGGTTGTCCTTGGGCGTGCTTATCGGGTCGGGCCAGCCCAGAACAGGCCTGAGTGCAAGCGGGCTCTGAGGGGCCCGAATAGCGCTAGGTTTTTTGGGCCGAAACCCAACCCAAGCCCAGATTTCCGGGCTTTTTGTGGGTTTGGGCTGGTTAGTGGGCCCCGGTTTTTTTTTTTGATTGGCAGGTATCAGGGAAAGACATTGATACTTGATTGATAGAGAGAAAAGCTAAAGAAATGTATTGAATTCTTCATCCAATCTTGAGTACAAATCGAGGCTTTGAGGGCCTCTGGAGTTAGTTGTGTTCTGAATTCATCCAAAATACAACCATGGGGAAAGAACGCCTAAAAGAGTAAAAATAAAAATCAATTAATTATCATACAGAATTTAATCAAAGAAAGAGATGAGTCTTACTGATTCTGGTGCAATAGATGTGACTGGAACCATCAACATTGTCTTTGGTAATCAAGCTAATGCTGGAAATTGGCATGAATTTCCTTTCAACTGGTTGGGTAAGCTAAATTAAGAATTACTTGACAGTATCTAAATCAAATTTTATTAAAGGTATAAATACAATTCAGCAAAATGAGTGCTTGATTGAGATTGTGTATCTCCTTCTAGAAGCTTGTGGACATCATCTGATTTTCAATTTCTATTGGATTTTTCAACATTTTCACTAGAATTAATTTTTTTTCCATTGATAATTTGGGAGATCAAGATTCAAGCAATAAATATATTGTGTCTCTGAGAACTTGTATGTATTTATGAACTGATTTAATAATCATAGTCCTTGAAATGGTGTATCCTATGTATTTGAACTTGTAGTGGGGATCAAAACAATTGGAAGAGCTAGAAATTCATTCATGTTGAACCAGTACTTGCAAAATTTATTAATCATGGGCTGAACTATTGAGGTAAGAAGATAATTGCCACTTCTTGGAATAAAAATTCCAGATGATATTGAACTTCCCTCATAGTAAGGAAATATAGTTTGGAAGCTTGATATTTTGTACCAAAAATTACATTTGTTGCTTGTTGAGTAGATTTTAATGTGGCAATGGTAGATAAGTGAGTGCAAGAAACAGTTTGGATTAATGAAGGAAGATCAGGCACCAATGAATCAAAGTAATGAACACAATAACTCCTTCATACCTCATCAATTCCCTGGTCCGTCTACTACTCCTGAAAAACACATTAATCCCAAATTTGAAATATTTGAAGCCTTGGTTACTGTCATAAAACAGGTTGAAACTCCTTTAACTAAGCCAATTAAAGCTGTCACCAACCTCACTCCAAGGTCAATCCCACCTCCACCTACTCCTGTATTGGCCACTGGATAGTTCTCCTGCATATCCTGCAGCCTCTACCCTAGTCTCCCAGGCTCACTGTCTCCCTGTATGGGATATCTCTACCTCTATGGAAATTTAAACCTTACCACTGTGTCATGTGCTTCAGTCAATCTTCCGAGGCTTCCTCTCTCTGTATGGTTCAGTACACTCTCACTCTTGTCTGAAATGTACAGGTACATGTGCATGAACCAAATTTCCCAAAACTTTCAGACCAGTACTCATCAGTCACATAATGAGGAAACTCACTGATAATGGATATTAAATACAGTCTCAAGACCACTGGAAAGTATTGAAACCCCTGGGAGCTCTCCTATCCTAGTATACTTTGTCAACTATCCCTCAAAGCCCCTCACCAATCTTCACATATACTGGCCTGTCTAAGCCTGTTGGACTAATCCCCCCTAAGGAATTAGTATACTACTTCTCACTGGTAAGTCCTCATCAGTAGGTTTCATATCAGCGCAAGAAAGCCTTAAAAAGCCTGATAGACTCATATGAACTTGCCTCTTCATGTTTTTAATATTTTAGGATTCAAAAACTCCTCCCTCAACAACCATATCCTGGACTCCCCTTCTAATTCTCAATATAATCTCCTGTACTTCCTCCCTTCTTACCATTGGAATCTCAATCACTCATCCTTCAGTTCTATGAGGAGTAGTGCCTGTGAACTCTGAATTTTGCACACAAGAAGAATTTTTGAAAGTTGCAAACATTTGGAGGAAGTTGCACCACCAATTACCTCCTCACATACATAAAAGAAATTATACAGTCAGAGTTCCCCATCTTGATTTTTAAAAACATTCCTTGAATCTAATTCTCCATCTCTAGTTAGGTGCCTGGAAAACAGCCCAAATCCCCATCTCCTGACCAAGCCCAACCTTCAAAGCCTACTGGGCTTCCTCAAAATCTTATTTCTTTTCTAAAGTTGAGCCCAAAACCAACCTACAACCCATTGTATATGGGCTAGCCTGTGGGTTGCTGCCTGGACTGATAAGCGCCCTGAGTTGTTGTCCTGCATCATGTGCCCAGTCTGGGATATTATCTACTAGGCTGGGGAAAAGATTCAAAAGGTGTAAAACTCTCATTTTTCAGGGGATCCATACCGCTTCTGTATGAGTGTTACCTCTCAAAAGAGTAAATAAACTCCCAGGGGCACTATATGAGACTGATGAGACCATAATTTTTGGAATTCAACCAGGGTTTTGTCAGCCAACTAGATTCTAAGTTCCTTGATCCCTTTGAGTCATGTAATAGGGATTATTTTGATATAAATATTTATTAATAAGTAATGACCACAATTTCAAGTTAAAGGTGGTTTTTTTTAATTGATTCAATCAGAAATCCCAAAATAATCAGTAAAAAAATGTGCCAGATTGCTTTGGTATTTTTTTTAAATCTCTTATATCAGGTTTGAGTCAGAGGATAAGAGATAATCTTGACCCTGAAGATTACTAAGGCTCCTAAAAAAGGGTAATTATTTTGTGTAAATTTTGAACCAAGGGTATGATTCAGATGAGATAGGCAGGGAATAACTCACTTGATAATTAATCTTTAGATAATTTTAATTAAATCATGAATAATATGGCGGAAAGAGTTTTTGATAAAAGAGTTCCTTGCTATGGTTAATTCTGGGGAATAATCAGGTGAAAATACATAATTCAAGGTAAATTCATTAAAATCCATCACTTATTATCTTACAAGTATTCAGTCCTTTAGTTTTGGAATATGGGGTGATAAATTAATGAATCCAAGGTTGAATATAGCCTAGATGGGGGTGGTTGTATATCCCTTCAATTTTCATAGTGGTTCCTCTTCTTCTTCTATTCTAATTTTATCATCATATTAACACAGTAATGCTATCAGGGTAGTAAGTGTGCTTCATACAGTATTCTTGGGGAAACTGACATTAAAAGCTCCTGTCTTTCCAGGATCAGGTTTCTTTTTTGAAATTGATGGTTTATTGAATTTAAAAGGTTCCATTATCCAAGAGATTTCAATTAATTTAAGTTTTATGTTTATATCTTTCAAGGTTTGGTATTTGGGGAATGGTCACATATATATTTTGATGAAATTGATACAGGAAGGCTCTGTTTGTTTCAAATGTGAAAAACATGGAAAAAAATCAACTCATTATCAAGAGAAACAGTAATAAAAGAAAGAGGAATTCTGGGAAATCGTGTCTTACAATGGCTAATGGCTCTTAAAATTGGGCCATAAATGGCTGATATAATCTGATTATTGATTGGAATGGATTATTGGAAAACAGCCAGGGGGATACTCCTTAAGTAAAAAAATGCTTTACTCATGTAGGACCATCATAAAACCAGAGAAATGGCAAAAATTCCGCCCCAAAGGGGCTCTACAGTTACTGAAAGCCTTTTTAAATGGTTTGTACTCAAACAAAATGCAGTTAATTTGAGTCTTGGAATCCTGACCAGGCCCATCTTTTCTGAACAGTGTGGTGCAGAATTCCAGAAAAAGGATACATTCAGCTGGCCTGCTCCATTTTTTTAGGTAAAACTCTGTAATCACATCCTGAAGTTCCCACAGGGGTTCCTGCTTAGTAAGATAGCCAAGAGTTTAAGGTGACAAGGAAGTAAGTAAGCTCTGAAGTGAGCTAAAAATTGAAGAAGAGCGTGATATTTTTTTGGGAATAATTTTCTGCAACTTGTGGGTCTTTATCTTTGTATAAGTATCTCTCCAATATTAAAACTCTTGTCATGCATGGATGATTTGATAACCCCCCTCCTGGATCCCCTTCTGCACTCCCCGTTATATATTAAACACAACAGCGGAAAAACAAAGCCTAAAATCCCTACTGCTAGTCTATTCTCTGTCAGTTGCCTGCAACCTGCTGATGTTTCTTTCCAGCTTTCAAAATCCTTCCAGTATCCTTGGACAGATAAGAGTCCCTAACATTTTTGAAAACTCTAGGGATCCTCCAAATAATTTCTCACACCAAGGTACAACCCCTATCAAGCACCATGTTTTGCCATACCTGGCATTCTTGAAAATTATTCTGCAGAAAATCCAGATTCCAGATTCCAAGACCCTTGCAATCCTTTATCTTCTAGAAGTAATGAAGAGTAAGAATAAATATATTCTTAAAAAAATAACAAATATCTGGAAAGGATATATATGATTCTGAAGTGTAAGGTAAAGTGGTTTGGTTTAAATTTGTTTTTCAAATATAAAAAATGGGTTAAGAGGGTTCACAGTTTATACATACTGGGGTTCTTTAACACTTCTACTTCACAGGATTAACTTAGTAATCTGGTTCCCTGGGATGTTGGAACCTAATGACTCAAAAAAAGGAAGTATTATCCAGAATAAAGTGGTATTTCTGGGGTTGGTATAAAAATAGCCATAGCAAAGAGGAAATAAATTACTTCTTCAAGCAGTCACTTCCTGGGTACCTGCAATGTTTCAAACTTGGAAGTTTTAAATCTAAGAGGGATGCTTAATGATTTATCTTCAGTGAGAATGGCAATAATGTTGGAATTGAATTTAATATAACTTCAGACTAAGGCCATAAATCACTTCACTATCTCTTATAAGCACTTTAATAACAGTAGGCATGGTTTCTGGGATGATATCTGATGAGTTATGTTTGTAAAATAGGCCAAAGAAGGTGCTTTATCAAGAAATTATTGTGGTTTTAGGAGCTTCTGCAAGGTAAATAGAGAAGGAAGTACCTATATGCAGAGGCTATCAGGGCTTTCAGTGTTGTATTAGTATATCCTTTAGGTGCTGTAACACTTTTGATCATGGATATGTAGGAAAAGTGCATGGTTTTTAATCTAGATTATTCTTTTATTTTTATTTGCAGATATAGTGGTTCATTCAATCATTTATTGTACTACTTAAATTTTTAATAAGTGCTTTAAATTAGACTAAAATGATTCTATAGCTTTTGAAGATTATATTGGTGCTTTTTATTATTTAGCTTGTGGATCTCTTGATATGTTCTGCAGTCCTCAAAAATCAGGATCTTTCATTTTTGTGGTACACTTAATTATTTCCTGTTGAATTTTTTAATTTTTTTACTTTTTTTTTCCACACTATTATTTGAATTAATGTGGTTTAAGATCATCCAATATGCATGTGTTAAGTTAATGAATGTGCATGGATGATCCTACCAGGTTATAGTTGTTATGTGCAGTGCCTAGCTTTTCCTTGTAGTGGATCAAGGATGAATTGATCTGTCCTGCTGCATGCAGGAATAATCTGCCTGCAGATCTGGAGATGTGCTATGCATACAGGATTTATCTACTTCATGCATGCAGATTTATCTGTTTTATGAATACAGGATGATATGTTGTGCATGAAGTGCAGATCAGAAGCACACAGGCTGCTTTGGGAGTGCAGAAGTGCAGAGTCGCAGAGTTTCTGGAGTGTGGGATTGGAGCTGTGTGTTGGAATTTTGGAAAAAATACCTTTTTGGATCACAACTTCCAAGCTATAAACACAATCCATTAATTCTGGAAGAATTTTGGGTGTGAAACCTATGTCACATTGTGTGTTGAAATATCAAATTGGCCAAAAAGTGCAAAGGTTGGTGTTGTGAGTTTTGGGCTATTTTTAATATAATATTTGAATTTGTTAGGCTTTGTTTGGAAACCATGGACATATATGTGTATGTGTGTATGTCTGCAGAAGAGGCCCAAACAACATTTGCCCCAAAAAAATATACAGGGTCAAACCTGTATGTCCGGTGTGGTGCTCCAAACCTCTGCTATAGCCATCAGACTCACTTTTATAGTAGTAAAACAGCTCAAACCC
>CM062621.1:44320227-44450651 GCA_025617555.3 Puccinia polysora | reverse complement strand
TGGAGTTAAAATTGAACCTCCTTTCATGCATGAACAACATTCAATTGCAAAGCGGTTATAGATTATTTAAAAAGAAGTTTTTTTGTGTCTATTTGGGAGTTATTTGGATAGAGTGCCTGATTTAGGAAAGAGTTACCACCCAGTTGTAACCAAGTTGAAAAATTTTTACAGGGTGGAACATGCTAGAATGTGCCTCCATTTTTCCTCTGGTGCCACATCCATCACAATTCCACATTATTATTCTTCATAAATGTTTGTGTAGGAGGGATGTTCCTTTTTTTTCCTTCTCCAGGCAAAATGTTTGCACATCAATCACCTGGAAAACTAATCTTATCTTATTCTTTTTTTCAGGGAGAACTGCCTTTTTTGCATATCTGAAATCTTACTCACCAATCAGCCTTGGTGAAACTTCCAATGAACAGTTTACTGAAACTTTTACAGAATTCCAGTCTTTCCACTTCCAAATCCAGTAAAAAATATTTTATCACTTTTCAGTCCTCCATCATTGACACTTTAATCAATAATTTAGTGTGTCTTTTTTCAATTGTTATCCAATACCCCCCTTTTGTTTCCAGTTGTGAACAATTTTATTTTGTTTCTGTATTTTGAAACTATAAGTTGGATTGTTTTTGTTGCATCAGAGTTGAATCCTTTTCCTTGCATCCAAACTTTCTTTTGAAGAATTTGGATTTATATTGGTTTTCTAACCATGCCTGTTTATAATTCAATATAATTTTCCTACCACACTCTGGCTAGCCTGGTTAACGTTTGTGTTTTTTTGATAAATAGCCACCACAGAGGGCACCCAAACAGAGATTGAGGAGGAGTTTAAATTTAATTTTTAAAAAATTAAGATAGGTAAATTTGAATGTTTGTTTTTGTGTAAGAAAGTGGGGAGGGGATCAGTGGTGTTTCTGCCTTCAAATGGGTGAAAATAAGGCTAATATGGAAAATTTAAGATTAGTTTCAGGTTATTATTGTAAATAGTATTATATATACCAAGTAATTTTTGATGTATGGAAGAGCACTAGCCCCCATTTCTTTGAGCTATAAATTTTTAATATTACTCCATTCAACCAAGCCATATTTTGAAATTTCTAATTTTTAATTTCTTAGGCAAAAGAATTTCAACTACCTTCAATAAAAAAAATAAGATGATTTTTTAGTAATTTGTGATGAGCCATCAAAAAAACAAACTCAAAAAAGAAAAATAAACAATTCTTGGAACTTCTTTGAGAAAAAAGAGATAGATAAGCATAATTTAACTTGTGGAATGTCTGTTTTGATATTTATAATAAAATAATCTTTCATATTCCAGGTGATGATATTTTGGAAACCTGTAAATATTTTGATGATTTTCTCTTTCAGGTATAGGACATTCAGGTTCATATCACTTTTGTTTTGATTCTGGAAGATGTCAAAAACTAGGAAAATCATCTGCAAAATTGATAGAAACCCTATAATTGAAGCCTGAGAAAGGGAAATTTTCAACATCAAAGTTTGATCAGAAGACTGCAAGTTTTTAAATGGTTAGGATCATTATTTAGAATGAATAACCATTCATGAGGTCCCAGAATGTGTGATTTGGGAAATCTTTCAACTAATAAAAATAATTACTTCAACAAATCATTCAACAGGCTGTTTAAATTTATTCTTTGGATTTATATACTAGCCTGAATAAATCAATCCATATCATTTTGGAAAATGTAGTAAAAAATAAACTTACCAATCATTTGTGTATAGCCTCTCAAAATTTTTGCTACATGGTGATTAATGGTAGCTTAATAGATAATAATTTGGAGCACAAACAGAATATTTTATCATTCAAGAAAATTCCATATCCACATAATAAAATGGAAATCAGGTTAAAACTAGCCCTGATCCTGCATAAATGGAATTTGATGGATAAATTTCCAATTTTACTACTTATAATTCAAGCTCTCCTCTTATAATTTGCAACCAGTTTAATAAGAAATTTTATCCTTGAAAAGTCAAAGAATGCACTAGAGTTGGGTGGAAATTTTCTTTTAGTTGAATGGGCAGCTCATACCCTAAACCATATTTTCAAAGATGGCTTGAATTTTCCTTTTCATGCCATCAATAAAATAAGAGCCAAAATTAAGTTTGTGTGTGGTTGAAAATGAAGAGAACCATACTTCAAATATTTTATGGATATTTTTGTCATCTTAGAAAAAAAAACTAAACAATCTTACTGTCAATTTTCCAAAAAAATGGCACTCAAATTATGAAATCATTTGTCCTTAACTTCCATGAAAACCAGAATTCCACCATCATCAAATTTAAAACTTGAAGATTTTAGAATCTGAGGCTGAATGGCTTTAAATTGGATTAATGAAGGACTTCTTTGAAATTTTTCAATAGGCAAAAAGTAAAATTCATGGTAAAAGATTTCCAAAATCCAAACTATATCTCCTTAATATGAAGGAAATAGAATACAATCTGGAATTTTCATCTCACAAAGAAGTTTGAAATTGTCAAATTGAATCAATTTTTTAGCACATGATTTCTGAATTTTGCAAGTAATAGTCCAAAATGAATGAATTTCTAGCTCTTTAAATCATTTCTTTTCCCTTCTAAAGTTAAAAATAAATATAATACAACATTTCAGGGACTATGAATATTGAATCAGTTCATAATTGCAAAAAAGGCTTCAGAAATACAATATATTCAGGGGCTGGCTATTTTGAAACCACTAAACTTTGAATGATAAAACTGCTGTTTTGGTGTGTTAAACCCAAAAACCACCAATTTCTTAATGCAAAGGTCCACAGGCCAATGATGGTGGCATGAACAGATCCACACACCACCTTTTTTGGTATGTAGTGGCATGCACAGGTCCACAAACCACCATTTTTGCCGTGAAAAATTCTGCACACCAGAACATGATGTATGTATGAATTGGCATGTGGACTTGTGCATGCCACAATGAATGGAATGTGTGTGGAAATACTAAGAATTGGTTTCATTCCAAAAAAGAATTGATTCAAAATTTTAAAAAATTAACAAAATACTTAGAATAGTTTTAAAATAAAAATTGAAAAGTTAAAACAAACCTATTGATGAAATCTGCAAAACTGAAAAAAAAATAGATATGATAAAGGGAAAGGAAATTTTTTCTTGATAATTTTCAAAAAAATTCCTCATGAATAAAACCTGCGGAATTGAATCCTTTTGGAAAATTCTTTTGAGATCTATAGAAAGGAAACCAATTGAGCTTGTCATATCAGGGTTTTTGATTTTGCAATTTTTCTTCATGAAATAAGTTAAGTTTCAAAAATTTCCAAGAAAAAATAAAACTAATAAAAGATTTGAAGAAAAATACATTGTTAGGTTTTTTTGATTTTTCTTGAAATATTTTGTTAATTCTTTCAAAGAATTTTTGAGTTTCTTGGAGGGAAAGAATGAATTTTTACAATCATTAAGGAAAAAATCACAAAACATAACCAATTCATTTGATTATATCTGTTTCATTAAAGTATTGTCAATATCATTAATAATTTTTTGTTTTGCATATTCATTTTTTATTTTAACACAATTCTAAGTATTTTGAATAATTTTTTGAGCTTTTTGATTGTTTATTTTTTTGAGTTACACACCAATTTTGGTTTGCACAGGTCCACATGCTGTCAATGGTGGTTTGCACAAATCCAAATGCAAAATAATACAACATGTGGGGGCCTGTGGAGTTCCACCCTCCAAGAGTTGTAATTTATGGACCTGTGCATGCCAAAATTGGTGGTGTGTTGGTTTTGAACCTCAAAAAAGGGGAATGCCATTATCAATTTAGTGGTATAAAAATAGATAACACCTATATTTATTGCTTGAATATTATTTTAAAAATAATCAATGGTGAAAACAAAATAGTTCTAGTGAAACTGATGAAAATCCTTTAGAAAATCTAAATTGGAAGGTTTCCAAAAGTTTTTTAAATTAAATAAAAATTCTCAATAAAGGACTCCTTTGGCTGAATTAGATTTGTAAATCCATGAAAATTTGATTGATATAATGAAAATTAATTCTCAATTTAGCTTAATCAACCAATGGAAATAAAATTCATTTCAATTTCCAACATTAGCTTGTTCAGAAAAGTAAATTTTGATGATTCAAATGAACTCTATTGCATCAGAATTAGTAATAATCATCTTTTTATTTTATAGAATTTTATTTGTGATAATCAATTCATTTGTATCATGAATTTTTAGGTCTTCTCTACCAGTGATTGCGTTCTGGACAGATTTAGAACAAGAAAAGATCCAGAGGCTCTTGATGCCCTGGTTTTTATGTCCATGCTCAAGATTGGATGAAAAATTGAATATGGCCCAACTCACTGGACCAAACCCAGAGAAATCCAAGAAGTGTGAGCTTGGGTTGGGTCTGGGCCCACTAAACCCTGGATTATAACCAGACCACCCATTCCAGCCAACTCTGGCCAGTTTTGGGCTCACCAAAAACTCAGGATGTTTCATTTCTTATATTTCAGGAATAGGGTTTTATTTTCCCAAAGAAAATTGGTATGGTTAAACTGGTAAGCCAGTAAAACCAACCTGTAGGATCTGTTGCTTTAATTAATTTATTTTCCAAATGTTTTCACACGTTATTCACAGGATCCACAAGATTTCAAATACCATTAAAATTACATGAACCTGATTTCACAATTCAAGCTAAGTAAGAAATGTTTGTTAGAATTCTGTTTTATATTTCTGATTTTGATATCCTGCTTTCAGAAGCAGTGCAATTTCTTGAGTTGTGAAAATTTCTTTGTGAATTTGATTGATTTTATAAACATCACAAAAAAGTCCAATGACACTTGCTAGCAAGTGGCCTCAAGGAGCTCAGGCCCAATCTATGAACAAGCCCAGGCCAAGCCCTGACCAAACTCAGGTCAAGATTTAACAAGGCTCCACTGCAGTCACTGTGCAATGTGCACAGTGACTTTGCACCAAAAACTTGGTTGAAGAATTAAAATAGCTTCACCTATAGATTGGAGAAATCTTCAAATATAGATTCCTTGATGGCACTTGCTAGCATGTGATATCAAGTTTTTTATGGTGAAAGGGTATGGATTTCATATCAGTTCAAGCAATTACCTTGAGATATCAACCAGTCCAAAGAATTTTGTGCTTCCTGGGAAGCTCTCAATTGCTTTCAGGAAATTCAATCCTAACTTCAAGCTCATCTCATAGACAATTTTCATTAAATTTGACATCAATTGATTTTGAATGGAATATAAAGACGAGTTTTTCTCGAAGGAGATCCACCACACTCAAAATTATTTTCATGCCTTACAAAACAACAAAATGTAGCAAGACTTAAATTAATAAGGTTTTCTTTGAAGTAGCCACAATTATCAAAGACTATGTTATTCAAGAGTTGTCAGCCTTTCAAAACGAATGCGATCAAGTTTTGAAATCGAAATTTATGGCCACCCTGTTGAATTGAGCAAGCCTAGTTGCAGCCGGGGAGAAACCTTTGATCTAGTGATTTCGACGTCAACATCACAAGATGAGAAGATTTTCGCACCATGAGGCAATCAGCTCAAGACGATTACTGTCAACAATATCTAAAGGGGGGAAGGATTGCCTACCTTGTTACATTCATGCAACATGTTCAACCCCTTTTCATTTATCGAGTTAAATTTCAAGAATTGGTTTAGGTATCTGAAACAAACCTCTTCCCTGAAATCTGAATACAGTTGCCGATTAAATCTCCTCTCGTGATGTCTGGTTTTTTCCGCGTAAGCATGAGATTGATGAACCAAGAAATCTTGGGGTAAGACATAAAATGAAACACCCGATAAAAATAGCTCGAAGATGCAGCTGGGCAGAAAAAATTTCACGAGCAAACCATCAATCGAATCAAAAAATAAAAGAAAAAAAGAGAGTGGAAGAGAGCGCGCGAAGAGAGTCCAATGTTCAATGATCTTAATTACATATTGACTTGAATCATGGTTTGTAAACCTTTCCACTAAAGAATCTATTACTTACGCGGCTTTGTTTGCACCATACCCGATGAACCTCTCATCGCAATAAGGTGTTTTGTCTTTTTTATAAACCACATATGGTTCATAGCTATGAGAATATTGGGAGGTGGGATAAATTTCTTCCTGCTGATCGGCCAGATAGAACCTGGTATAATTTGTTGATCCATGACCAGGTTGCCAGCTTTTGTGAAACATTCCGATTTGTCCGAGCGAGACTAACTTCATCAGTCCTGGCTTTGAAGTTGGGAATTCATCAGGGTTAACGCCGTCAGATTGTTTCGTATACTCGAATGCTGGGATCACAAAAGCACTGCCTCCAGCATCTAGTCGATTTATCAAGTTAGGTGAGTTTAAAATTCTCTGCCGAAAGTTTGTGCAAATCCAAAAATCCACGTCCAGCATCATCACAAAATCCGTCCTCGCAAAAAACTTGGCGACGTTTCGCCACATGTTGAATTGTCGATCGAATGAATCTACAACCAAATGAATATCCTGTAGGAAAATTTAGAAGAAAGAATCGACATCAACCATCTAACAAGTAAGCCAGTGGTCACTTTTATTTCAAAGAGAAAAGCGAATGCTCAATCAAAAACTCACCACCCATGTCGACATGGATTTTGAACCACGGTAAAGCTCATCAATACTTTCGAGCAACGATTTCAAAGTCGAAGGGGAATCGGAGACGTGAATAGTAGCGGATATGGGACCTTGATAATTTTCAACCAACCTTGAAAAGACCCTAAAACGATTACTGGTGACTAAAGTGGTAATAGAAATATCCCTCTTATTTAATTGACCATCATTCTTAGGCCCTAAAGCTTTATAGAAAAAAGGTATGATTTTACTAGGCCCTAAACTATCACCAAACGCTTTAGATAAGAAGAAGTCTTCAGAAGTGGAATAAATTTCCTTCCTGATCGATTTCAGTGGTTGATCTTTTTTTTCATAAGACCTGGAGAAGTTTTGACTTTCAGGGTACCAGTCGATTTTTTCCGTATGGGAAGGGTCCAAATTCTTCAAAGCACTTCGCGGCGGGATCGGCAACCCATCTGCATTGCGTCTAAAGGAGGTAGGAGGTGATGCTACTTTTACGGTCACTTTACTGGTTTTGGTCGTCCATAATGATGCGTCGTCCTCTGCAATGACTTCGTCGGTGTTGACTGAAGTCCCTTTGAGATTTTTTCTAATGTTCTTATGGTCCAGGGATTGAGAATTGGCGTGATTAGGAAGAAGTCTCGGGACGATTTGGATGTTTGGAGCTCGAAGAGGCGAGAAATTAAAGTCGACGGTTGCCTTAGGATGAGTCAAAGGTCCCTTTAAGATAATGTTAACGACCGGAAGAATGAATATGACGATCGTAGTGTAGCATATTGCTGAGAATAAGTAAGCCGTCCAAAGAGATTTCAATATTCTGGTCGGAAAATTATGCCTTTTCAAGTAACTCCAACTTGAGCGAGGAGTTGTTGCTCGCGACCATCGTCGCTGGAAGTTGGCACCATCGTTGAGGTTTGACTTAGTTGTCGACATGTTGGACCTAACAAGTTCCATTGAAGGTACACTTACGGGGGGTTTGTTTATAAACTACTTGCTTGGCTTCCTCTATCTTTCCAGTGAATATTTTGACACAGACTTTGGTGCATTTCCCTCAGTCTTTTCATTTACTTTACGGCCCGTCCGTCGAGACATTCCGATCTGAGTAGTTCATTGGGATTCTCAAGTTCCGCTTGGATTCAAGTTGCACCGATGACTACCAGTAATTATCAAAACTTACCATGCATTTTCGAGCCAGGTCATCATCCTCTGGCGATCGGAAGCCATCCACCAAACCAATCTTGTACCTATGCTCATAGATGGTCTAGACTAAACTTGAACCGATGAAAACAATCTAGGCTTGGATCTTGTCCGATCGGCTCATCGATGCACGGTCAATTCGCGGTCCTCGGTGAAACTGGCGATCGGTTGATTTAGAAGCCTCTAACAAGAAAAAAAAAACTACCTGGGTAATTTATGACCAACTGAGCATGACACATATAATGAGGGCGACTGGGCGTGTTTCCGTGAATTGCAGAACCTATCGCTTTTCGCCCAATCTTTCATATCACCTACAGAGGAAAAACCAACCATGTCCATGGCAGGGTATGTAGCTTATTCCTCAACGAATAGATGTGAAATGCTATGGAAGTACCGGCCTAAGGATTATAATATACTCTTGAATTCCTTGTCAAATTGTGTCTTTGTAAGCCGATACTTTTGATATATGTATATATGTACGTGTCTTGAGCGCTAGACTGTTCCTCAATCTACTTGGAGGCAAAGGATATCTCAGGTTGGCCTCCCAGTAACAACTAGGGCGCAATGATAGATCAAATACTATCAATAACAGATTGGTGGCAGCCTAGAGAATTGATCCAACTTCATTTATTGCGGTTCCTCTGAACTTTTGACAACCATAAAATCTTTCTTAAACCTCTTCAACTAGCTTGCCTGTTACTAAGCTCAGTGGTTGTGGTGATTGATCAAGACTGGGCAAGGTCGAATCCACCGCCGCCTATTCTATTTTTTCCTTTAGAGAATCAACCAAACTGGAAGTTGGGCTTTACCAGCCATGGTCTTCTGTGGGATTCATTTGGTGAAAATCTCAATCAATGGTTCCCTGAGACCTTTGACCATTTGTGGTTAAGGATGGGGAATAGATTTGACATCTAGCATATCAAGTACAGGAATAGCAATAATAAATTGTGGAGGAACCACATCTAACAAACATCAATGCAAGAATTGGAGATGCTCTAATTCGCACGTTCCCGTCACTTCTTTTTGACTGTTTCTCGCCATATTGAGGGTCTTATCATTTATAAAACTTCAACAAATCAACCCACCCCAAGAGGTATGTCAAATCATCTCGTGAGTTTCATCCGACCCAGATCATTTCGACCCACATGGTTGGCATCCAGTTTTTGATCCTACTTGCTTGCGTGCCCCAAACCGCAATTGAAATTCTTTCGATGACCATCAGTTCTACCAGGTCTTTTTTCAAACGGAATTCGACGGTAATACATTTGGTTACCATTTCTTCTGCCAATCTTTCAAAGGAAATAAAACTTGCTGGTCTCTGAAGCTCGCCGGGTTTTTAGTGAAAACAGGCAGATAACTGCAATTTGTTTGCTATTTGCTTCTGGAGGAGGATAGGCAAGTTGAATGAGTCTCACTGTGGATTATCGCCACCGACCAAAACAGAGTCTTGAATAGTCGACTGACCTGTGGGACCGGTCATACACTGTCTTTAGTCGTCACCCTGCGGAACTTCATCTTCCAAGTATTTAATCAATCGAACTTTAATCTCGGTCGTATCATCACCCCGAAGTACATCCGACACGAACTTTGCTTCAACAGCCATTCCAACCTGGAGAGTTACCGGGAATAGGCCACGCGGTTTAAGATCAGCTTCGTTATCAATCGGAAGTTTGTGTGAAAAAGCAGTGGGGAAGATCGAGCAATCGACCTCACCATTTCTAAGGCACCTCGAATTATCCCACACAGTACTTGGCTGTACCATAGTCCGCCGACCGGACCAGCTTCGGACCCGCTTCCAGCAGGATTCGATTTAAGTTGAACACCTAGCGCATCCTCAGGAAGCTCGACAAATTCAGCCAGGACATTTTCGTCAAGGTGAAGCGTGAATTCCCTCAAGCCACTGGTGACTTGAGGGTTGTGGGTGACATTGGGTGAATAGCCCAAGAACATCTTGAATGCCACCTTCGCCGTCACTTCCCCTACTTCACGAAAATCAGTGCATCGTGGTAAAGATGATCGTGCTAAGAAGTCCTCTATTAATCTTGTGCCTATGTTGTATCCCCTGTTGGTCAATTTTGAAAACAGAGCAAAGGTAAAGGGCAGATAGATCCAGAGGGAAATAGTCAGTGTCTGATGGTCGATCACTTCGTACGTCACAATCGAGTTGTGCCCAGAGAACATGCGAAGGATCACATTCTAAAGTTGATAGAGAAAGTGTGGATAACCGAACATCTTATCAAGTTGTTGATTAACCTGCGAGTAATCTTCGTAATCCTTCACAAGCTGTACGACCAAAGCCCCATAGGTTAGGGCAAAGACTTCTGCGTTCAGTTTGTCTGATCTTTTCCAGAGTTCGTCGCCCTGATTGGCGAATCTTTTGGGATCCATCGTCGACGGAAGCGAGTGCCAGATTGGCTGCTGACTCGGTCATCGACGATCTCTGCTTGAGCCCAGGGTTGTCCTTGGGCGTGCTTATCGGGTCGGGCCAGCCCAGAACAGGCCTGAGTGCAAGCGGGCTCTGAGGGGCCCGAATAGCGCTAGGTTTTTTGGGCCGAAACCCAACCCAAGCCCAGATTTCCGGGCTTTTTGTGGGTTTGGGCTGGTTAGTGGGCCCCGGTTTTTTTTTTGATTGGCAGGTATCAGGGAAAGACATTGATACTTGATTGATAGAGAGAAAAGCTAAAGAAATGTATTGAATTCTTCATCCAATCTTGAGTACAAATCGAGGCTTTGAGGGCCTCTGGAGTTAGTTGTGTTCTGAATTCATCCAAAATACAACCATGGGGAAAGAACGCCTAAAAGAGTAAAAATAAAAATCAATTAATTATCATACAGAATTTAATCAAAGAAAGAGATGAGTCTTACTGATTCTGGTGCAATAGATGTGACTGGAACCATCAACATTGTCTTTGGTAATCAAGCTAATGCTGGAAATTGGCATGAATTTCCTTTCAACTGGTTGGGTAAGCTAAATTAAGAATTACTTGACAGTATCTAAATCAAATTTTATTAAAGGTATAAATACAATTCAGCAAAATGAGTGCTTGATTGAGATTGTGTATCTCCTTCTAGAAGCTTGTGGACATCATCTGATTTTCAATTTCTATTGGATTTTTCAACATTTTCACTAGAATTAATTTTTTTCCATTGATAATTTGGGAGATCAAGATTCAAGCAATAAATATATTGTGTCTCTGAGAACTTGTATGTATTTATGAACTGATTTAATAATCATAGTCCTTGAAATGGTGTATCCTATGTATTTGAACTTGTAGTGGGGATCAAAACAATTGGAAGAGCTAGAAATTCATTCATGTTGAACCAGTACTTGCAAAATTTATTAATCATGGGCTGAACTATTGAGGTAAGAAGATAATTGCCACTTCTTGGAATAAAAATTCCAGATGATATTGAACTTCCCTCATAGTAAGGAAATATAGTTTGGAAGCTTGATATTTTGTACCAAAAATTACATTTGTTGCTTGTTGAGTAGATTTTAATGTGGCAATGGTAGATAAGTGAGTGCAAGAAACAGTTTGGATTAATGAAGGAAGATCAGGCACCAATGAATCAAAGTAATGAACACAATAACTCCTTCATACCTCATCAATTCCCTGGTCCGTCTACTACTCCTGAAAAACACATTAATCCCAAATTTGAAATATTTGAAGCCTTGGTTACTGTCATAAAACAGGTTGAAACTCCTTTAACTAAGCCAATTAAAGCTGTCACCAACCTCACTCCAAGGTCAATCCCACCTCCACCTACTCCTGTATTGGCCACTGGATAGTTCTCCTGCATATCCTGCAGCCTCTACCCTAGTCTCCCAGGCTCACTGTCTCCCTGTATGGGATATCTCTACCTCTATGGAAATTTAAACCTTACCACTGTGTCATGTGCTTCAGTCAATCTTCCGAGGCTTCCTCTCTCTGTATGGTTCAGTACACTCTCACTCTTGTCTGAAATGTACAGGTACATGTGCATGAACCAAATTTCCCAAAACTTTCAGACCAGTACTCATCAGTCACATAATGAGGAAACTCACTGATAATGGATATTAAATACAGTCTCAAGACCACTGGAAAGTATTGAAACCCCTGGGAGCTCTCCTATCCTAGTATACTTTGTCAACTATCCCTCAAAGCCCCTCACCAATCTTCACATATACTGGCCTGTCTAAGCCTGTTGGACTAATCCCCCCTAAGGAATTAGTATACTACTTCTCACTGGTAAGTCCTCATCAGTAGGTTTCATATCAGCGCAAGAAAGCCTTAAAAAAGCCTGATAGACTCATATGAACTTGCCTCTTCATGTTTTTAATATTTTAGGATTCAAAAACTCCTCCCTCAACAACCATATCCTGGACTCCCCTTCTAATTCTCAATATAATCTCCTGTACTTCCTCCCTTCTTACCATTGGAATCTCAATCACTCATCCTTCAGTTCTATGAGGAGTAGTGCCTGTGAACTCTGAATTTTGCACACAAGAAGAATTTTTGAAAGTTGCAAACATTTGGAGGAAGTTGCACCACCAATTACCTCCTCACATACATAAAAGAAATTATACAGTCAGAGTTCCCCATCTTGATTTTTAAAAACATTCCTTGAATCTAATTCTCCATCTCTAGTTAGGTGCCTGGAAAACAGCCCAAATCCCCATCTCCTGACCAAGCCCAACCTTCAAAGCCTACTGGGCTTCCTCAAAATCTTATTTCTTTTCTAAAGTTGAGCCCAAAACCAACCTACAACCCATTGTATATGGGCTAGCCTGTGGGTTGCTGCCTGGACTGATAAGCGCCCTGAGTTGTTGTCCTGCATCATGTGCCCAGTCTGGGATATTATCTACTAGGCTGGGAAAAGATTCAAAAGGGGTAAAACTCTCATTTTTCAGGGGATCCATACCGCTTCTGTATGAGTGTTACCTCTCAAAAGAGTAAATAAAACTCCCAGGGGCACTATATGAGACTGGATGAGACCATAATTTTTGGAATTCAACCAGGGTTTTGTCAGCCAACTAGATTCTAAGTTCCTTGATCCCTTTGAGTCATGTAATAGGGATTATTTTGATATAAATATTTATTAATAAGTAATGACCACAATTTCAAGTTAAAGGTGGTTTTTTTTAATTGATTCAATCAGAAATCCCAAAATAATCAGTAAAAAAATGTGCCAGATTGCTTTGGTATTTTTTTAAATCTCTTATATCAGGTTTGAGTCAGAGGATAAGAGATAATCTTGACCCTGAAGATTACTAAGGCTCCTAAAAAAGGGTAATTATTTTGTGTAAATTTTGAACCAAGGGTATGATTCAGATGAGATAGGCAGGGAATAACTCACTTGATAATTAATCTTTAGATAATTTTAATTAAATCATGAATAATATGGCGGAAAGAGTTTTTGATAAAAAGAGTTCCTTGCTATGGTTAATTCTGGGGAATAATCAGGTGAAAATACATATTCAAGGTAAATTCATTAAAATCCATCACTTAATTATCTTACAAGTATTCAGTCCTTTAGTTTTGGAATATGGGGTGATAAATTAATGAATCCAAGGTTGAATATAGCCTAGATGGGGTGGTTGTATATCCCTTCAAATTTTCATAGTGGTTCCTCTTCTTCTTCTATTCTAATTTTATCATCATATTAACACAGTAATGCTATCAGGGTAGTAAGTGTGCTTCATACAGTATTCTTGGGGAAACTGACATTAAAAGCTCCTGTCTTTCCAGGATCAGGTTTCTTTTTTGAAATTGATGGTTTATTGAATTTAAAAGGTTCCATTATCCAAGAGATTTCAATTAATTTAAGTTTTATGTTTATATCTTTCAAGGTTTGGTATTTGGGGAATGGTCACATATATATTTTTGATGAAATTGATACAGGAAGGCTCTGTTTGTTTCAAATGTGAAAAACATGGAAAAAAATCAACTCATTATCAAGAGAAACAGTAATAAAAGAAAGAGGAATTCTGGGAAATCGTGTCTTACAATGGCTAATGGCTCTTAAAATTGGGCCATAAATGGCTGATATAATCTGATTATTGATTGGAATGGATTATTGGAAAACAGCCAGGGGGATACCTCCTTAAGTAAAAAATGCTTTACTCATGTAGGACCATCATAAAACCAGAGAAATGGCAAAAATTCCGCCCCAAAGGGGCTCTACAGTTACTGAAAGCCTTTTTAAATGGTTTGTACTCAAACAAAATGCAGTTAATTTGAGTCTTGGAATCCTGACCAGGCCCATCTTTTCTGAACAGTGTGGTGCAGAATTCCAGAAAAAGGATACATTCAGCTGGCCTGCTCCATTTTTTTAGGTAAAACTCTGTAATCACATCCTGAAGTTCCCACAGGGGTTCCTGCTTAGTAAGATAGCCAAGAGTTTAAGGTGACAAGGAAGTAAGTAAGCTCTGAAGTGAGCTAAAAATTGAAGAAGAGCGTGATATTTTTTTGGGAATAATTTTCTGCAACTTGTGGGTCTTTATCTTTGTATAAGTATCTCTCCAATATTAAAACTCTTGTCATGCATGGATGATTTGATAACCCCCCTCCTGGATCCCCTTCTGCACTCCCCGTTATATATTAAACACAACAGCGGAAAAACAAAGCCTAAAATCCCTACTGCTAGTCTATTCTCTGTCAGTTGCCTGCAACCTGCTGATGTTTCTTTCCAGCTTTCAAATCCTTCCAGTATCCTTGGACAGATAAGAGTCCCTAACATTTTTGAAAACTCTAGGGATCCTCCAAATAATTTCTCACACCAAGGTACAACCCCTATCAAGCACCATGTTTTGCCATACCTGGCATTCTTGAAAATTATTCTGCAGAAAATCCAGATTCCAGATTCCAAGACCCTTGCAATCCTTTATCTTCTAGAAGTAATGAAGAGTAAGAATAAATATATTCTTAAAAAAAATAACAAATATCTGGAAAGGATATATATGATTTCTGAAGGTGTAAGGTAAAGTGGTTTGGTTTAAATTTGTTTTTCAAATATAAAAAATGGGTTAAGAGGGTTCACAGTTTATACATACTGGGGTTCTTTAACACTTCTACTTCACAGGATTAACTTAGTAATCTGGTTCCCTGGGATGTTGGAACCTAATGACTCAAAAAAAGGAAGTATTATCCAGAATAAAGTGGTATTTCTGGGGTTGGTATAAAAATAGCCATAGCAAAGAGGAAATAAATTACTTCTTCAAGCAGTCACTTCCTGGGTACCTGCAATGTTTCAAACTTGGAAGTTTTAAATCTAAGAGGGATGCTTAATGATTTATCTTCAGTGAGAATGGCAATAATGTTGGAATTGAATTTAATATAACTTCAGACTAAGGCCATAAATCACTTCACTATCTCTTATAAGCACTTTAATAACAGTAGGCATGGTTTCTGGGATGATATCTGATGAGTTATGTTTGTAAAATAGGCCAAAGAAGGTGCTTTATCAAGAAATTATTGTGGTTTTAGGAGCTTCTGCAAGGTAAATAGAGAAGGAAGTACCTATATGCAGAGGCTATCAGGGCTTTCAGTGTTGTATTAGTATATCCTTTAGGTGCTGTAACACTTTTGATCATGGATATGTAGGAAAAGTGCATGGTTTTTAATCTAGATTATTCTTTTATTTTTATTTGCAGATATAGTGGTTCATTCAATCATTTATTGTACTACTTAAATTTTTAATAAGTGCTTTAAATTTAGACTAAAATGATTCTATAGCTTTTGAAGATTATATTGGTGCTTTTTATTATTTAGCTTGTGGATCTCTTGATATGTTCTGCAGTCCTCAAAAATCAGGATCTTTCATTTTTGTGGTACACTTAATTATTTCCTGTTGAATTTTTTAATTTTTTTACTTTTTTTTTCCACACTATTATTTGAATTAATGTGGTTTAAGATCATCCAATATGCATGTGTTAAGTTAATGAATGTGCATGGATGATCCTACCAGGTTATAGTTGTTATGTGCAGTGCCTAGCTTTTCCTTGTAGTGGATCAAGGATGAATTGATCTGTCCTGCTGCATGCAGGAATAATCTGCCTGCAGATCTGGAGATGTGCTATGCATACAGGATTTATCTACTTCATGCATGCAGATTTATCTGTTTTATGAATACAGGATGATATGTTGTGCATGAAGTGCAGATCAGAAGCACACAGGCTGCTTTGGGAGTGCAGAAGTGCAGAGTCGCAGAGTTTCTGGAGTGTGGGATTGGAGCTGTGTGTTGGAATTTTGGAAAAAATACCTTTTTGGATCACAACTTCCAAGCTATAAACACAATCCATTAATTCTGGAAGAATTTTGGGTGTGAAACCTATGTCACATTGTGTGTTGAAATATCAAATTGGCCAAAAAGTGCAAAGGTTGGTGTTGTGAGTTTTGGGCTATTTTTAATATAATATTTGAATTTGTTAGGCTTTGTTTGGAAACCATGGACATATATGTGTATGTGTGTATGTCTGCAGAAGAGGCCCAAAACAACATTTGCCCCAAAAAATATACAGGGTCAAACCTGTATGTCCGGTGTGGTGCTCCAAACCTCTGCTATAGCCATCAGACTCACTTTTATAGTAGTAAAACAGCTCAAACCCTCAAATAAACCTCAGAAATTGACTCTACATCCAAAATAACCTATATTCAATCAGCCAAAGTACTCCCCTACCCCTCATGGATTAAAAGATACAGCCCAAGAAACCTTCAACTGTGGCAGACTCATACTCAAACAGGTGTCACAGCCCTGTGGAAGGCATAAAGGCATACCTTGGAAACCCTCAAGTACATAAAAGTTACAGCTTACCCTAAAGACCAGAACCAGTACAGATCCTGTCAATCCATCCAGAATATAGAAATACAGATACAGGAGGCAGTGCAACCAGTTCAGATCCTGTCACCTCATGCAGAATACAGAGATACAGATGCAAGAGGAAGTGAAAACAGTAAAACCCAAAAAAACCACCAGCACCACACAGCAATATATGCAGGCAGGATCATGTGAAACCAAAAAAACTACCAGTACAAACTAAAACCAGCCCACACAGCAATATATGCAGGAAGAAACAAGTATACCAAAAAATCTACCAGTAAAAGCTCAACCCAGAACTAAACAGCAATGTATGAAGTCAGGATTATGTGGAACAAAACAAACCACCAGTAAAACTCAAGCCAGTACTTCACAGAAATATCTGCAGGCAGAATCATGTGGTACCAATCAAACAATCAGTACAGTCAGTACCAAACAAGCAAGCAGTACCAAACCATCTTATCAGCACCACACAGAAATTTATGAAAGGCTGTGCATGCATGAAACCCTTGAAAAAACTTTTCCAACCGGCAGAAATGCCTCATGCAACTGTAAAAGATTTTCCAACTAGAAAAATTGCCTCATGTAACTGTATCTCACTTTTACTCACCAGAACAGGGAGAACACTCAGGGTCTGCCTTGAGCACCCCCTGAGGCAGGATTTGTCTATTTAAGGAGGGCCTCTCAGCCCTATCAAAGTTGTATCCCCCATCAATCACTCACCCATCTCATCACCCAGTAACTACCCAATCATCTGTGGTCCTACCCAGATAAACAAAAATAGAGATCATCAGTGTACCAATAAAATAAAAAAAGGAAAGGAAATCAAAAACCAATTTTATAACCTCATCATCCATTGAAGCCACCCCATTTGGTGCTTTCAATGAGGGTTCTTCTGTGAACTACACTTTTCAGCACCAAATTAAATAAAAACCACCCATCACCTCCTAATTAAACCTTAAAAAGAAAGAGAGCACAAAAAAAGTGACCTAGCAACCTTTTTTTTACTCTAACATGCCCCCTGTGGGTAAACCCATCCTTGGGTCCTCTCCTGAACCATCCATTTGATAATAACCTTGAACCCTTTAAAAATTGGGTTATTGTTTAAGATCACACATATCTTATCAACCACTAACTAATAACCCAGCAGATCTGGTCCATTCTTTAAAAACCCTACCAAGAACCATTAATAACTAATCTAGGTCTGATCTGAGACCTATTTTAAGTCTCAAAAGAAACAGCCATCAATTTTTTAAAAAGAAAATATTTTTCAGACTTCCTATAGTATTAGAAGGGCAGGCAATCCATCGCCACCTTAGTTTTTACTAAATAATCTGAAGAATTAGAAGTAATAATAAATTCCCCTTCAAGTAATTCCAGATAGCTATTTGCTAAATTATTTATATAATCCCACAGGAGTCTCTACAATTGGTGTCCCAACAGTGGCCTGTTTCCTTTAGATTTGATTAGTTATTAGCCCATAAACAAAATTGGTGGAAGATTAGCCTCAAGAATTAACTCAAAACTCAGAAGGAAGAAAGAAGAAACCCATACCAGATAGTCAAAGAGCTCAAGGAACAACTCAGAGGGATTGAAGATAATAAACAAGAAGCCCTATCTACAATAATCAGGATTGAGAAAGAACTGCAAGAAAAAAACAAAATACCCAGTGGATCCCAAGAGAAAATAGAGGAAGATAAGGAAAGAATTCAGAATCAGCTAGGCCTTTCAGTTGAAGTGATGGAGAATCTTTCCAGCATTTCCAAAGTCCTAAATCAAATCCTTGAAGGAAAAAAAGCACAGGGAATACCAGAAACCCCATACACCCAAAAAAGAACCAGACTTTGGACCTCCAACCCAAGATCACCCTTTTGCATAATGCCAGCAGGAATCACTGAAGAATCAACTACCCCCTCCATTATAAAAGGAATGAAAATATTCTCCTAACGTAGAAAAGAAGCAAGAGGAGCTACTAGGAACCAACATACTGAAAGAACCCCAGCCAGAAGAACAGTCCATGATAAATAAATAATCAAATATAATGAAAAAATGGAGTATTATTAGATGGAAGGAAAGTGAACATTGAATTTGATGGAACAGAGGTGGAAAAGTTTATTAAAATAGCAGAGAAAATGGAAATAATTCAGAAGGAAGGAGGAATAGATATAGCTCTACATTTAAATTTTCTAGTACAAGACAAGAAAATCAGGGAGTCTATTGAAGATATGGAAGGACATGAATATGGAGACTGGGATCTTTTGAAAAGGCAATTAAATGTAAATGAAGCACAGCTATCAAAAATAGAAGTTTCCAGGAGGAATCCATACAAAGGCTTTTCAGATATACTCAAGAACAAGGATGAATCAAGACTATGCATGATTTCAAGAAGTTCATTGTGAGTTATGAAGAGATGGTCCTTTACTTCATCAGAATCAGGTATGGCAACAACAACTTGGAAAGTGGAGAAAAACTATGGAAAGCCCTTTCCAATGATCTTAGGAGGGAAGTGAATAGAGAATTGGTCCATGCAGGAAGAATCAAGATTGCAAGAGATGGCAGATACCTTCCCCAAGGTCTGGAAAACTTGAAGGAATTTGTGGAAATGACCTTGGCTTTATGGGAAGTGGATGAAGAAGAAAACCCTAAAACTATTATCATGATTTCAGTGGAAACCAAGAAAGAAATCAAGTTTCAGAAATTAGGAATAGTGAATCCTGAAAATTAAGTAAGAAATTGCAAAACTCACTATGGCTTTGAATCAGAAGCAGGCACCACCCCTCTTTGATAGTATTGGAATAATCATCCTCAAGGCTCTTCTCTTCAATTTTTATTCCTTCTCTTATCTCCTGTTCTCCTCATTTCTATCTTCACTTCCCATCTTCTGTCTCATTTCTGCCCCCATCCAATATATGCATCTCACCTCCAGAAGCGCGGCTCTCATTCCAATATTCATTCTCATTATCAACTTTCATACTTATGTCACACGCTGTTCACATGTTCCTGTAAGATCAAACACCTCAGGATAGACCGCAAGTCAGAGAGAAGATTTCCCTTCTCATCCTTCTATCTGACTTCCGTAATCTACATCTCCTCAGGTAAGTGTTCCTTTTGTTCTCATTTACCTTTTGTTCTTTCATCCTTCTATCTGAGTCCAGTAATCTACATCTCCTCAGTCTCAACAGGTTATGAGCCCAGAGTGACAAACTGCCAATTAATAGAAGGATTTGTCACAGATCCCATCTTTAAGTGTGCTTAATAACTAACCATCATGGAGGATCTATTATCCTCTCATCCTGTACTCAAAACACCATCTATCATTCCCCTTAAGGCACAGGGATCAGAATCCAACTACTTAGAGTGGGCAATGATCCTCAGAATTCACTTTTGAGCATCCAGTGTTGCCTACCTGATTAATAACAAACAGTCAAAATTGAATCAAGAGACCTGGTCCAGAGACAATCTTGCTGTTTGCTCAGTCATATCACAATCCATTGGCATATCAAACTTTCAATACATTTGAAAACACAAGGAAAGCGCCATGGGTATGTGGAACGCCCTGAAAGAAGCACACCAAGACAACTCCTCAGGTGGGATAATTCACTGGCTTTGGAAGCTTCTCCCAACCAAGCTCAAAAACAAAGAAATTCCTACTCACCTGGCTGAAATTGTCTTGTATGGGGAAAAACTGTCTTTGCTTATTACGCCCAAGAATCCACTTACAGCCAACAATCTTCAGTCAACGGCAATACTGTTATCTATTCCTGACAACTGGTTGGCGTGCGTCTCCAGTATGATGAACAAGGAGTCTATTCCATCCTCCAAGATTATAGCGGCCCTCAAACAAGAGCACCTCCAAAGAAAAACTAGAAACAAAGAAGTTATAGCTAACTCTATGTCTGTGAAACAATCAAGAAAGAAACCTGAACCGTACTCCTCAAATAAAGTCTACTACTGCACCAACTGCAAGACAGAGGGACATACATTCTCTAGATGTCCAGAAGTCCTGGAAGCACTGAACCAAGCGAAAAGAAATCAAAAAAAGGAAAAACATCGACCACAAACATCAAAATTGGAAGCCGCAAATCAAGTCAAATTGGACCAAGACATCCAGAGCGACTATGATTCCAACAATTTTTCCGACTCAGAAATCATCATACATGCAGGTTCAGCAGTGGCAAACTTGTTAGTTGAAAACCGCGACTTTGAAAAAGATTTCAACATTGACTCAGGATGTTCAATCTCCATGACGCCTTACTCCGATCATCTCCTCAACAAACAATCTGATCAAACTCCAATAAGGCTTTCCAACAGCTCAACAATCACCTCTAAAGGGGCTGGCAACTTGAATTTCCCACTTTTTAACCTTAAATCACTCTACGTCCCACATCTAAGCACTCCTCTCCTCTTGGTTTCCTCACTATGCAATGCTGGTCTCAATGTAATCTTCAAAAAGGACAGATGTGAAATCAAGTCTAACCAGGATCCATTGGAAAACTAAAACATCATTGCGTCAGGATACAGAAAAGGAAACCTGTACTATTTACCCAACAACAACGTGATCCGGGAGGTCTCCTTCTCAACAACCCTTCAACTCTCTTCTGAAAATAGCTTGTTTGGATATCACTGCAGGCTTTCACACCTGAATCTGAAATCCCTCAGGAAATATCTGAAGGAACAAAACATCTCCCCGCCATCATTCAACACTTTGGAAGTCCAACAATGCGAAACATGTATCAAATCAAAGATGACCAGGACACGATTTCATTCTCAACTCAGCTATAGGTTGACCAAACCTGGTCAAATAATTCACTCAGATGTATGCACTTTTGATACAACCTCCCGTGAAGGATACCAATATTTCATCACGTTCATTGATGACTGTTCAAAGGCACTCTTTGCCTACCCAATTTGTCACAAATCAGACTCTTTTGAATGCACAAAATTTTTTATTTCATTCTTCAAAAATCAATACAACTATACAATCTCCTCCCTACAAACGGACAACGGTGGCGAGTACTTAAGCAATCAAATGAAAAACTACCTTTCCCAAAAGGGCATTGAACACAAAGCGGGTCCCCCACATTTGCCACAACTGAACGGTGTTGCCAAACGCTCTAACAGGACCATCAATAACATGATTTGCTGTGCTCTTTCTCTCTCCAATCTTCCAAAGCCATTCTGGGCGGACGCTCTCAGACATGTTCTTTTTGCCTTCAATTCTTTCCCTTGCAAGACCCCTTCTGGCTTTGTTTCTCCAAACTCCATCCTGAAAACAAACGATGTGGACCCGTCATATCTTCATCCTTTTGGGTTTCTAACCTGGTATAAAGTTCCCAAACCCAATCAATCCAAACTGTCAAACAAAGCAAAACCAGCAATTCTTCTCTCCTATCTACAGCACGGAAACGGATACCAAATAATGGATCTCAAATCAAAAGCCATTATTAAATCAAGAGACGTCCTTTTCAACAACAAGACGTTCCCGTATGGTTGTGCAACTAAAGATGTAAGTATCACTCTGCCATCTCCATCCGTACCCCTCATCTGGCCTGCCTCCTCTGAACCTCCATGCTTTCCTGCTCCCCCCACCGCTCCTGTTTCTACTCCTGCCTCCTCTTCCTCTGAACCACTTGTTTTTGTTCCTTCCCCTCCTTCCGTTCCTGTTCTCCACTCTCCTCTCCCCGTTCCGACTAACCCCTCAATTTTTCCTGTTCCTCCAGATTCTTTTTCCCCCCCTCCCTCAAACCGCCGCTACCTCTCTCAGAGCGTTCAATCATCCAACTCAGATCTGCCCCCTCCTTTGGTTACTCCCTCTAACTCCCAACCCCCCTCTCTTGCTCCCTCCGTCTCCTCCTCCCCTCCCGTCATCATACCGTCTGTTGTCGCAGCTCCTCTGCCTATGATTCCGCTTCCCAGCAAACCACCATCCCCTCCGCATTGTTCCTCTCGCTTTCGTCGCCCGCCATCCGGCTACAGAACTTTCTCTCAAAAATCCTTGGTCAAAGACAATCTCCTTGCCCCGAAAACGTGAAAACAGCTTCTTAGATCTCCTCACTCACGTCGCTGGATTTCTTCCTCCCAAGACAAAATAAATTCCCTTGCCGGTATGAAGACGTGGACCCTTGTTCCTCCACCTAATGGAAGAAAGGTTATCCGCTCCAAATGGGTCTTCAAGGTGAAGCGCCGTGCAGATGGTTCCATCATCAAACTGAAGGCCCGTGTTGTTGCTATGGGCTTTTCTCAGATAAAGGGTTTGGACTTCTCCAAAGTCTTTGCCCCCACCCTTTGCCTTGAAACACTCCGATTACTACTCAGTCTCCTTGGTTCAAAGAACTGGAAAGGCCGCCAAATCGACTTCAAGACCGGCTTTCTGAAAGGTCATCTTGACAAACCTGTCTACATGTTGCAACCGCCTGGTTTTGAAGATCCAGCACACCCAGACTGGGTGTGCAAAGTCTCCCAAGGGATATATGGCCTTAAGCAATCACCTAGACAGTGAAGCATCAAACTTCAATCAGCTCTTACTTTGCTAGGTCTCTCTCAATCCGCCTACAACCCGTCTCTTTTTTTCAAACTTGACAGCAAAACCCTTGTAGGTGCACTCACTGCTCATGTAGACGATCTTGCCTTTGTCGGCACCAGTGATTTTGTGGCTCAATTTGTTAACAATATTGATAAATTTTTGACCATTGGTTTGGACAAGGACCTATCTCTCTTTCTATCTCTGTCCATCTCTTGTCACTGTGCCTCAAACACGGTCTCCATCTGTCAGTCTCATTACATTGATTCCATGTCAGAGAATTTTCTTCCTCCTGACTGGAAAACAGTTTCCTCTCCCACTACCACCCAATTCAAGATGCTCCGTTGCAAAACACCTGATGTACCTTCCTCCCTGCCTCAATATAATCAACTCATTGGATCACTCCTATGGGTCTCTCAATGTAGCTGGCCAGATATCTCTTTTGCCGTAAACAAGCTCTCTCAGTTCTTACAAGACCCGTCCCTTGGGCATTGGGAAGCCGCAATCAGACTTCTTAGTTATCTTTGCTCAACTCGCTCTCTCAAACTAACTCTGGGTGGTAAGACCCTTGATCTGTCAGGCTATTCAGATTTGGAATGGGCTGAAGATTGGGACAATTGTCGCTCCACATCTGGCTATGCCTTTTGTTTTGGTTCCAGCGTGATATCCTGGAAATCCAAAAAACAACCGATGGTCTTGCTATCCAGCACCTAAGCCAAATATAAAGCCATTTCCGATGCGTGCAAAGAAGGCTTGTGGCTAAGGAACATTCTGTCCAAACTTCATCTCTGTGACAACTCCCCAGTTGATCTCTTTGTTGACAACAAGGGTGCCAAGGCCCTTTCAAAAAACCCAGAACACCACTCTTGCACCAAACAAATTGACGCCCGGCACCACTTTATTTGCAAATGCGTTGGACAAGGTGTATTCAAAGCTCAGCATGTTTCAACAAGCAACATGATTGCCAACATGCTCACCAAACCACTACCTCGAGTTCTCCTACGTTCTCATCAGCTACACTTTGGGCTTCTGGACTATGCTCAGCAAGGGGGGGGTATTGGAATAATCATCCTCAAGGCTCTTCTCTTCACTTTTTATTCCTTCTCTTATCTCCTGTTCTCCTCATTTTTATCTTCACTTCCCATCTTCTGTCTCATTTCCGCCTCCATCCAATATATGCATCTCACCTCCAGAAGCGCGGCTCTCATTCCAATATTCATTCTCCTTATCACCTTTCATACTTATGTCACACGCTGTTCACATGTTCCTGTAAGATCAAACACCTGAGGATAGACCACAAGTCAGAAAGAAGATTTCCCTTCTCATCCTTCTATCTGACTTCCGTAATCTACATCTCCTCAGGTAAGTGTTCCTTTTGTTCTCATTTACCTTTTGTTCTTTCATCCTTCTATCTGACTTCCGTAATCTACATCTCCTCAGTCTCAACAGATAGAACCAATCAAAGAATGGCACCAAAATACAGACCCCAAGTTCCCAATGCAGGACCTAGATCGCCAATAAGATGTTACTATTGCAAGGATGAACTTAATACCCAAGTCACCTGTCCAGAATTAGCAGAAGATATAAAGGCCAGGAGGTTTTTCAAGAAAGGACCTAACTATTGATTACAAAAAATAGAACCCATACCTTATAGAAACCAGGAAAGATTTAGAGACCAAGTAAAGAAATTCTCAGAAGCTCAAAAAATCCCAAAGGTAGAAAAACCTCAGAAGAAGGAAGAACCAACTAATGTTGCAGAATTATTGAATACTTGAAATTGAGAAGCTTTTACACCACCAGAGGTAAATATGAAGGAATCTCAAGTTCAATGTGGAATGAGAAGATAAATAAGGTTGGCTGGGAATCCACCAGAGAGGGGAAAACCCAGGAGGCACAAGTATTAGACCATGGAACTTCAGCACAAACTAAAGAATTAGCAACAGAACCAAGGAAAATAAAAACAAGCTATCCAGGAGCATGGGTGGAAATGGACCAAGACTGAAGATGAAGAAGAGCCACACAAAGAACCTGTCAAGGAACATAAAAATGAATCCGTGAAGAAGAGTCAAGGAAAGTCAGAAATATTGGAAACCCAGGAAGGAACCAATATGGAAGAAAGTTTGAAGAAGAAAATATTAAAACAGAAATTCAACCTTACCCTGGAGGAGCTCCTTTCAGTTGCACCAAATTTATTCCAGCTTTTAAAAGATATGAATCCTGAAGGAACATTGTATTTAAAGAAAGCATCTAAAGCATCATCCATCAAGAGCAATAGGAGGATTAATGGATTTCAACACCACTTTGAAGAATATTCAGATGATGAATACCCATGCTCCATAGGTAAAAACCTCACCTATGCTTTTCCATTGCGACTCATTGATATTTGGATCAACAGAAAGAAGATCAAGGCTCTGATGGATACTGGTGCTGAATTAAATTTCATACCAGAGCATTTGGCAATTCAGACAGGCTTGGTTTCCAGGGAATTTTTCATGAATTTTACAGTAATTGGAGGCCATTCTACTCCACTGATTTCATTTTATGAAAGAACAGTATTTGCAATAAAAACTGGGGAACCAAAATCTTCCCACTTCTTGATAGCCAAAGGATCAATCATAAATTACTTGGAAGACCATTCTTAGTGGACCATAAAGTCAGGCTGAAATTATAAAAGCATAAAGGAGAAGTCTTCAGCTATGAAATAGCAGAAGGGGAAAGGTTATGTATCCCAAATTTTCCACCAAACCAAGAAGGATGGCAGGTTACACCACCAAGAAGACCAATGAGAATGAATAGTATCACAGCAAATCTAGAGGAAGGAGACCCAGAAGAGGTTTGGATAAGTGGACAGAATATACCAGTAATAGATCTTTAAGGCTTACCAGACCCCTGGTAAAACAACATCATCACTCCTGAAGTACTAGCAGAAAGAGGATGGAAGGAGTTTTTGAAAAAAAAAGAGGCTGAAGAAACCTTGGAAGTATTTCAACAAATATTTGGAGGGTTTTGGACCAACCTTGAAGACATGTAAGGAACCAACTGGAAAGAATTACCTGGAGCAGGATTGGAAAACTCACATTTTATGGAATTACTCAACACTTATACTGGAAATGCCCTTTTAGTTCATGGAGAACAACCATCTCAAAATGAGAGAGTTCCATGGATTTTTAAGTATTTTTTATATCAGGGGAAAGATTGGACCAAGTCTTGGATACGCCATATGCTAATGATGGACCAAGTCATACCAGATCATGTTAGGTGGTCAGGGTACTTGGAAGAATAACACTGAATTTCTCTTATCAATGCAGAAGTAAGCCTTCAGTTTCTTTTGAAGTTCTGAGGAAATGGGTGGGCAATTTTCATTTTTTCATTCTCACTGTACAACTTATGATATACATATAAAAGAAAAGAAAGGCTAAAAAAAAGATTTTCAGTAATTTCATATCCATTTATTTAAGAAAAAAAGAAAATATAAGAGAAATAAAAAATGATAACCCTAACTGATGAAGTTTCCTCTCAAAATAAAAATCATTAAAAAAAATATTCATTGCAAATATATACATATAAATATAATACAAAAACATATATTTATTTCTGAATATGTACAAAAAAAGAAAAAAAACTAGAACTAAATGTAAATATTTAATTCCAATATGAGATATATATATAAACCTAAAAAACCTCTAGAAAAACCCCTAAAAAAATCATCATAAAGAACATCAGAAAAGAAGGCAAAATTAATCCTTTTGGAATAAAAAAGGGGGACTTACATTTTTACTATCACCCAAATTGATTTCTATTATACTGCCATAAGTATCGTTATATAAAGGCAAAGAAGCTCAAAGCATATTTCTTTCAATATTTTTTCTTTTTTTTTTAAAAAAAAATTAGCCCCCCAATTTCTCTGCCATCTACTCAAACAAAAAAAAAAAAAAAAAAAAAAAAAAAAAAAAAAAAGAGAAAAAAAAGAGAAAAAAAGAGAAAAGAAAGAGAAAAGAAAGAGAAAAGAAAGAGAAAAGAAAAGAAAAGGAAAAACTCACTATATTGAGAAACTATACCAACAAGAGAAGGGAGAGCACCAACAGCAAGTCTGTATATCCCAAAAATGTCCTTTTTCAGAAAGAAAAATTGGCCATGGGTGTTGATGGGTCAAGCTACATAAGGGTTGTAAGTATTAGCAAAGTGGATTGTGAGTAAAGGGGGGACTACTCACAATATTGCTTGGGAATTGAGAGGAAGGGGTGGCTACTGGATTTGGAAAGGGAGGCATTGCAGAGCACTCCACCTATTGATTTTTTTCAACAAAAACAAAGAGCGTCAGAAGCTTCCCTAGAAACAAATAAAAAAAAAGGGAACTCACCAAAGCAACAACCAGGACCATGATGATGGTCAGGATAGCTTACTGGATGGAAGGGGGGAGGATGTAGCTGCTTGTTGGCCCTCTTTAAATAGATATGAAGGGGAGGGGTGAACTGCGCTCCCAACTGCCAACTTGCTACAAACACAACAGTCTGTAAATCTTGGGAAGGTTTGGGCGGTGATATCAATGACTGTGGCAAAAGGATTTCCTGCCAATTGGAGAAACAAACAAAAAATAGAAATAAATTAACCATGCATCCAATCAAATTGAGCAATTCACTGCAACTCACTGCAAGGCCACCTGTGTCAATAAGAAGGAAAGATAAGAAAAACAATAATAATTAAGACAAAAATAAAGAAGGAGAAGAAGAAAGCAAGAGGCTGTACCAGAAGAAAACAAGGAAATTTTCATGACAACCCCAATCCACACAGAGGGATCAAGTAAGATCATCAAATGTTTGGCCAGTTGATTTCCCAATTTTTTGCAACTTTGTCCCTGCAAATCCGCATCAATCAGAAGGATTAAGAAAAAAATAAAACTTTCATTAACAAAAGTCTGATTGCCACCAGCCAATTGGACAAATCAAGTCATCAATGATTTTCTGGTCAATTGCATCATTTGGAAGGAAGAATAAGAAATTCAATACAGTAACAATGAACAGATCTAAAATAATAATAATAGATAAATAAAGTTTGAATTAAACTGAATCTCACCATTGATGAACAACACCCACTCCTCTTTGCACTCTTTTTGCAGAAAAATAACAACAACAACCCTGGACCCCAAGTTTCTTTCTTGCATAAGAATGGATTGCAAGCGCTTGTTGGCAAACATGTGCGATTCAACTGAGGGAACTGAAAGAATGGAGAATACATGTATGGAAGCATGAATTGGTGCCCTAGAAAACAATTAGGTGCCTTTTTGCTGTATACATTGCAATTGAACATTGGGTGGATGCTGCAAACTGGAGATCAACATGCTTGGATTGGTGCGCAGAACAATGGAATCAGATTTATTGGAGAATATTGGACCAAGCTACAGGATGGAACACAATTTGAAATTAGCACAAAATTTGGTTGGTTTTATAGAAATGAAATAGGAAAAACTGAATGCATTCAAGAAGAAAATAGAAGAAAAAGCCACAGAGAAAATTATTGACATACCAATTAAACGCCGCATGCCTGCATTTTTCATGATCCAAAATTTGAAGAGCAGCTGAAACAACAATGGAGATATATGCCGCTGGGATTGATTTATGGGTGGTAGTTATCTACAGTTGCACTGTATGTACATGCAGGTCTAAGCTTCCAAATTGGCTACCGCGCGCCGTAGTGCCCCATCCTTGCACAGCCACTTTGCACACAGCGGTCCCCACCCTATGTTTTACAACTACTGCGTGACTTTCCTGCATAGGCCAACCTCCCGCACAACTTGCGCGCCCCTCAATTTTTTGAAAGCCTCCCCCCGCGCGCACCCGCAAAAAAAAAAGCAGCTTTCAAGACTGGGTCATAAGGGGTTATATAAAAAAAAAGCCAATGTTAAATTTGCAAACTTGCAACCCCCATTCACTACCAAAAACAGGTCGCGTGGCACAATTTGCTGTTGATTATATGCTTATCTATTTCTTTATCTACAAACCCTTGCTTCTTTTTTTATCTTTCTTATCCTTGATCTGATACCTAGTTACTCAATCTGTGTGCTACTTAGCTTCTCTGTCTTCTCTGGTAGTTACTGTAGTGCACCTATAGTTGTAGTCTCTAGTCACACCATGTCTCATTGGACATGTTGCGTGGCTATCACTTATTTGTTCCAGTTCTCTCAAGCTTTTTCAATCTGGAGAAGAAATTCAGCAGTGAATCTCAAGCTTTTCTCCAACAACAAAACTCTTGTCCTCACAAGACATTCTCTCAAGACCTCAGGAGATTCCTTCACTCAATCAGACAACCTCACCCATTGAACAAACGTGGGTCTTCACCAATCATCCAACTCATCAAAAGTATTGAATCTTGTTTCTTTGTGCAAAACAGAATAAAAATTTGGAATCAGTTGGATCAATCAGAAGCATCTTTGTAGTCTTCCTCAGCTGTTTAGCTGTTTGTGCACATACTTCTACTTAGTCTGTTTAGAGGCTATAATCTGGCCTGTAGAAATGTGCTTGCCTTTTGGTGTCCTTCAATTCCTCATGCTCATGGTCCTATTGTGTTTCTTACTCTTTTTTTGGAAATATCAGCATGGTCCAGGTTTTTAAACTCATCCAATTCTTTTGACTTTTAAAAGCCAAAACAACCTCATCAAGTTACCAGAATGGATTGACAGACAATTTACCCTGGACCAGGAGGCTACAGAACTTTGAGGTGCTGGCACTTAAATCCTTAATGGAATCAACCCCCCTTCTTACCAAGAAAAACTATTCAATCTGGAAAAAGAAAATGGAAAGACTATTCAAAATGTGTGGTATCCTCTAACTCATGAACTCTCCAAATTCATTTGAAGAAATTACTGAAAAAGACAAAACTGCCGCCTACATTATGTCCAAGCTTGACCCCTCAACTCACACCAATATAATAACTGGAAATAAGAAGGATTCACCCAAGCTCATATGGCTTTCCACCAAAGAAAACTTTGCTTCTAATCAGGCAGAAAATTGGGAAAAGATGTTCTTCAACTTTCTGTACCTTGATTTCAATCAAAACAACATTGATGCTTTTGTTACCTCCGTGAAAATTCATCTTGGGAAACTCAAAAAGTTTGGGATTGAGCTTCCCAGTGATATCCTGAGCTACTTGATTCTTTTAAAACTACCCAAATAACTGAAAGGAATGCTTTCACAGATCATGCACTGAGGTGTCAATATGAAAGTGGCTTTTGTTCTGAATCACCTAGTTCAACACAAAAATTAAGTCCAATCTAAATCCAAGGAAGCATCCAAAACCAACTCTGCCCTCTACACCCACAATCATTTAAATTCTAAATACCCTTGCTGCAAAAACAGCAAGCATAACCCAGCAGTCAAATTAAATCCTGCTGAAAACTTCTGGGAAGAGTTTCCTCATCTCAGACCAGAAAAACGTCAAGCAAGTCAAATAAAGGAGCAAAGAAGAAAGCACAAGATTCCCATTACTAATCCTTCTTTTGTGGCCTGAATCAAGTTAGTGAGAATAGCAACAACCAATTTATCCTTGACAGCGGCTATAAATCCCTTTTCTCCTCTATAGCTGATCAGCCTGGAAACAAACTAATCAAAAATGGAAAGAAGGGGGATGGAATACCCATAAAGAGCCTTGGAGTTGTGACTCTGAGGATTGGAAAAATAAAAATAGACCTAAAGAATACTGCCTGGGTCCCCAATGCTACTGTCAATCTGATCTCAATGGGTGCTCTACTTAACCAAGGATGGACTCTAAAGGATAACAGAAAATCCAACCCCCCTTCCTTCTTGCTTAAAAAGAATAGAACAGAAATCCTCAGTGGAATAATAGAAAAAAATCTTTTGATCATTAACTCCCCCATTCCAACAAGAAAGCAAGCGTGCTTCTTGAGTCTTTAAAAGCTCCAAAAGCTTCCTTAAACTCTGGGCCGTGCCATTCTGAATAGAATAGAAAAACACCTTGTTTATAGCATTAAAAAAGAAACCCCCTCAGCATTTGAATGCACAGACTGCAAGAAAGTAAAAATAAGCAAGTCTTCTTTCAAGCATTTGAAAAGGCCAGAAGACCAAGTCTTTGATTGTTTGCATCTAGATATAATGGGTCTTCTTAATCCACAAAGCAAGGGAGGCATGAGGTATGCTCTCATGTTGTTTAAAACAAGTCCAGTTATCTCTCTGCCTTTCCTCTTCCAAGCAAGGTTGCAGCGGCCAAAAACATCATCTTTTCCATCAAGAATGAAGCAAAGAGGAAGAATTGATTCCCCATTGAAGTTGTCTCAGATGGAGGAGGAGAATTTTTCAACAAGAATCTTGCCACCTTTTTAAAATCTAATGCAATCCATCATCTTGTCAGCAAGCCCTATCACTCCCAGAAAAATGGAAAGGCCAAGCAAGCTAATTGCACAATCATTGAGTCTTCAAGATCAGTATTAAGCTCATCTTTCATTCCCAAAAGCTGTTGGAATGTGGTCATCCAAAGCTGTTGCCTTGCATTGAATCATATTCCCCAAGAAGCTGGAATGAAAACCCCCTGGGAACTGATGCATGGTACTGCACTACCCAAGGATTACCTGAAGCCCGTTGGAACCGCTTGCATCTACTTATTGAATAACATCAAAATTGCTTCAAAGCTGAGAAAAAAAGGTGATGAAGGAGTCCTGGTGGGTTTCAATCCTTAGCTGCTATCCTATAAGGTTTTGTCAAAGTCTGAAAAGATCATCAATTCCAAGCATGTACAGTTCCTAAAATATCAAGGCCCCAATAACATATCTCTCAATGGCAATGTAGAAGACAATCCTAATGCCAACTTTGGAACCCTGATTGAAAGAGAACCCAAATCAGTTGATCAAAAATCAGTATCCAACGTTTCTCATGACACCAAAACGGATCTCCTTTCCAAGGATGACCCAAACAAATCAGACTCCAAGAGCTTGGACTCATCAGTTCAGGAGAAACTCCTTCCAAGACTTTGTAACTGATATCAATTGAGACCACTGGTACAATATGGCTACTTCCACACCCACATACCCAAATCTATGCACAAAGCACTTAAAATCCCCAATTGGATTGCACCCATAAACAAAGAGCTAGAAACCACTGAGGAACTAGGCGTGTGGTGGGACGCCACTGAATCTGAGGTCATCAACCCTCTCAAAACCACTTGGGCCTTCCACCGCAAACAGGATCTACACACTGGTCTTGCCTCACTCAAGGCTTGGGTCTGCGTGCAGGGGCTCAATCAACACTACGGGATAGATTAACTTGAGACCTTTTTGCCTACTGGTAAGATAGCTTCTCTTAGGGCATGGCTCATTTACTTGGTGGATAAGAAGCTTTTTATACTTCAATTTGAATTTAAGAGCGCTTTCTTACATGCGCTTCTGGAAGAAAATGTCTACATTAGGACCCCCATTGGCTCAAAGAGAAATTCAAATTATCTCAAGCTCATCAAGTTTCTTTAAGGCTTCAAAAAAGATCTGCTAAATTGGTATAGGACCCTGAGCGGTTGGATCAAGAGTGTTGGCTTCATTGAGAGAAATTTTGAGCCTTGTCGTTATCATCACAAGGATGGGGTTACATCCTTATTCTTTCATGTTGAAAATTTAGTTGTGGTGGGAGAGGTAAATAAACTTAAGAATGTCTTGTTGAAGAAATTAAAAGAATCATCAGCTCACAAAGTGGAACATTTACTCAAAATGAAGGTTGAAAAAGACAAGAACTCAATCAGTCTGTCTCTACAAAACCACATTCTAAAGGGTCTCAAGGAATTGGATCTGCTAAATGCAAAAACCCTCTCAAACTCATGATCCACCGGTTCTCATCTACTACCAGCAACTGAAGACAAGATTGAAAAATTCAAACAACTAAATTTCAACTATCAATCACCAATTGGATGGCTAAAATTCATAGAAACTCTAGCCAGACCCAATATCAGCTATGCTGTTTCCAACTTGGCAAGGTTCTTGGAAAAACCAGGAATTCTCCATTGGAATGAAGTTATACAGTTTTGGCGCTACTTGCTGAAGAACATGAGCCACAAGATTTTCTTTAGATCAAAAAGAAACTCCAACCATTTGGTCACTTACAGAGATGCCATATGTGGGGATGATCCTGAAACTTGTCTCTCTCAAAATGGCTTCATCACCCTATTCAAGGGAAGACCCCTCTATTGGACAAGTAGGCGTCAGAGATGTATTTCTTACTCTTCCACTGAGTATAAGTGTAATGCACTATCAGCTAGTCATCTCAAAGCAAGATGGCTATATCATCTCACCTCCAAAGTATGGAGATCAAATTTTTATCCCCCTTTGCATCTAATTGATAACAAAGGACTGAACAACAAAATGAAAAAATTTGGAACTAATTCACATGCCAAATACATTGAAATTAAAATGAAAAGCTTACGGAATGACTGGAACAGCAAAAACATTCAGATCAAAATTGTCTCTTCTCAGGATATGCTGGCCAATCCTTTGAATAAGGCTGAAAGTGCCATTGCCGTCTCAAAATTGTCTAAGTATGCTTACACTTAACTCTTAGTCACTGATGATGAGTTGAGATGGCGTGTTGATTATATGCTTATCTATTGGTTTATCTACAAAAACCTTCTTCCTTTTTTTATCTTTCTTATCATTGATGTGATACCTAGTTAATCAATCCACATGCTACTTAGCTTCTCTGTCTTCCCTGGTAGTTACTTTAGTGCTTCTATAGTTTTAGTCTCTAGTCACACCATGTCTCATTGGACATGTTGCGTGGCTATCACTTATTTGGTCCAGTTCTCTCAAGCTTGTTTGATCTGGAGAGGACGTTAATAAGTGAATCTCAAGCTTTTCTCCAATCACACAACTCTTGTCCTTACAAGAAATTCTCTCAAGACCTCAGGAGATTCCTTCACTCAATCAGACAACCTCACCCATTGAACAAATGTGGGTCTTCACCAATCATCCAGCTCATCAACAGTATTGACTCTTTTTTCTTTGTGCAAACCAGAATAAACATTTGGAATTGGTTGGATCAATCAGAAGCATCTTTGCGATCTTACTCAGCTTTTTAGCTGTTTGTGCACATAGTTCTACTTAGTCTGTTTAGAGGACATAATCTGGCCTGTAGAATTGTGCTTGCCTGTTGGTGTCTTTGCATTTCTCATTCTCGTGGTCCTATTGTGTTTCTTACTCTTTTTTTTTGGAAATATCAGCTTGGTCCAGGTTTTCACCTCATCCAATTCTTTCCATTCAAGACCCAAAATGGGTCTCGAAAAGCCATTTGTAACCCATTTGAGTTGCAAAAAGCCATTCGCGACTCAGGTGGCTTGTGAATGGCCGAACCGCGCCACGAGACCCATTTTGGGTAGTGAATGGTGAAAAAAAAAAATTTAATTTAAGAATTTATTTCATTTTATTTATATATTTCATTTATATATTTCATTTATATTTATATTTTTGATGTAATTTAATTAATTAATTTAATTTTGATATATTTATTTTTTATTATTCATTTCATTTCATTTAGATTTATTTATTTATATTATTTATATTTTTATATTTTTGATTTAATTAATTAATTTATTATTTATTTATTTAATTTTATTTTTCATATTTTTTTATATTTTTTTATATTTTTTTATATTAATATTTTTAATTTAATGGATTAATTTATTTTTTATTCATTCATTTTTAATTATTTTTTAATTCATTTATTTTTTATTCATTTATCATTTATTGATTTATTTTTTATTCATTTATTTTTTATTCATTTATTTTTTATTCATTTATTTTTTATTCATTTATTTTTTATTTATTTATTTATATTTTTATTTATTATTTTATTATTTTATTATTTTATTTTTTATTAAAATAAAACAAAAAAATAACATAAAAAAAAGTAAAAATAAAAAAAATAAAAAATATATGTATACATATGCAACTAAGATGGGTTGCAAAAAGTGTTTTGCGCCCCTTTTGCTAATTTAAAATTGGCCATAATTTTTTTTTAAAAAAATATAACAAGAAAAAAAAAGGTAACAAGAGAGTTTATAGAATAAAAAGGCTCCTAAGCAAGAGCCTAAACTGCAAAATCTGTCATTCAAAAGATCAATGAGACTAACAAAGCTCCTAAGCAAGAGGCTGAACTGCTAAATCTATCATTAAAAATATCAATGAGACAAACAAAGCTCCTGAGAAAGAGCCTAAATTGCAAATAAAAAAAATGAAATAAATGAAATAAAATGATAAATAAAAAAAAAATTCTCAAAGAAGATTATTACTGTAAAAAGAATTCACGCTAAAGAGAACATGGAATACTTGGAATAAAAAAGGGCCTGAAGACATCAAGACTGGATTAAATTAAAATTGGACCCACTTAAAGATTTCAAGATTTCCCAAGGTATCAAGGAAAAAGTGATCAATTAATCTCCACCTAGAACTTTCTGGATTAAGATGTTATAGTGGGCATCAAAGGACAAGGTATCTATAAATTTTGGAATACATGCAAACAATATGTCGATTTTTGAAATTCAAGAGAAGATTAGGAAGAATATGTCTTTGGCCATGAAGTACCATAGTATATGTAGAAGGGAAAAGAAGATTGAAAGCTAGAAGGAATAAGAAAAACAGAGGAAAATTCCAAACATGTCTATATCCAAAAGAACCCCACTATAATTCAACCACCAAGAAGAATGGAAAGGATCAATTATACTTTTACTTTCTGCATAAATTAAATCAAGAAATACTTAAGAGGAGAAGATTTGGAGATGAGAAATCAAGACTTCAACAGGGCCAACAGGATCTCTAGGATTCTCTGTAAATTTTTTTGATTTTATATTTGATTGTTAGTATTTTGTTATTTATGCATCTGAGATCAATAAAAAAGAAAGAAAGAAGAAGAAGAAGAAGAAGAAGAAGAAGAAGAAGAAGAAGAAGAAGAAGAAGAAGAAGAAGAAGAAGAAGAAGAAGAAGAAGAAGAAGAAGAAGAAGAAGAAGAAGAAGAAGAAGAAGAAGAAGAAGAAGAAGAAGAAGAAGAAGAAGAAGAAGAAGAAGAAGAAGAAGAAGAAGAAGAAGAAGAAGAAGAAGAAGAAGAAAAAGAAAAAGAAGAATAGGATAAGAATAGTATGTGTAGTCTGATGCCTATGAACAGGAATGCTGTAGACAGCATTACATCTGGGGGGGATGTGGTTCTCCAAACCTGTCCTATAGCCTTCATATCAATTTTATATTATAAAAACAGCTCAAAACCTCAAATAAACCTCAGAAATGGAATCTAAATCCAAAATAACCTATGGTAACTCAGCCAAAGTGCCCCCCTATCCCTCATTGATTAGAAGATGCAGACCAACAAATCTTCAACTGTGGCAAACTCATACTCAAACTGGTGTCACAGCTCTGTGGAAGGCACAAAGGCATACCTTGGAAACCACCAATTACATGCCAGTTACAGCTTACCCTCAACACCAGAACCATTACAGATCCTGTCACCTCATCCAGAATACAGAAATACAGATACAAGAGGCAGTGCAACCAATTAAGATCCTCTAACCCCATCCAGAATACAGAAATACAGATACAGGAGGCAGTGCAACCAGTTCAGATCCTGCAACCTCATCCATAATACAGAAATAAAGATGCAAGAGGCCGTGCAAACATTACAACCCAAACAAACCACCAGCAATACACAGCAATATATTCAGTCAGGATCATGTGAAACCAAACAAACGACAAGTAAAAACTAAACCCAGCCCTACACAGCAAAATATGCAGGAAGAAAAAAGTACACCAAAAAATCTGGCAGTACAAGCTCAACCCAGAACTACGCAGAAATGTATGCAGTCAGGATCATGTGGCACCAAAAAAACCACCAGTATAACTCAAGCCTGTACTTTGTTGAGATTTTACTCCCTGTTGAGGGAAAAGAAATTTCTACAAAAAACTGATTCTATTACCAATTGAAAGAGAAGATAATTTGAACCATGATGGAAAAAAGACTCATTTCAATATTCTTAGTAATAATATAGTTATCAAAGATGAAGTCTCTGTGAAGTATGTCACAGAAATATTAATGCAGCCAAAAAACCTAGGTACATAATACTAATGAAGAAAAGAAAATAAAGTATGAGATGAATAAATAAAAAAATCAAAAAAATCTCATTTATTTAATTCTGAAATGTCCTAAACAGATAAGAATAGAAAGTAATATCTGACCAAATGAAAATTTCATGTTCATTGAACTCTGTGGTAAAGCAAAGAAGACAAGGAGAAAAGAATTTGTCAATTCTTTCCCTCCTAGCTTTTATATAGTAATAATGGTGAGGGGGATCTTGTCTTCAAAAGACCCCCTCTACCCAGTTGTATCTCCCCTTCATTCATTCATATTCACCCATTTGAAATTGAATCAACAAAAATAATTTCTCAAATTATTTAATATACCATTGATTTATCTATATACCCACTATATTTCTATTTCTGATAAATTATCAGTACCAGCTATCAACCCTGTTGGTTTAATAATCTTCCTTGATTTTTTCCTTAGTGATTCTTTGTCACATTTGGTTCTTAGTGGCCTTTTTACTATTCTCAATTTGGCCACATTGGCCATCTTACTTTCCTTGATTTGGCCACATTGGTCGTCTTATTCAAAACTTTTAACGTTTTTGTTGTTGTTGTTGTTGTTGTTGTTGTTGTTGTTGTTGTTGTTGTTGCTGCTGCTGTTGTTGTTGTTGTTGTTGTTGTTGTTGTTGTTGTTGTTTTTGTTGTTGTTGTTGTTGTTGTTGTTGTTGTTGTTGTTGTTGTTGTTGTTGTTGTTGTTGTTGTTGTTGTTGTTGTTGTTGTTGTTGTTGTTGTTGTTGTTGTTGTTGTTGTTGTTGTTGTTGTTGTTGTTGTTGTTGTTGTTGTTGTTGTTGTTGTTGTTGTTGTTGTTGTTGTTGTTGTTGTTGTTGTTGTTGTTGTTGTTGTTGTTGTTGTTGTTGTTGTTGTTGTTGTTGTTGTTGTTGTTGTTGTTGTTGTTGTTGTTGTTGTTGTTGTTGTTGTTGTTGTTGTTGTTGTTGTTGTTGTTGTTGTTGTTGTTGTTGTTGTTGTTGTTGTTGTTGTTGTTGTTGTTGTTGTTGTTGTTGTTGTTGTTGTTGTTGTTGTTGTTGTTGTTGTTGTTGTTGTTGTTGTTGTTGTTGTTGTTGTTGTTGTTGTTGTTGTTGTTGTTGTTGTTGTTGTTGTTGTTGTTGTTGTTGTTGTTGTTGTTGTTGTTGTTGTTGTTGTTGTTGTTGTTGTTGTTGTTGTTGTTGTTGTTGTTGTTGTTGTTGTTGTTGTTGTTGTTGTTGTTGTTGTTGTTGTTGTTGTTGTTGTTGTTGTTGTTGTTGTTGTTGTTGTTGTTGTTGTTGTTGTTGTTGTTGTTGTTGTTGTTGTTGTTGTTGTTGTTGTTGTTGTTGTTGTTGTTGTTGTTGTTGTTGTTGTTGTTGTTGTTGTTGTTGTTGTTGTTGTTGTTGTTGTTGTTGTTGTTGTTGTTGTTGTTGTTGTTGTTGTTGTTGTTGTTGTTGTTGTTGTTGTTGTTGTTGTTGTTGTTGTTGTTGTTGTTGTTGTTGTTGTTGTTGTTGTTGTTGTTGTTGTTGTTGTTGTTGTTGTTGTTGTTGTTGTTGTTGTTGTTGTTGTTGTTGTTGTTGTTGTTGTTGTTGTTGTTGTTGTTGTTGTTGTTGTTGTTGTTGTTGTTGTTGTTGTTGTTGTTGTTGTTGTTGTTGTTGTTGTTGTTGTTGTTGTTGTTGTTGTTGTTGTTGTTGTTGTTGTTGTTGTTGTTGTTGTTGTTGTTGTTGTTGTTGTTGTTGTTGTTGTTGTTGTTGTTGTTGTTGTTGTTGTTGTTGTTGTTGTTGTTGTTGTTGTTGTTGTTGTTGTTGTTGTTGTTGTTGTTGTTGTTGTTGTTGTTGTTGTTGTTGTTGTTGTTGTTGTTGTTGTTGTTGTTGTTGTTGTTGTTGTTGTTGTTGTTTTTGTTGTTGTTGTTGTTGTTGTTGCTGTTGTTGTTGTTGTTGTTGTTGTTGTTGTTGTTGTTGTTGTTGTTGTTGTTGTTGTTGTTGTTGTTGTTGTTGTTGTTGTTGTTGTTGTTGTTGTTGTTGTTGTTTTGGAGTATTATTTCCATATTTGGTCTTTTTACACATTTTTATTGTAATTTTTTTGTAGGCTAAACTGCCATATTCATTTTTGTTGTTGGTGGCTAATTGCAGCATTCAATCTTATTTTATTGTTACAAGGGGATAACTTGCTTGTTGTTGGCGTGATTGTCTCTTTGAATAATTGGCATATTTGATCTTGTATTTGTTTTGATTTGGTCTTATCTTTTTGAATTTCACTTACCTCCAATCTCCTCCTTTCTCATCCTTCTTTTCCAAGTGTCACCCAAATATCCTTTATTAAAATTTTCTATTCATTAATTCCAATTTGCAGACCCACATTTCAAAAAAGTTATAATCAGTCTACTTAAGCCCAATAAGACTTCATTAATAAATAAAATCATTGATTCTCAGACCGTCAACCCTCCTTTTGGTACTTAAGACTTATCAGGAGAACACACTTGCAGCTGCACTTAAGCCCTGCTTAGTGTGTTACCAAGCTTCCTTAGATTTTGGCTCAATGCCTTTATTTTTTCATTATTGGCTTTCTTATTTGTGCTTGTCTTGTTTTGGTTGTATGGACCATTTAACTTATGTTTTTTCAGCTTTCTTGTCTTTTCATATTGGTTTGGTCTAAATCAGGCCATCTATTTTTTGTATTGCTTGTATTGGTCGGACTGGTCATATTGAACTCCTTCAACCCTTGTATCTATTTTCCCAATTTCCACCACTTGCCATTGGTGATCTTTCTTGTACCTGTTGGATCAATCATACCACACATCTTTCCATTTGTTGTTGAATTCCTTTCCAATTCTATTCATTACTTGTAGTGTTTAATTAAGGTCATCAATCATAATATCAAAGATCAGAAAAATCATGAAATTCAACAAAAATTGATAGTACAAGGCTCACTAGCAGACTATTATTGACAGAAGAAAACTATTTCAGTTTGAATACCATGATGGAGTCCAAAATTGATGTTGTTGGAGCCTTGGATCTCATACTAGGGAGTGATCCTGGTAGACCTAAAATTAAGCATCAATTTAATATAAATGCATACAGTCTTATAGTCAGACACTTGAGTGAATCAAACCTTGATTATGTATCTAGTACACTTGACCCATAACTTAAGAGGAATGTTCAAGCACTTTGGAAGCTCTTACAAGAAAAATGCATGGCAAATAATATTGCCAGTCAAACATTAGCATTTGCTAAGCTAAGCAAAAATGAATTTCAAGAAAAAATCAGTTTAATTGCAGATGTTAGAGCTGCTGTTATTAAAATGAGACTGGTTGGTTTCAAGTTAGAAGAGAAAGCCTTGGTCATTATGATATTCAAAAAATTAACTAGAAAATTAGAATCTTTTTTTAGGATTATATCACATAAAAATGAAATTTCATCTATTGTTTATGTGTTTATGAATCTTGAACAGGATCATATTCAATTATAAATCTCCACTGAAAATAAAAAATCAGAAGCACTATGTTTAAATAAAAATAGAAATATGATTTGCAATCATTGCAAAGAAAAGAATCATTTTGAAGCATACTGTTGGAAAAAATATCCAGAAAAAGGTCCTCAGGAATATTTCTACAATATTGAAAGTGCTAGATCTTCAGAAAAAATATACAAGGAAGTAACACCTCTTTACAAGAGAAACAGTTACCATTTAAGTTTGTTTCCCCATACAGGATTGAGGGGGGGGGGGGTGTTGAGATTGTAATCCCTGTTGAGGGAAAACTAATTTCTACAACAAGCTGATTCTATTACCAATTGAAAAAGAATATAATTTGGACCATGATGGAAAAAAGAATCATTTCAATATGCTGAGTAATAATAAAAGATTAAGTCTCTGTGAAGTATGTCACAGAAATATCAATGCAGCCCAGAAACCTGGGTGCATCATACTAATGAAGAAAAGAAAATAAAGTATAAGATTCATAAATAAAAAAATTAAAAGAAATTATTATGTATTCAATTCTGAAATTTCCTATACAGATAAGAATAGCAAGGACTATCACAGAAAATAAACATTTCAACTTTTGCTACTGCGTGTCCATTGCACTTCATCCCAGCACAAAATAATGGCAGAATTTTGGGACTTGGTCAAAGAGGCCTGGGCAGAAATGGTGGTGGTCATTGAGACCACTTAGGCATATTTCCCCTTCTACCCCTTCCTTCCCATGTTGTAAGCACTATTCCATGCCCAAAATAAAAACAGACTTTTGATTCTGGGCTTCCCAAACCAGATGCGTCCATTTTGAGAGCAGCCTCTGGCCCAAGGGAGTGATAGAGAGAAATTTGAGAGAGAAATCCTGATTTCAATCTGCAACTTTGCGCAAGATCTGGGAATCTGTGATATGTGCCTTTGAGAGAGTCCTGAAAATCCACCCTCCTTTGTCTTGAGTTGCTGGAGAGGTACCTGGACCTCCCCAGAAGAACTTCCACACAGTTCCCTGTACCTCTTCTGAAAAGATAAACAAAAGCCAGACTGCCAGCATGTTCAAACCATACAGGACATAGAAAAGAAATAAGGAGAAGGACACTGTGGGGTGCCTAGTTGTTCTGGCTTTTGAGAATGGATAGAGAACCCCCTCAAAAATTCAGATTTAATCCCATCCAGAACTACACTACTAGCCATCCCACATCAATCTAATCCTATATACACACATCTTCTTTTTTGGATCACTTGCCTGTTGCATTGCCTGCCTCCTTCTTGTTGGAATTCTACTTGTGTTTAAAGAAACGGCATTGTGCTGCGCCTGAATTTTCTAAAACAATCCACAACCCAAAGCCAGCAACAATCCCAGAAACCCTATCAAATAAATTAAATAAATAAGGAAACCAAAATTCTGGGGTGTCTAGTTGTTCTGGCTGTTTAGAGTGGCTAGAGCACCCTCTCACAAAATCAAGCTTTAGAAATTCATCACCCCCAAGCTTGGAAGTTTTCCTCAGAATTCTGTAATCCCTTACTCCACCAGAGTGGCACCTTGGGCCCAGGCTTGTTGCCAGACAGAGAACCCCGCTCCAACTAATTGGGATTTCCTGAATCCATGCATTCTCCATTTGAAATTTTGTCCGCCCCTGCCATCCTTTCAAACAAAGTGTACCCCTGGGCAAAGAAAAAATTGAAATACAAAGCCGTGGCCCTGCGCTTGAGAAGAGACCCATCCAATTCCTCAAGCTGATAACTCCAGCCTTCAAATTTTGATGCCACGTGGAACAGCCTGTTCCATTGGTTGAAAAAAAGCTTACCACACTGAGACTCCAGGCTCTGGATGTAAATTAAGACCAAGTAACCCTTTGGCAACGGCTCCCAAAGCCAATAGGAGTAGCGCTTGTCCCAGTAGGAGACAAACTTTGTATGGGTTGCCTTCAAACTTTCTGCAGCCTTCAGCAGCATCTCCTCACCCCTCAAAAGTTGCTTGGAGCACGCTTCCACAAGCTCCCCATGAGTCTTAAACTCAAACCAATTGACTCTCAATAAATTATCCAGTTACATGTCCACCGGGAGTACGGGAGGCTTCCCATAGAGCCGCTTTTACATCAATTAGCCCTTTGACAGCTTCACCAAGATTCAATCCCCAAAGAGAACCAACAGAAGGATATCCTGCCACCACTTTCCATCTTCCCCGCACATTTTTATCATGGCATCCTTGATTGGTTGATGGCCACACTTTATCATCCCGGAACCTTGCGTATAGTACCCCCTTACCTGTCCAAAGTTTTCTCCGCAACTGTGAACCAAGGCCATCAGACCATGGGCCTCTGTCCACCATTACCAAGCAGAGAGAAACGTACTGCGCAAACCAATTTTCCTCCAAGAACTGCGCCACCTTATTTACCAAAAGCTTCACCAGAGGGCACCCCTCAACCCATCCAGAAAGAGTTTCCCAACAAGCAAGAAGATATGTGAATTTTTCCGCCATGATTTGGACTAAATCAAGAGAAACCCTTCCAAACAGTGCTTCTTTTTCAGTAAGATTACCAACCACCTGGGGCAGCCTCAAGCTTCTTGATTGACAAGCCTTGCACAATTGCACCAAAAAACGTACTGCAAATACCACTCCTGACCACCAGAAACTTGCTTTTACCCTACTCCATGTTTTAATCTCACTCCAATGACCAAGATTGTGGTGGAGACATCTCAAGATCCTTTCCTGAGCTGTCCTTGACATAGTGACCACAAGAGGCACCAGAGCAATTAGATACCACAGCTGACCCTCATGCAGGTAAAAGTTTCCTGCCAAATTTTTCCCATTGAATGGCCAAGCTTGCAGTGCTGTCTGGAAAACAAAGATCCTGCAGATAGGTGCAAATAACTGCATAACACCAAGAATTCTGGAGCAGCAGCTGGACCTCCAAACCCATGAACCCTACCCCAATAACTTGAGCTTATACATTGAGAGGCTTGGTGCCCTCAAACAGATCCTCCCATAGGTACTGCAACAGCGCATTGGGCATTGTGAATGCCTTTCCTGGAACATTCACAACAAAAGAAAAAGAGAAGAGTTGAAGGAACACCACCCACCTGGTCATGAGAGATTTTGGCAGCCCCAGAAAGTTAATCATCTGCGCCAAGGCCTCCACTTCCACCAGAAGTTCAAGGAAAACTCCCCATAGGAGATATTGGAGCCCCCACACAATCTGGGTAACCCTGCATAATTATAAATTTGACTGCAATTAGTGTCTCTCCATTGTGGTGAAAGTAATGGAAATTCAGAAAAAAGGCCAATCCTTCCCATCTTCCTCCTGCATCAAAACACCTCCCACCAAGCTCATTCAATTCAACCACCATCCATTTTGGAAAGAAATTTTGTGCTACACTAAATTGCTGCAACAATCTCGCTCTGGTACCCAATACTTGTCTAAACCTTTGATTTACAATACCTTCTCCGCGCCCAATAACCTACTAATCCAGCCTCTGCGTCCTAAGAATTTTCCTTCAGCTAATATGCAATGAAATAAAAATAATAAAAAATGTTGGACTCCCCAACAAGCTTCACACTGAAACATATTTTGCAAAGTCTCCAAGTTTTTTACCAAGGAAGAACTCTTTTGGCAAATTTCAAGACACTTGATAATAAGAAAACTCCACTTAAATACTCCTAAAATCCTCCTAAGTTACGCTATGATAACTCCCAAGAAAAAATCCATAAAAATTTGATAATGATCCCTGTGATAATTTTCAAACTTCTTATATACACAAGCCAAAATTACAACCCAAAACAAAAGAAGAAAACAACAAATGAGTTCCTCCACACTGCCTTCCTAACATGTTCTGCAATGACACAGTACTCTATTAGTCCTGATACTACTAGCTGATACATCTGCATAAATTAGATTCAGTGATACTATTGTAATTTCCAATGACCCTAATAGTTGATTCACCTTGATGCAGCACTACAGTCTGATCCCCTTTGACCTTTCTCTAGCAGATCCCCTTTGATCCTGCATGGGGCATCACAGAAGATGTCAGCTTGCTACTATGTCTGAGCTAGCTGACAAAGCACCAAAAACAAGACAATTAATTAAAATAAATAAAAAATAATTAAAGAGTAGGAATATACAAAAAATTAGTGAGGATTTCAATTCCTCACCCAATTTTAGGTAGGCTCACTCAGCAACCCTACCCCCAATTCATACTCCTTACCTATCTTAATTGATATAATAATCTAATTGGAGCCCAAAGCGCCACCAGTCCACCTTTTGCCGTTCTGCACATTTCACATGAAAATTTGGGGTTGGTTTTCATGGCAAAAATTCAGTCAGAATTAGAGAATTCGGTATATTTTAGGATTTATCAAAGAAAAGGCATTTCGTCAACACTCTTGCACGCAGCAGCTATGGCTACATACTTGCGCTGCAGATTACATGTGAAGAACTGCATCAACAAAGGTTGAACGGGCGCGCAGCCTTGGGCAGGTTCCCCGCGAGCAGCCACAAGAATATTCAAAGCAACAGCTGCAACAGCCATTATCTAACAACAAGAAGCTTCTGTCAAAGTACATAATGGTCAGGAAAAAAACTACATGGAGACATGCAGCCTATGTAAAAATTTTTTCAGCGGTTAGAAGACGGATCAAAAAATAGTTAAATCACATAAAAATACGTAAAAGGAAAAAATAATATATTCAAGTAAAATATTTAAATAAATACATAAAAGAGTTGAAAAGGACTATTAACAACTTTGGAGGCCTGCGTATTTTACTTAATATGGCATATATGAGGACTTCAGGACTTCAAATTGTGCTTCAAAGTCTCCTTAAGTAAATATTCAAAAGTATTACAAAAGGTCACAATGGAAATATTTTAAATAAATTATTTTACTAAAACACATTGAACTTCAAAAATAACCATCAAGAGATTGGAAGAGTCTAATAAACTACTTCCCATGACTTTTATGAAAGTTTAAAGACATATTAATTTGTTGAAGACCTCTCTCAACTTGAATAAACAAAAATATTACGTGGAAATTATAATTAATTATTTTTATTAATTAATGTAATAAACAACACCAATTTTGACAATTGATGTCAACAACTTCAAAGTAGCAGAACTCCCACTTGGAGTGGGATAACCAGGAACTTTATTGGAAGGGAATTCTTTTAGAATTTCAAAAAATTGGAATATTCAATCAAGATAATGAAATTCTCATGAAATTCATGACTAAAGGGAGATCATGTGAACAACTGGGCGCTTTTTCCCAACAAATTATAAAATCATTATTGGAAGTAGCTCCAGATCCGTACTGATCCATCTCCCACCCAGGATAAAGCACCTAGAGAACATTCAGGGCCACCACTTGTTAAACCTCTAGCCTTAGCAAACTTCCCCTTGGGCCCCTATAGCTCTCAGAGGGACAGAAGTGGGACCCAAAAAGATATAAATGAAGGACCCTTTTTGAGGTTATTGAGACCCCAGAACCAGTTATATATACATCCAGACACCGTGCCAAAGTGATCAAATTATTATAAGAGATACATTAGTGATTTATGGCCTTAGTCTGATTGATATTATCCATCCCAACCCTATTTTTATCAATTTATGCTTCTGAATAACCTTTAACCCCAGCCACAGGTTTCAACCCATCAGTACACATCCCAAACAGGTACCTAAAGGATTAAATAACATACCAGTAAGTATATTGTCATTTTTCTGTTGTGGAAGCTTGGTCACAAAGCCCTTCCACTCCAGCATATACTATATATATATATTATCTTTGGGCAATAACTCCTTGAAGAATATAAATGAAATGTTCCAGAGAAACCAGGTATATGGATTTCAAAGTGAACTCCCTGAAGAAGAGGTGTGACAGATTTCCAATATATCATTGTGGACAGTCTTTTTATTTATTTATTAATTGATTTATCACTAATTAATCATCAAGAACCAAACCATATCACCTTTTATTTGCTTTATCAATATATTTATGAATTATTGCTGCATATTTTGAATAATATACTTATTATTTATCTTATCACCTCTGGTAGCTAAAAGGTAGCTAGGACCTTGCTATTCAGGAGGCTGACAGAGGACTCCTGTAAATCTTCCTTCTGGATCCCCATCAATCTGCATGAGGCCTGTTTGACTCTAGTTTCCAATTGTCCTAACAATTAAATATCATCTGCAACCCCCATGCATACCCCACAGCCAACTCCTGGATACATAATCCATAGCTCCAATCACTTACAGGAACATTCTTAGTCCAGAACCCATAATTACAGAGAGGGTGAGTTAACAACCACAAATTTTGTTCTGCAAAAGGAAGGAATTCAGCTATTTATCCAAAAAAAAATAAAACTATGGCCATTGCTTCCGCAAAAGGCAAAAAAATGGCCACCACGCTATTGTTCTGGGGAAATTTGCACCCACACAGCTTCTGAGCCAAGGATTTTTCATTTCCAGAGTAGGAAACTAGCCATAATTTACTTTTCAAAACTATTTTGCTGCGGCTTCTACAACCAGCCACTGATGAGCCCTCTGGCCTTGTTGACTGCTGATCAAACTTGCATTTGGGTCTATAAATAGCCACCAAATCCCCCCACAACTTGAATTCTGTCCCCAGGATTCCCACATACTTCCAGTGCCATGTAGAACATCCTTCACCCACCCATACTCTACTCCCCTGACTCCTAAAAAGAAAGACTTCCCCCATTACTCTTCCATGTCATCCTGCAAATACTGTGCCAAAAAAATGGAGGTATTGTACCCATACCGCTGGCCCTCCAGCTTGCAATGACTGCTTCCTGGGACACTGCAAGTGCTGCCTTGTGACTCCAAAACCTGGTCTCACTTGGCCTTGCCCTCTGCCTTTTCCCCAATCCTCCAACTGCCCTTGCAACAAACACCATTGTTGTGGCCCAATGGGCAACTTTGTGGTGGATGATGATGAGCAAATAAAAACAGAAAGCTTGACTCTGGAACTCAACCATGCTGCCTTGTTGTTGCCGTTTGGGGAGGCCACAGATTGCCTCTCACTCACACATTCTTGCAGAGGCTTTGCTATGTCTGAAAAGTGGGGTGAAGCTACCTGTACCTGGGGCCAACAACACAAACTGAATTTCAGACTTGTCCAAGTCTCTTGCAGACCAAATCAAAATCCAGTGTTTGTCCAAGTGGCCACACCTCCAATTCCTCCTCCAACTGCTCCAAACATCCCTCTATTCCACCCTGCAACTCCATCATAACACCATCCGCTTCTCCTTCAATTCCTTCTCTGCCCACAGATGGTGAGTCTCCTCCCTTAGAAATTGTAATTAGGTCCAATTTGCCACCAATGCTCTTTAAGTTTTTTTTTCAACACCAAGCTAATCCTCAAAAAAATAAAAAACTCCTGACAGCCCCTGCTCCAACCGCATAGTCTCTGTTGCCACCAACTCAGGTCCATAGATCTGTGTGTCAATTGTTTCTGGTTCAGACCCCACCACATCAAACATCCCTCAAATCCACCTGCTCCCACCCTTCTAGGCCTTCACAATTTTTCCGGGTATCACCATACTATCAAGCAATCCTCAGCAATGAGGAAGAAGTTGGTTGTGGAATCAAGGAAGACAATCTTGATTTTTACCTCTGCAACTTGGACAGAAAATACTGGAAATCCTCCAACGTTTGGTTGGAATCCCAGTTGCAGAGAGTTTCAAGCTTCTCCGCAAGCATCATTTTGCTGTTGGTGAGCTCTGCCATGCTATTTTCTTCTCTTCCTAATCCTGTATAAAGAAAAATTTTAAACCCCATAAAGAAAACAAAATCACACCAAAAGATCTTTTGTGCTTCTCTGGGCTCCCTGTATATATAACTTGAAATTAATATGGTGTCTGGCACTCCCCACAAGGAAACCACTTCATTCAACACACCATCCTACAAAAAGAAAATAAGAATATGCAAACATCCATGAGTGAAACCTCCTTCATCTCTGAAATAAGTGAGGCAAAAATACTGAGACAGAACCCCATGATACTTGAAACACAATGCCACAAAATAAGACAGAACAAAAAAAATCTCTGCCATAAGAAAAAATATCCGCTGTAGGAAATCACCTGAGGGAGCTGGACCAGCCCAGATAAAGGCCTCTAATTGAGATAGAACTTCCTTGCTGCTTGTCAGCTTACTTATACCAGGAAATTTTCTGTCCTTTAGCTACAGAAAGTGATATTGGTGTGGGAATAATAATAATTTCAAGAAAATTACGTGAAATGCTCAAATGATTGATTTAGAAGCAAGCGCAAAGTTTGAGTGGTTTGGTTGGATTAAATTGGTATAAATTTATTTTTCAAGAGAGGCCACAGTTCATGCAAACCGGGGATCTTTATTGGATAACAACCTCTCTTCAAGGGGCTCTTTTGAACTGTGTAAAGACCTTGGGACAATGAGGTCCTAAGTGATTACTCAAAAGGGGTTTACTCAAGTGACTGGGTGGACTGGCTGACTCACAGCACTTATTCCTGGAGGCAAGGAGGAGATAACTTACTAATTTAAGCAAAAATTTCAAGAAACTTGCAGAAATTCATGTTTGAAAGGGTCTCAGGACAATTTTAGGGGATATTGCTGATATTCTTCAATGGAATCAACAATGGTTTTAGAATTAGTAATTATACTATCAGAATGAGGCCATAAATCACTTGTTTATCTTGAATAAACACTTGATCACGGATGGCAAGGGGTCTGGATTGATTACTTAAAAATTACTGGTGTTTAAACCATCTAAAAGGGGTTGTTTATATACTTTTTAGGGGTAATAAGATCTTCTCAGGGCATGTAGAGAGGGTTTTGCTTGTGTGCTGAGGCTAGAAGGCTAACCAAGACTATTTTGGCACATAGTCTTGGTTCTGTCAATTGTCTAGCCTTTCCTGTTTCATATTTCCATGTGAAATAATTGTCAGAAGGTATTTAAATTTAAATTTGTTATTTTTATGGCTCAGACATATTTCCTTATTTTTTATTGCTTTCTTTTTGAGTGGCATGGGTAGAATTGGGTATTTGTAGATTCTACACTATCTTCTGCACATGTTGGTAATTTTTAATAGTTTTTTGGTAGACTTTTGGTGTGTCTTGTGGTTCATAAAGATTTGGCAATCTCATTTACGTGACAACCTTCATTATTGTTTCTCACAATTTATTTGTTTTAATGTTTTGATTTTCATATTTTTATTCAATTTTCTTAGGTTTCAAACATCTCCCTATCCGTCATTCAACTTGTTACATATGCGTGATGTATGCATGCAAGTTGTAGCATGTTCCTGTGGTACCTGACTGTTGGAATTAGCACAACTGATGTTGATGTGCGCAGGCTTGAAAGCTCTGTGCGGGAATCCATTTTCAGTCATTTTGCATGCGGGTTTCTTGAAATGCGCCTACATATTGGTTTTCAGGCGTGTGTGCCCTTGCTATATGAATGCAGGGCTGCGCGCGGGAATTGTGTCATAACACCAATCCGCCTGTAACTCCTAAAATATACACAACACCTCAATTCTGAATTAATTTTAGGTGTTAAAACTATACGTTGCATTGTGTGTGAAATATTGAAATGGCCAAAAAGTACCATAGTGGTGCTGTGGTTTATTGGTCTTTTTCTTCTGAACTTATTTAAAAATATAAGGAGTTGGAATTCAAGGGTGGGGTCAGTGATTGACCCTACCTATTTTTGGGTTGGAAATCCATTTCTGCAAAAATATATATGGATTTCCCAATCCTTCTAATTTTATTATTTATTTTCTGTTTTTGATCTGCTTTGAAAGGTTGCTCTTGTCAACTAGCAAGCTGACAATGCTCTGGTGATCTGAGCTTCCACATCCATGTTTCCCCCCCCACAACTTGAAAATTGACCCCAACGCTCAATCCTCCTCAGACTCCTCTCCCTCCAATTCTCCATCCTCCTCTTTGGCATCAAACATTTCCCAATTTTCATCACCAGACTCTGCAGTTTTGCTGAACTCCATAGTGCCCTGCACATGTAAAATCTTCACATGATCCACCACTGCCTTCCGCTTATGCAGAGTGCAGTCCAACTCCTCCAGCTGATAGCTTCCTCCAGGGAACTGAATCACCACTTGATACAGGCCATTCCACCAATCCCCAAAAATTTTACCCCACTGAATCTCCAGAAACAGCTTATAAAGCAAAAAAAGATCCCCCTTCCACAAAGGGTCCCACAATTGATTGGCCCACCTCTTGTCCCATTACCAGACAGACTTTCCAAGAATTTAATGCAGCCGCTTTGTTGCCTTTGCCACCATCTCCTTCCTGCGCCCATGCAAAAACCAAATACTCCATTGTCTTCACCTTCCACCAGTCAATGGCCAGATAGGTGAGGGTTTTTATATAACCGGAAGTAATGGCTGCCATCTGTAAACCAGCTTGCATGGTGAGTACCCTGTTCTCCGTTTGAACAATATCCAATCCACAAACAGCACTATCAGAAAAGGTTCCTGCCACTTCTTATGGCTTCTTCCACACATCTTGACCATTGATTCCCCTGATCAATTGGTTACCTCTCTCAACAACCCCAGCGCTCTCTGGGTAATACTACATTACCCATCCCAACTTGGCTGTGCATTAATTGAACAACTGCCTCAAATAGCCCTGGAACTCTGCCTGCTTTTGACCATACTTAGCCATAAAAAACCATACCAAGAAAAAAAATCCTCCTCTAAAAAATTCCCAACTTTTAACCAATGGATGCGCCTCCACTGATCCCAACAATTTGTCCCGCGCCACCAGTAGGTAAGCAAACTTCCCCACCTTGATATGGACCATGTCCAGCAAAACTCATCCAAAGAGTTTGTCTTCCCCCTTTGTAATAGCTACCTCCCGTTTTAACCTGGCACTCCTCTGCTGGAAAGCTTCACAAGTTTGAACCCAATCCCGCACAGGTTTTCCCAAAACTGGCCACCAAAACCTGGAATTAACTCTCCTCTGTGTCTCTGCCTCGCCCTGGTGCCCCAGGTTGCCATGAAGACTCCTCAACAAGTCATCCTGATCCTCCTGTTTTGTAACCACCACCAAGAGTATAGGAGGTGCCTGATTCTATAGCTTCCTTTCCTGGAAGAAGAAATGTGGCACCTTCTGCCAAAACCATCAATGGAAAGCCCTCTGGAAATTTGAGTGTTTGGAGATACTCCTCCAACACCTGAAACCTTCCAAATTGTTTCAGGGGTAGCTTTCCAACTCCCGCTGTTTTCACCACCACGGTTAAAAGCCTCCTCTCCATGTTTGAATCTTCCTTGGCTGCTTTCAGGACCTCCAGAAACTGGGACAAGGAATATGGAATTGTAAAAGACTTCCCCAGAACATGCCTGAAGGTGAAATTGAACAACTGTAAGTACACAATCCACCTAGTCATAGGAGCATTAGGAAAGGTTGGGGAATTTATCATCCTGGCTAGTGCCTCTGCATCTACCAGAATTTTGAAAAACACCCCCCAAAGCACATGTTTTAATCTCTGCATGATCCTCTTCACTCCACACAACTTCAACTTTGGCTGCAAATACAAATACTCAACCTCCAAAAAGGTTACCAATTTGTAGGGCACAGGCTGATCCTTTCCCTCATCCTCCTGAATAAGAGGTCCGCCTGCTCCAAACTCACTGAAATATACCTCCAACCAGATCCCCACCTTTTTGTAATCCAAATCCTTCAAAAATATCCTCTGCACAAAAATCTCCTTCAACTCCAAAAATGCATGATTAAATCCCTTGGTCCAATTACACTTGGCTCCTTTCCAAATTAACCTCCACAAAATGCTTGATTAAAATCCACACCCATCCACAAAGACCTAAAAAATGAGACATGTGAGTAGGATTCCCCGGTTTAAGCCACTCAAGGATTTTGTTGACTTAAGAATTTGTTATATGCCTCCCCCTTGTGGATACCTCATTGTCAAGGACCTCCAAGGCCAGAACGCAAGCCACAAAGTTTTTATCCAAGAATTTCAACCCCACTTCCTCAACCCAAAACAGGATCTCCTCCAAAGTCTGTGCATACTCCCAAACAAGCCACCATATCCCTGGGTTACAGGCAATGGTTTCCCTGCAATAGTCACTACTGGGCCCTTTGATCCCCGCCTTTCCAATAAATATCCAAACTGTTTCTGGAACATTTTCCTACAGAATACATGTTGTTTTAACCTGATAGACCGCTGCCAAATTTATTTCTCCTTGCAGAAGCTGCATCATCTGAAGTCACCCCAACTTCATTTCAAACCCTTTCATTGGGCAGGACTCCAAATGAAGATACCGCTGGTCATAACCTCCCATCAAGTCCACCAAACTGTGGTAGATTCTCCCTTTCATATTCTCCACAACCTTGTCCACCTTTGGAGGCAATCCCCCATCCCTAATGGTGACCAAGTTGAGTTTTTGAATGTCATGGAGAATCCGCAAACTCTTCCCATCCTGCTTGAGCACTGAAAAGATTGGGTTTGAGTAACTAGATCTCAAAGGCTCATAAAGTCTGGTCTGCAATTTTTCCTGCACCAACTCTGTGAACTGGTCTCTAATTGCCGCTGGAATATGTATTGGATTGATCTTCCATGGTTTTTGTGATACTTTTGGAATTTGGAAGGGGTCCGCTATCTTGTGCTTTAGTAAACCCTGCTTCTCCGGACAGAAAGCCAGAACCTTCCTCCTATTGAAAATAAATTCCTTCAAAAACCCAATCTCCTCCTCACTGAGCCATCCTTCTGGTCCAAAGTTAAGCTCCACCATCTTTTCCTCCATCACCCCCTGTTGGTGTCAGCAGAGACTTATATGGGTCCTGCAACCAACTGATTGGCTTCATTGGCAGTTTCAAATGTTGTGGCATTGGTTTTTTCTGCGTTTGCACCTTTTTTGCTACTGGTTTTTACTTTCCCCCCCAGGACCAAACCTTGATTAACCTTGACCCATCTCCCATCTCCTCCACCCATAATCACCAACCTGAAACAAACTCCAGGTTTCTCAAAATTGTGGCACAATGGTAGATTCTTGTGCTAACACCTGTTGGAGGCACATACATTGAAGGACTCACTTTGATTCCCACCCCTGAAACCCATTGCCATTGCACCAATCCCAATTTTCTTTCACTCTGCCCCAGTGACCCCCTCCCCTTGCTCCTTGCCGGTCAACCATCTGTGAAAATACAGAGCCATTTTGGCACATTTTCCCTGGCCAACATCTAAAAATCCTCTGCCAGGGGTTCCTCATGTCTGCCATGCATATGCAGACACACAATTTGGTTTCCCCAACTTCTGCTCTCAGGATGACATATGGTAGTCTTTTAATGATTGTCCCACAAGTCCACACCATAAGGAGTTCCTCCCTTGTTTCAGGCCTAAAGCCAAACAATGCACAGAATGCAAAAAGGAACAGCCTACCAAGAATGAAATCTGACCCGCTCACCACTAGATATGATGGCAGAGCCAATAAATTTGCCACTTTTGTCATCTCCTGCTCTACTACTCCCTCCATCATGCATTCAAAACCACCCACAGTCTGTAACCCAATGTTTACCTTGTGCAAGACTAATCCTGCATCCTTTGCCCACTGGGGCAGAAGGAGGTTGACCATAGAACCACTATTGACCATGGCCCAACACCTCTCCCCTCTAATCTGCATGTTGAAATACCCCAAAGGATACATCATTGCTCCTTCCAACCCTGGATTTTCCATCCAAGAATAAAGAGAACCAACCCGGGCCTCCTCTTTGGCCTTTGGGTTTTCCTCCTTTTTCCCAGTATATTTCTTAAAGAATGCAACCATCTCCTCTGCCCTTACCATTGAAATATAAGCCAGCTCTTTCAAGGTTATGGAAACCAGGTGATCCTTTCTGCAAATCCTCCTTGCCACTTCTCCTACTCTCCTGAAGGATCCTCCCGCTTTAACCACCACTCCCAGTCTGGACCCTTTGCAGTGGATGGAGTGTCAATTTCCATCCTTCTCTTGTTGGACCTAACTGGTCTGACTTCTGCCTTAACCTGCGGGGGTTCCCACAATAAAGGGAATGCATACCCCGCCAAGAATTTTACCTCCTTCTTCTCTGACGCTACATGAACCAAGTCTTTTGGTGAGGTTTTATCTTGCAGACACGGTATTGGTTCTCCAGATGGAAAGAAAAAATCCCTCCCCTCCATCTGCAACAGCTTTTTCTTAATGTTGGTGCTCAGATATTTGCATGACCTCTTCACATTCCCGTCCTCCCAAAAATAATAAAAATGGAAAATGTGGGTTTTTTCATCTTTTTGGGGTGCCAGAGTTGTAGTTGCCTCCAGATGCTCCAAGGGTGTTGCAACTGTTTTTTCCAATTACTTCTGCACAAAGAGACACATTTTGTTAAACATTGCCATCATCTCCAAGGTCTCTTTTAGCGTTACCAGCCCTTTTAACTGCTTAACTCAAACCTCCTCCTTTTCTGGATTCTTTGGGTCCTCCTCCATTAGCTCCACAAGTTCCAATTTGCCCAATAACACCACCCAAATTTCTTTCATACCCAGGAGGAGGGAAACTCCCCTGTCCGGAAATCTCCAAATTAATACCCTGATGTAAAGCTTCCTATGGATAATTCCTTCTAGCTCTGCTCTTAGTTCCCGCAGGAAGTTTCTTTTTAACAAACCTGTTTGGTCTCCCAAAATCTTGTTGCGGACAAGGTAATTTAGTATCCAATCAAATGAGGAACAGTAAATTATTTCCTCCATGGTTGAATGGGCAACGTCGTTACTCGTGGATTATCCTTCTGATTTGACGAGAGCATTTGTGCTCTCTGGGCTCATGATTGTTGCCTGCCACTGAAACATGTTATCATCAAGGAACTTCATGATCTCGGACGTGATCCTCCCTCATCCTGCTCTGCTGGACCTCAGGGTGATAACATGTTTCAGTGGCAGGCAACAATCATGAGCCCAGAGCGCACAAACGCTCTCATCAAATCAGAAGGATAATCCACGAGTAACAACGTTTCCCATTCAACCATGGAGGAAATAAATACCTCACATCAAGTGCTTAAAACTCCTTCAATTATCCCTCTTAGTTTGCCAGGATCCAATTCAAACTACCTCGACTGGGCTATGATACTCAGGATCCACTTTCAAGCCTCAGGACTTGGCTATCTAATCAGCAACGATCCTCAAAAACCGAATCAAGAAACAATAACTTGAGACAACCTTGCCGTATGCTCCGTCATATCAAGATCAATAACTTCATCAAACTTTCAGTTCATACGCAAACACAATGAAAGCACCGTTGGTATGTGGAATGCCTTGAGAGACGCACACCAGGATAATTTTTCTGGGGGAAGAATGTACTGGTTGCAAAAACTGCTTCTCACAAGATTAAACAACAAAGAAATGACCACCCATCTTTCCAAAATCATATCTTATGGAGAAAACTATCTTCCCTGATCACAACCAAAAATCATCTCACCACCAATGATATTCAATCGACCGCTATCCTTCTCTCCTTGCCTAATGACTGGTTGAGCTGCATATCCAGCATGATGAACAAAGAATCCATACCGTCTGAAAAACTCATTGCAGCTCTTAAAAAAGAAAATCTTTGTCATAAAACCAGAAACAAAGATGCCTTGGCTAACTCAGTGAAATTGTATCAACCTAAAGGATCAACTGTCCAAAATCAAACAACTGAGAACAGACCACATAAAAATTACTTCTGCACTCATTGTAATGTTGAAGGACACTCTTTCTCTAGGTGCACAGAGGTACAAAAGCTCCTACAGCAACCAAAAAGAAACAAAAACAAGTCCAAAAACAAATCAGGAACAAACAAACCAAAGTCCTCAAACGCGAATCTGAGCAAAAAAGACTCTCACAAAATTGACTCTGACTCAGACAATTTTTCAGACTCCCAAGTTATCATATACGCTGTTTTGGCCGCTATATGCAACTCAACAAACTTCATCACCAATCCTCAAAGAGATTTCAATCTTGACTCTGGATGTTCAGTTTTGATGACTCCTTACAGCGACCAGGTCAAAGAGAAAATCTCTGACAGCACAGTTATCCAACTCACAGACGGATCAACAATTTCATTGAACAAAAAAGGAATAATCCCATTTTGATTTGGACATCTGAAGTCTCTGGTTGCTCCGGATCTCCATGATCCTCTGCTCTCCATATCCAACATCTGCGACGCAGGACTGAAAGTGGTTTTCCAGAAGAACAGTTGCAAAATATTCAACAAGTCAGTGTCAAATATAAAAATCAAACCTCTCCAAACCGGATACAGAAAAGATAATCTATACTATCTGTTGCAAGTCAATGTAAGCTGTGAAGAATCAAACCACTCAAGTATTGTTCAAACCTCTGACAACAGTCTTTTTGGTTATCACTCTAGGATATCACATCTCAATCTGAAGTCACTCCATAAATACCTCAAATTGCATGGAATAAAACCTCACCCAATGAACAAGAAGGAATTCCAACAATGTACCACATGCATTCAATCAAAAATGACACGAAGGCCATTTCACTCCCGCTTGAGTTATTCGTCAACGAAACCTGGTGAACTCATTCACTCAGACGTTTGCAGTTTTGAAACTGTCTCGAGAGAAGGTTACAAGTATTTTGTCACTTTCATCAATGATTGCTCAAAAGCGCTTTTTGCCTATCCAATTTGACTTAAATCCAATGTTCTACAATCCACTCAATCTTTCATTGCCTTTTTTGAAAACAAATTCAACTCAAGAATCATCTCTTTAAAATCAGATAATGGAGGTGAATACCTCAATCAACCCATAAAAGATCTTCTCTCCTCAAAGGGAATCTCACACAAACCAGGACCGCCCCACTCACCACAACTCAATGGAGTTGCCAAAAGGTCAAATCGAACCATCTCAAACTTAATTCAATGCTCACTTCTTTCATCAAATCTTCCCAAATCTTTCTGGGAAGATACGCTCCACCACATTCTCTTCTCCTTCAACTCCTATCCGTGCAAAACACCACTTGGATTTGTCTTGCCAAACTCTATCCTCAAATCCACCAACATCAATCCGAAACATCTTCATCCATTCGGATGCCTTGTGTGGTACAAAATCCCCAAGGCAAACCAAAATAAACTAGACCAGAAAGGTCGACCTTCCGTTTTTCTATCCTATCTGCTTTATCACTCAGGTTTCCATCTGTTTGATCTGACTACAAAAAAAATTGTCAAATCTCGTGACTGCCTTTTCAATGATTCTTCCTTTCCATACGGGCGTTATTTCATTTCCAACGATACTCAAACTTCCATTCCCGTAGAGTTGCCGTGGCCTGATCTTTCCTCACAACCATCCAAGACTTCTTTACAACCACCCAAGACTACGCCTCCCCCTTCCCCCGCCCCTGCCCCCATCTCTTCCTCTTCTCTTCCCCCTAATCACTTACCACTCTCCTTTCCCTCTGATCCGATTCCACCTAGTTCCCATCCCTCATCTCCCTCAGTTCCTTTCCCTCAGCCTTTCCAGTCGTCAAGTCCCGTTTCATCTGCTGATTCAGACCTTCCTCCTCCTTTCTGCCTCACACTGCCTGCAACTTCTCCTCCATCCCCTGACTCCCCTCTACCTCCTTCCCCCCCCCCAGCCTCCTGCTTGTTCTCCTCTGCTCCCGCCTGCCCCGCGTTGCTCCTCTTGTCTCTCTTGTACCCCCTCCCGTTATGGCAACTTCTCCCGTCACGCCTCAGTTAAGGATGATCTCACTGCCCCCACAAACTGGAAACAGCTTCTCTGATCTCCTCATTGTTGCCGCTGGATTGCATCCGCTCAGGAAGAGATTTTGTCTCTTCACGGCATGAACACATGGACCCTTGTGCCCCCCCCCAAAGGGCGCAGGATCATTTGCAGCAAGTGGGTCTTCAAGGTGAAGAGACGCCCCAATGGTTCTATCATCAAGCTGAAGGCCAGGCTTGTCGCCATGGGATATTCTCAAATTTTGGGTCTGAATTTCCCCGAGGTCTTCGCCCCGACTCTACAACTTGAGAGGTTGCGTCTACTGCTCAGCCTGCTGGGTCACAAAGGTTGGGTAGGCCTTCAACTTGATTTCAAAACAGCCTTCCTCAACGGCCATTTGGATGAGCCCATCTTCATGTCTCAACTGCCTGGTTTTGAAGATCCAAGTCATCCAGTGTCAGCTTGCTACTATTGCAGAGCAAGCTGCAAAAGAAACTAAAATAACATAAAAATAATAATAATACAACTAACCTAAGAAGGAGTAGGAAAACCATAAATATTATTACAGAAATGGATTCTCCATCCAAAATTAGGTAGGGTCACTCACTGACCCCACCCTTGAAATCCAACTCCTTATACTTTTAAATAATTAAAGAAAAAAGAACCAAAATACTACGGCTCCAGTATTGAACTTTATGGCCAATTAAATATTTCACACACATTGTCACGTATAGGTTTCACACCTAAAATTCAGTCAGAATTGAGGTGTTGTGTATATTTTAGGAGTTACGGGCGGAAATGTGTTTTGTCACAATTCCCGCACGCAGCCGCGGCAGCCACAGCACCCGCGCGCAGCTGAGATACAGCCGTGTCAACCCGTCAGGGTCGTGTACGCAGCCCCGGGCCTCTGACAAGTACGCAGCCGCGGGACTACGGGCTGACATAGTGACAGGTGGCCCGGGCACCGCGTAAACAGGCTACAACACACACGGGAACTTGTTACATATGTAATAAAGGTTCCTGTGGATAGTAGACTGTCTAAATATACATAATATTATATAAAAATACCTAAATATTCTTTAAACATATTTTTTATTTAATATAATGCAAAGAATCAAGAATGTCGAAAATAAGACAATGACAGCTTCAAAAAATATATTAAAATACTTTAATATACTTTTATGAGAATTACTATACATTAAAATCTTTGTGACATACTAAGGAAGATAATGATGTAATAATATTACATGAATTCTTATGACTTATATTTTTAAGTAATTATCTTAACAAATCAACTGGAACTTGTAGATAAAGAGTAAAAACAATATTATGACCTTTTACTCCAGTTATATGATACATAATGAGAACTTACCTGACATCAAAATGTCCGTAGAGATGTCTAATAATATAATTATTATATTACAGGGAACATATACCAAGGATAATTAATTAAATAATACATAAATAGGACAGATTAGTGTTATTCACACGTCCTAATGTCCATTATAAGGTAGAATAATTCCCATACCCTGAGGAATTAGATGCTACCCGGGCTATAGCACCAAGGGCACATGACAGGCTACCCCTGGTTACCCTGCTAGCCTTAGTTTCCGTCCTTTTGAGCACCTACAACCCTCAGAAGGACCATATTGGGACCCCAAAAACTATAAAAACAGAGCTCTTTTGAGGATGTTGTTGGGCAGAGACCCAGTAAAATTCATATCCAGACGCCGTGCCAAGGTAATCAAATACCTATAAGAGATAAGTAAGTGATTTATGGCAATTTCTGATCAGTAATATCCGTCCTCAAACCTCTTTTTATCAATTAAAACTGCTTAACAACCTTATAACCCCAGTATACAGGTTTAACCCTTCAGTACACGTCCCAAAAAGATACCCAAAGGATTTAATAATATAACAGTGAGTCTTATTATCCTTTCTCTGTCGTGGTAGCTTGGCTACAAGGCCCTACCACTCCATTGTATATTTCATATACATATTATCTTTGGGTATAATAATCTTTAAACTAAAGAACCTAAAGTAACCAGGACCATGTGTTTTCATACTGAAATCCCTGAAGAGAGGTGTTAAAGATCCCCAATATAATTGTGGCCCCTCTATAAATATTTAATAATCAATTTTGATTCAAACAATAAACAATAACCAAACCATTTGACCTTGCAATAAGCTTAATCCAAGTATTCTACAGATTTTTGCTGCATTTATTAAATAATATATTTATTATTTACAATATCACCTCTGGTAGCTAAAGGATAGCAAGGGTCTTGGCATCCAGGAGGCTGGCAATTGGGGGTCTGGTCGGGAAATATTCCATTTTATTATATTTAATACCTTGGACCAGACATTTTCACAAAAAAGTAAAATCAAAGATAAATTTATCTGAATTTATAACCGTGATTTATTATTAAATTCTTTGGCAGTGGATTTAAAAACCAATGCAGAATTAATAATCTATTATCTAAATCTTTTAAATATAAGAAAAGAAGAATACGTTAAAAGTTATAAACCTACTGGTTGGAAAGCTTTAACTCCAGCTGAGAAACTTAATATTTCTTCTGCACGCAAACACCTAGATAAACTCCTTAAACAAGAAGATCTTGAAAGGCGTATCAATTTTCAGGCTCTATTAAGACATATTGGGACCCCAAAAACTATAAAAACAGAGCTCTTTTGAGGATGTTGTTGGGCAGAGACCCAGTAATATTCATATCCAGACGCCGTCCCAAGTTAATCAAATACCTATAAGAGATAAGTAAGTGATTTATGGCAATGTCTGATCAGTAATATCCGTCCTCAAAGCTCTTTTTATCAATTAAAACTGCTGAACAACCTTATAACCCCAGTATACAGGTTTAACCCTTCAGTACACGTCCCAAACAGATACCCAAAGGATTTAATAATATACCAGTGAGTCTTATTATCCTTTCTCTGTCGTGGTAGCTTGGCTACAAGGCCCTACCACTCCATTGTGTATTTCATATACATATTATCTTTGGGTATAATAATCTTTAAACTAAAGAACCTAAAGTAACCAGGACCACGTGTTTTCATACTGAAATCCCTGAAGAGAGGTGTTAAAGATCCTAAATATAATTGTGGCCCCTCTATAAATATTTAATAATCAATTTTGATTCAAAACAATAAACAATAACCAAACCATTTGACCTTGCAATAAGCTTAATCCAAGTATTCTACAGATTTTTGCTGCATTTATTAAATAGTATATTTATTATTTAAAATATCACCTCTGGTAGCTAAAGGATAGAAAGGGTCTTGGCATCCAGGAGGCTGACATTCAGACTGGGTCTGCAAGGTTACCAGAGCAATATACGGGCTGAAGCAATCCTCCCGTCAATGGAACTCCAAGCTCAACACCTCCCTTCTATTTTATGGTCTCTCCCGCTTGTTGTACAATCCCTCCCTCTACTACAAGCTCGATAGCAACACTCTTATTGGGGCTGTCACCGCCCACATTGATGACCTTACCATTGTTGGCACGTCCTCATTTGTCACCACCTTTGTGAGCGCAATCAGCAAACGCTTTGAGGTTGGCTCAGACAAGGATCTATCCCTCTTCCTATCCATCTCTATTACCCGCGACCTTTGAAATAGGTCAGTTTCCATTTCACAAAGCCACTTCATCTCCTTGGTTGTGGACTCCTTTCTCCCTGGAACTCCTGCCACGGCCCGGACTCCCACCAATGTCCATTTCAAAGATTTGTCTCCTTGTGCTGCAAACTCTCCTCCCTCTCCGGCCCATTACAACCAGCTCATAGGTTCCCTTCTATGGGTATCTCAATGCACCCAACCGGATATTGCCTTCCCGGTCAACCGCCTCTCCCAGTTCCTCACCAATCCCTTGCTCGACCACTGGAACGCTGCGCTCCAAATTCTTTGCTATCTCCACACGACCCGCAATCACCGTCTCACACTTGGAAGTCCCTCCATTCACCTATCTGGCTAAAGCGACTCTGACTGGGCCAAAGACAAGGAGGATAGAAAATCCACCTCGGGCCATACATTCCGCTTGGGCTGCGGGGCAATCTCGTGGAAATCCAAGAAGCAACCTACTGTATCCCTCTCCAGCACCAAAGCAGAATATAAAGCCCTCTCCAACTGGTGCAAGGAGGGTCTCTGGCTTTGCAACATTCTGGTTGAGTTGCGTCTGAGAGATGATTACCCGGTTCCTTTACTCGTTGACAACGCAGGTGCCGAGGCTCTCGCCAAAAATCCGGCACACCACACGCGAACCAAACATATCAATGCCCGCCACCATTTCATTCGCAAATGCGTTTCAAAAGGAGTCTTCACCGTAGGTCATGTTGCTACTAAGGACATGCTAGCGGATATGCTAACCAAGCCTCTATCCCATGTCCTCCTTGAATCCCATCAACAAATTTTTGGTCTCTTGGGCTATGGTTAGCAAGGGGGGGTGTTGGAATACCCTCCCATCTTTCTTTTCTTTTCATTCATTTCATCCAATCATGTCCTGTGCTTCTCCCTATTCTATTCTTTCCTATCTTCTATAAGTATACCTTATTTATAATCTGACCTCACCTACAACCAACTGTCACCTGCGCGCTCTCAACCATCTCTTACTTACAGTTCACACAATCTCACACTTACATGTCACAGTTCCAATCCGTTGTACGCTACCTGAGGACAGATTGTGGAGCCAGACAGGAGGTTTCTTTCCTCATCCTTCTGTCTGTCTTCCAATCTGCATATCCTCAGGTAAGCAAAGTGTTCTTTCTTTCTTTTTCTTCTTTATTCATCACAATTCCTTTCCTTTTGGTACTGTTATCATCTCATCTGATTCTGATATGAAATACATCCTTCTGTCTGTCTTCCAATCTGCATATCCTCAGTCTGCGTATCCTGAGACTCTAACATGCTCCGCATGTTATATCACATTCCAACCAGAGATTGAGTTCCTTGGAGTTTGGAGCTCAGGTGAGTGAGTTTAAAGGAAGACTGAATGAATTAAAATTAACTAATCTAATGAAATTGTTGCCTTTTGTAGTATTGATGAGGTTCCGTAGATATACAACTAATACACCACCACCACAACCATATTTTGGACCATTGGACAAATTACAGGAAAATAAGATCGGAGCCAAAGTGGAAGGCAAGGAATTGGTCAAAGCAATTCCTGAGGAAACAAGTGGAGAACAGAATGAGATTAAAGGAGGAAAAGGAATGAAACATGAGGAAGTGAATGGAGGAAATTTAGAGGACAGAGAGAACAAGATGGGATGGGATGAAGGAAATTGAACAGAGAGGGATGGAATGGAGGGGAATGGAATGGAAGAGTAAAGAAAAGGAGCTCAAGTGCAAGTTGGGGTACCAGTCAAAACTGATGCAAGATGGTTTAATGGCAATGTTGGAGAGAGTTTGTTGCAAAGTCAAAGGAAAAGAGTTCAGGAAGAACTCTTGGAGGATGATGAATTGAATGTCAGACCAAAGAGGGCTTGTACCGCACAGTGCAAGGAGAGCTTTTGGAAGGTTTTGGTTGCACAATTTCTTGTGTTGCAATGGATGTCAGTGTTAATAAATGATGAAGATCTTGAAAAATTTAAATTGATGGGAAGGGAGTTGAGTGAGAATTGGGAAGAAGTGGAGAAGGAAATAAAGGAACATTTATAATTTAATATATATTGTTTATTTATTTCACTATTTTTCTAATTATTATTATTAAAGGTTTTTTTCTATTTTTTTTTGAGAAATGAAAAGGGTTATGTTAACAGGATAAGGGAAGAAATAATAGAAACATATAAAGTTATAATTTGTTATCAAAGTGAGGAAGTTAATTTTTAAGAAACAAAATGAGATAGGATGGAATGGAATGGGAGGATAGAATTGACTGGGATTGAATGAGATGAAATAAAATGGAAATGTAGAATGGAATGGGGTTGTATGGATATAATTAAGCTTGAAAAGTTCTGCAAGGATATTCTGCATGAAAGTCTTGGACCAAGTTGGGAGAGTTGCAAAGGTGATTTGTTGGTGCCCAAGAGGTGCAAGCTTTTTTGGAATGCAAACCAGTCCATTTGACAATTTATTGAAGTTTCCCTTTGCATAAACAGGAATCCAGAATACAGCTTGCTTCCCACTCTAAATGATCTTGACATTGAATGTTTCAGGAGAGGGATGATTCTTGCCCGGGTATAGGAATCCAGCTGGCTCTAGGAGAGACACATGAAAGTAAGGGTGGATACCTTTAAATTTTTCAGGTCAAGAAAGTTTGAAAATGTTTGGAGAGATGAATGATTCAACTTTGAAGGGGCCAAGTTTTCTTTTAGAGAGTTTTTGGGTTGGGAAATTACTGAAAATTGTTAAGAGGTTGAATTGATATTACTGAAAACTGGGAACTACAGTCACACACAGAAGGGATGAAACATCAGGACAAGAAGGATGAGCATAAAGACAAGCTCAGATAAGAAAGACTTCTACAAACATCAGGCATTGAAAGATGAGTGTTGACTGAGGAGATGGCTGATGGAGGTGTAGCACGGATGTGGTCTTGGAGAAGCAGTTGAAAGATGAAGGAAATCAGAGCACAATTGGAGTGACGCCAGTGAGGAGATGTTGACAGTGTAGGGCTGAACAGATCTTGAGTCAATACAAGAATGAGAAAATAAAATAAGGATTCATGAAAAGGAAGAACATCTCACCGGGCATGAAGGCAAAGTATGAGGATCTTAATCAAGGGTGGTTTGGGAAGAATGAAAGGATAAGAGATGTAAGATTGAGTCAAAGGAAAAAGTGCGATTAGAATGATATGGAAAGTAAGGTTTGACCAGTCTACGATGAGGCTGATGGTTTGAAGGTCTATTGTTATTCGTGAAGAAGAACTGAAGACAAGATTGAACTAGTACAATTCATGAAACTGAGCGGTTATTTCAAATACCTCAAATCCTGCTCTAGATCCAGATGACCATGAAACAGAAATAGAGTGTCTTCACCCCAAGAGGTTGCAGGGATTAGATGAGAACCGCTGAAGACTTAAGATCCCTCCATGCCCGTAGAGATGTTGCAACTGATATGAAGAAAGGAAAGTGAAGGAAAAGACAAACAAAACAAACAAAACAAAAAAATGAAACGAAATCAAGATAAAATAGAAATCATTGAGAAGAAGTATGAATGAAAGGGAAAAGAAGAGCAATGCTTTGAGCAGAGACAGCTTTGGTTAGGGAATCCGCCGGCATGTGGGAAGACTTAATGAGTTTAATTTTGATTCTATTGTCGCTAAGTTCGTCCCTCATCCCTTTGGTTTTTAAGTCCAAGTGTCTCGTCTTCAAGTTTGATCCAAATTTACGGATCTTGTCGTCTAAACCGCTGTTATCAATACTTAAAGGAAGAGTTTTAATCGTCAGAGAGAAAACTTCTTCCATGAGAGCTTTGATCCACGTGGCTTCATGGAAAGAGTCCACAAGAGCGTTCAATTTGGCATCAGTTGACGACCAAGTGATGCTCTTTTGCTTGCAACTGTTCCATGAGACCAGGCTGCCATATGCTACGCATAGATAGCCAGTTTGAGATTTCCTTGTGTTAGGGTCATCGGCCCAGGAAGCGTCTGAAAAAGTTTCAAGGATGCCGGCACAAGGACTGTAAGTGAGCTCAAGTTTGTAGTGTTGGGTGGCCTTTAAATATTTCCAGGTCTTTTTGAGTCCGTTCCAGTGGGTAAGTCCGGGCTTGACATTGAATCGAGCAAGACTTGAGACTGCAAAACTGACGTCGGGCCTGGTGTAACATGCAATGTGGTTGAGTGACCCAATGGCGGCGCGGTAATTAATGTTTAATGCCCTGAAAGCTTCGTGATCTTCATCAGAGGCGGGTTTGAGTTGAAGGCTGCGTGTGAGTGGAGTTGATGAGCCTTTTGAGCTGCTAAGTCCTAGCTCCTTGAGACCGTGTTGGATATGATTTGGTTGGCAGAGAAGTATTTTATTGTTTGCGACTTCTATCTTCATTCCAAGGATTGTATTTGGGTCCTGACAAGAAGACCCTTTGAATTTTTCCAAGAATTTCTGTTCAAATCCCTGACCATCACCCACGAGAATCAGATTGTCAACATGAAAGAACAGCCTCGATTTCCCATCTTTTGATAAGTATAGGCATGGATCACAGGACGATTTGTAGAATCCGATTTCCTTAAACCAGTTCGTGAGTGTTTCGTACCAATTCTTGGGGGACTGTTTCAGTCCGTACAGGGATTTCTTTAATCTGAGAAATTTTGACGGTCGGCTTGAGCCTTTTGGAGTTCAAATAATAACTTCCTCCTCAATGGGCGAGTGCAAGAATGCACTTTTTACATCAAATTGACGGACCTTTTGTGCGGATTCGAGAGCATAAACCAAAAGGAGACGGAGCGTGGACGGCTTTCCTGTCGGAGCGAAGGTGTTGAAGTAGTCTAGGACCTCAATTTGTTTAAAGCCTTGTACACAGAGGCGCGCCTTGTATTTGATCAGATCCCCATGGCAATTTTCTTTCAGTTTGTAGATACACGTAGTCCGGAGTGGATTCAATGGTTCTGGTCCGTCGTAATCTTCCCAGACATTGAAGGATTCTATTGACGCAAGTTCATTTTCCATTGCGGCGATCCATTTTCTGTTCTCTTTGCATCGAACAGCATCCTTGTAGCTTCTAGGCTCATAATAATGAAAGAAGCCATATCGTCGAGGTGGTCAAATGGCAGAACAATCCCTGAGTGTTTGAGTGGGTTGAATCGGTGGTGGAGACACCCAAGGTTGAGAGGGTGGAGAAGAGGCCACTAAATCATCATTGATACCTTCGGATCCTTTGGATTCAGATGAGTCCTGATCTGGTGATGATCTTTCCTCTGAGTTTGAGAGAGATTCATCTTCAGACGTCGACCTGTACTCGGTAAACGCTGGCTTGTCCCTCGTTGCTTTGTCGACCACACGAGACTGATTATTGATTTGAGGTTCTGATGGTTTGCTGGTGGTGACTGTATTGTCAGATGAGATTGACAAGATTGAGTGTAAAGGATTTGACATCTTCAGGAATTTAACATGTTTCGAAGAAATGATTGATTGCAATTTAGTCAGGATACGATATGAGCGGAGAATGGGATTGAAGCCTACTAAGATTCCCTCCTCCCCTTTTTACTGGAATTTGTGACCTTTTTTGCGACGATTGAGTAGGTAAACACATGGACTACCTATTGGTTTCAGATAGGAGGCTGGAAGATGGAAGCCGTGTATACAAAACCAAGGCGAATCTGGATGATTGTCCCTAGGATTTGATTGAGCATCAATGTGCTCGATTTGATGATCTTGTGCCACAAATTGGCTGGTAGTTGAGCATCCTTTAGGATTGTTCGTGTGGATTTGATTATGGTTCTGTTGGCCCGTTCAGCCTTGCCGTTGTGCTCGGGATGGTAAGGTTCGGAGATGACTTGCTTGATATGATTTCAATTGTAGAACGCTTGCAGTTTCTGATTAACAAATTCAGAGCCACCGTCGGAGAAAATTTTGGTTGGATAGTAGCCTCGACGACGACGTTCTTTTTCTACCAGATCAATGATGACATCAGAAGTCTTGTCCTTTGAGCTCAACGGGAAGGATCCAATATAGCCAGACGCACTGTCTACTAAGGTGAGAAAGAATCTGTGGCCCCCCTTCGATAATGGTTTGAGGGGACCTACAAGGTCCAAATGAATTTGTTCAAATACGTTGGTTGCCCTTGTCAAGGTTTCTTTGAATGGCGCTTTCGTTATCTTGCTTGTAACGCATTGTATACATTCAAAATTGCGTTTTGCAGCAGATGGAATGTGTTTTGTCATTGATTCAAGTCTTGAGATGGAGGCGTGTCCGTGATTACGATGAATTTCAAAAAGTTCTTCCTCAGCGGTCCAGGCTAGATTAGCATGTTGGCCAGAGATTCTGGATCAATTGAATTGTGGAGTTTTGAGAGTATAAAGATTATTGATTATCTTTCCACAAAATACCTTGAGATTATCCTTTACCACAGAGAATTGATTCTTGCAGGCTTGAAGCGTGCACCCAGATTGATTCAGTGCACCAGCACTTATTAGATTAATCTTCAAGCTAGGTACGTAGAACACATTGGATAATTCAAGAGTGAAGTTCCCCCATAAAAGTTCAACAGTGCCTCGTCCCTTAATTTCAAGTTTGGCTCCTTCTTTCCTGGTTTTAATTGACTGCTTGGTGTGCAGTGCCATCTCCTTGAAGTAACAACTGTTGTTGATCATGTGGACCAAGGCTCCACTGTCGAGAATAAACTTGGATTGAAGGTCCCCGTGATCAATCCATGTTGACAGAAGGGCAAGATAGTGTGCGACAGGATTGGATTTTGACTGGTTCTTCCTGGCTTTCCATTTGGCTTGCTCCTCCTTCCACCAATCTGGAGCAACTTCGGGATGTAAATGCCAGCAATTTTCTGCTGAGTGGTGTTTATCTTGCCTTGGATTGTGATGACCTTCCGTGAACCTCTTAATTTCACCTTGTTTGTTAGGAATCGATGGTTTCAAACTGACCAGAGCCACTTCGGTCCTGGAGTTTTGATTATCTTGAGTGATTTGTGCCTTAGCTTCATTATTGAGTTGGTTTAGATGGTTGAAAACATAGTCGACAGTCATCTCCTTATCCGTGTGCATGATTTGTTGTTTGAAGTCCTTCATAGCTTCAGGAAATTTGAACAAGAGTAGGTAGGCTAGGATATCATTCGGCAGAGAAATACCGACTTCGGACATTTTCTTGAGAATGACTTTGGCTTTGGTGATGAAATTTTTGATGTCCTCAGGTATGAATTGTAGATACAAGAATTTGTTAAAAATCCTAGCACAATTTGAGGCTTGTGAAGACGCATATTTGTCAATGATGGATTTCCACAGTAGTTTTGCTGAGTTTTTGTTCTGAGGGGTAACTATGTTATCATGCGTGGAAGCTTCGAGTCTAGAGATGATCAAGAGTTTGATTTTGTTGTGTACCTCATGGTCAAGAACGGAGTCTTCGTCATTGATAGCTCTCGAGCATCCTCGTACGTCCAATATTGCGTCCATCTTATCCTTCCATACGCCATAATTGTCCTTGCTGAGTCTAGGTATTGTATTGAGGGCGGTTTTCAGCATAGCCTGCCAAAATCCTTCGGAGATCAAGCCAGTGGTCATTTCCCAGTTATTCAGTTTTGATTTGAAACCAAGAGAGGTTAATCATGGTAGAGTCGTTTGTCGATTCGGCTTTTAACCGTGTTAAGAGGTTGAATTGATATTACTGAAAACTGGGAACTACAGTCACACACAGAAGGGATGAAACATCAGGACAAGAAGGATGAGCATAAAGACAAGCTCAGATAAGAAAGACTTCTACAAACATCAGGCATTGAAAGATGAGTGTTGACTGAGGAGATGGCTGATGGAGGTGTAGCACGGATGTGGTCTTGGAGAAGCAGTTGAAAGATGAAGGAAATCAGAGCACAATTGGAGTGACGCCGGTGAGGAGATGTTGACAGTGTAGGGCTGAACAGATCTTGAGTCAATACAAGAATGAGAAAAGAAAATAAGGATTCATGAAAAGGAAGAACATCTCACCGGGCATGAAGGCAAAGTACAAGGATCTTAATCAAGGGTGGTTTGGGAAGAATGAAAGGATAAGAGATGTAAGATTGAGTCAAAGGAAAAAGTGCAATTAGAATGATATGGAAAGTAAGGTTTGACCAGTCTACGATGAGGCTGATGGTTTGAATGTCTATTGTGATTCGTGAAGAAGAACTGAAGACAAGATTGAACTAGTACGATTCATGAAACTGAGCGGTTATTTCAAATACCTCAAATCCTGCTCTAGATCCAGATGACCATGAAACAGAAATAGAGTGTCTTCACCCCACGAGGTTGCGGGGATTAGTTGAGAACCGCTGAAGACTTAAAAAAAATGTTGCAAGCATTGAGCCATACCTGATATCCTACTGCAAAGGTTGTTGCCATAGTGCAAGGTTGGTCTGCTTGCTCCTTGTAGTGCTGGTTTGCTGCTTCAAGGTTGGATGGGAGTTGAAATTGAAGAGATTGGATGTGAGTAAGATAATTGGTAGCAGGTTGAGAAGTTTCTATGTAAATGTAAGCAAACTTTGGGTTTCTACCATAAAGAGTCTGGAACAGTGACTTTTTGGTGGAAAAATGAGTGGAATTGTTGTAGGAAAATTTGGCTAATGGGAGCCACTGCAACCAGTTTTCCTGTTGATAGGAGCTATAAATTCAAAGATACTGTTCAAGAATCTTATTAAATTTCTTTGTTTGCCCATCTGTTTCCAGGTGGTAAGCCATTGATAAGTTGAAAGTGATCTTCAAATTCTGGCATAGCAAGGTCCAAAAGCTAGAGGCAAACAAGGACCTAAAATCACTAAATATATTATCAGGGAGGCCATTTTTCAAAAATACACATTCTATGAATAAATTAGCTAGGTCTGGGGAAGAGGCCTTCACAGTAATGCAGGGAAATAAAGCCATCTTCAAGAAGCAATCTACTTCTACTAAAATAGCATCATAACCACTAGAAATAGGTAATTGAGAAATTAAATAAATTGAAAAAAGTTGAAAGGAATATGCGGGATAGGAAGTGGCTGGAGAATCCCATACTTCTTTTGTTTTGACAAATTGTTAAAATTGCAATAATAGCATGGACTAACATAGTCTTTTACTTCTTTGGTCATACCAGGCCAATAGAATTCTTGGGCAATCAATTGGTAGTTTTTATCCTGTCCATGATGACCAGCAAGGGGAGAGTTGTTCCAAGACTAAAAGATTTAAAAATTAATGAAAGGATTATCAGGTACTATTATACAATCTTTATAGACTTAATAGCCATTTTTGTTGATACTTTAATCACTATCTATTAAATTTTGATCTCTTGAAATGTTTGTTACACTCAGGATTTTCATGTTGAGATTGTCAAAGTTTGGAAGCTTTTTATTGGAGGTGGTTGATGATTGAACTGAGTTGGGTAGACTGATTGGAGAAGAGTGTCCTAATGTTTTCAGGATTGTTATTGGAAAAGGTTCTCCCCCCCCCTGGGTAAAATTCTTCCCAAAATGATAAAGCATCAGGGACTACTGCTTGTTTTCTTTGGCGGTACGTGATTTTAAATTTGAACTTGGAGAGGTATTTGGAGCAAGGTGCCTGTCTGCATGTAAGGACTTTTGACCTCATGAAGTATTTCAAAAAATTTTGATCAGTTAAGAACTCAAAGGGTTCAATAAGACTCAAAGGTTATGAACACCATTTCTTCAATCAATAAAAAATTTCAAGAAGTTTATTTTCATGAATCTTTTAATTAAGCTCAGCATCCAGCAGTTTGCAAGGATCAAAGGCTATGGGATAAAAAACAGAGGAAGAAGAAGAAAGCTGAAAGATTAATCCTGCAATTGCATAGTTGCTTTTGTCTGTTTACACAATAGTGCAAGCTAGCTTGTTAAAATGAGATATTATTAGACAAGTGGTAAAGGCCTTCTTTAGAGCTTCAAACTCTAAGGCATTTTTTACATTGAAAAAAGCATGAGGGTATTTTTGAAGAAGATTATTAAGATTAATGTTTTTCTTGGTGCAATTCTCAATAAACCTCCTGGAAAATTACTAAATCCAAGAAAAGTTGAAGGGATTGGACTGGAGAAGTTTCAAGCCAGTCCAATATGTGTTGAATTTTGGCTGGGTCTATCAATAGTCCTTGCTGCAAGACAATGACACCTAAAAAATGGAGGGAATGAGGATGAAATTTGAACTGAGAGGGTTTTGAAAACAGGTTATTTTTCAAATTTTCCACAGAACCTCTTGGAATTGTGCAATGTGATCCTGGCTAGATTTTTAGTAGAAAATTATATCATCAAGATACACCACAAGGTATTTCTCTACAAGGTAAGAAAAAATATCATTGAAAAATTGTTTAAAATTAGAAGGGGTGTTGAAGAGGCCAAAGGCATGAGGGTATAATCATAACTGCTGTCAGCTTGCTAATATGTACAGAGCAACCTGTCAAAGTAACAAAAATACAAAATAAAAATAAATAAATAAATAAAACATCAAAAAAGAGTATGAAATCCATAAATATTATTTCAGAAATGGATTCCCAACCCAAAATAAGGTAGGGTCACTCACTGACCCCACCCTTGAAATATCACTCCTTCATACTTTAAATAATTGAATAAAAATTGACCAAAAGGTCACGGCACCAATATGCACCCTTTGGAAAATTTATTATTTCACACATATTTTCACATATAGGTTTCACACCTAAAATTCAGTCAGAATTGAGGTGTTGTGTATATTTTAGGAGTTACACACAGAAATGTGTTATGTCACAATTACCGCGCGCAGCCCCGCTTCCATATACAACCCCTATGCATCAACCTCCTGCGTACAGAAGTCCCGCGTGCAGCCAATTTTTCCACGCATGCAGTGGATCCTACCCCCCGCACATCTGAATGGACTGATCCCCGCATCAGGATCTGTGGTGACAAATCTGGCAGCAGGTACCGCTCACAGGAGCTAAAACCTAGTTAGTTTTACCTGGTATATTTAATAAGGTGACATATGCATTGTAAATGGTCTAAAAACAGTAAATCCTACATTGAAAATATTCTATAATTAATTGAAAAATATTTTAAATAATAAATCAAATATTGAAGGTTACCACAAAACAGACAGATCCTGATCTTTGAAGACCACAAAGCACTAAAAAGAGTGGCTGTAAAATTATCAGAACTAACTATGTGCTCATCTGATCATGGAAAATCAATGAATATCCACATCTGTCTACTTTAAACCAATATCAATAGTACAAATGAAGGATAAGTGCAGAATGATCAGAATTATGCCATTAAAAGATTAACAGATCCTGTGGCTAAAATAGTACAGAAATCCAGCATATCTGAGGGCAGATGATCAACAGCACCAAGTGGACGTGCTAAAATTTTTCTGACTGGCCTACCAGCCTCATACCATGAGCATAACCCTCTCTACGTGCCCTGAGAAGCTCATCATCACCCCAAAAGGTATTTATATTGACCTCTTTTGATCCATTTTTCCCCATCAGTTTACCAGGAATTATTATTATCAATCAGACACTGTGTAATTGTTGATCAAGTGCTTATAAGGAGATAAGCAAGTGATTTATGACTTAGTCTGTAGTATTATTATTATTTCTTAAAACAATCAACCTGATTCATTAAAGTATATTCAAGCAATCAACCCCAACTGCTCTGAAACCCTTTAACTGAATCTTTGCAGGCTTTCTGTGGAATCATTTCTCAGAGTAAGTGTTTTTCCCTTCCTGCCTTGGCCATTGTGCTTTTTTTCCCGGCCATATCAGTGGATAAGTTCTTATAAGGCACCCCATATTCATTCCAAGGTTCTTAAACTGTCTAAGGAGTCCCCTTGAAGAGAGGTTGTCTGTCTGTAAAGATCCCCAGTAGTATAATACTTTGGCCCCTCTTTTTAAAAAATATTGAGAAAATTTTTAACCAAACCAACTAACCCTTGCAACAGCTCTTGAAGTATTTATTATTTGAACTGTTTCAGTGTTTATTTTTGGAATATTATTATTCCAGTATTTTTATCACTCTATGTAGCTAAAGGACTGCAAGTTTCCTGGTATCAGAGAGCTTACAACTTCCAAACCCTGTTCTCATTGCAGTCAAATAATCATGGCCTTTTGCAATGCAAAAAGGTTATAGGAGCCTTGAAGTTCTAACTTTGAGAAATAGAAGCTCCATGGAAGAAAGTGAGGAGTTGCAACATAGGCCGTACTGGGTAGGAATTCTTACGGTGTAAGAATCCAAACAGTTCTGAGCCCCAGGCAGTTCTGTGGAGGGGAAAGGTGCTTTTAGGCTGCCCTCCTAAGAGTTACAATAATATTTAAATTTAACCAGAATAAAGATCCAGAACCTTGTAAATAAGGAATCAATGGAAGGGATGAATTTGATAGTAGTTGGTAGCAATGGAACAACACTATCTGAGGCAAGAAGGTGCAGGAAAATACTTGAACATAATGAGTTAAAGTTTGTTCAGATTTCAATAGAACAAGGCAGTTGTAAGTAACAACACCCACAAGCTAATAACTCTGGTTTTCAGAAGAAGATTATGAAAGATCAACTCAATTCCAAACAACCTCCAGGTTCTCAATGAACCTGCCCAAATCCCTGCACTAAAGCGCTTGAAGGGTACCAGATAAATTTGGGTGGCTATAAAATAAAATCATTTGTTTTATGAATCTCTAGAAGCAATTCATTAAAAAGTTTGAACAAGAATGACCCAACACCTTTCAAGGGACTCAAGAATAGTGTGGCAGAATTTAACTTCAAAGAAATAAAGGGATGTTTAACACTCCAGGTTTCAAGCTTAAAGAAACCTCTTATTCAAACATGAATGGTTCCAGAAGGATGATCAAAAAAAGAATGATCAGATAAGTATGCTCAAAAAAGGGATCAAAGAGTGGTATAAAACAATCAAGAATTCAATCAAATGAATTCTTCTTCAACCAGTAAGGCTATTGGTTGGTCATAACGGATAAGGTCACAGAGGACAGATCAAAGATTTGAGTATGGAGGCTCAAGGATCAAGGGGAAATCAAAAGATATACCCAGGATAAGGATGTTCAGATAAATGGGAAGGGCCCCATGGATTTATTGCTCAGATGTTGATGATATGATGATGATCAATGCATGATAGATGGATAGGATTATTGATTTATGGTGGAGGATAGATTGCCAAAAAGGAAGGGGAAAGCCCCTCCTTTTATGGAAAGAGGCCCTGCAGACTAATTACAAGAGATAACTACAAATGAGAGCCTGGAAAAACATTTTTTTTATGATAAATGCAATGATAAAATTAAGACTTGCAAATGAATGGTATGACATAAAAACTTAAAAGGAAAAAAAAATGAAAGGGGGAAGACAACACAGCGGGCAGAGATGAGCTGCTGGGAGCCGTGCAGAAAATAGAAAAACTGCCTGGATGACCGCGTGATGATTCCAAGATAATTGATGGGGGGAGGAGTTGAAAGTGGCCGCAACAACTGAGGGCTGTTGGCAACGTTATTTGCAAGGAGCGAGTTGGGAGGATGGAGAGGATGGGGATGGTGGATGACCATCTGCAACAGTTTGCATCAATTGGGAAATGAGATGATTGATGAGTACTTGATGAGGGGCGCCAGCAAGTTGGTGAGCAATTGCACCAATGGCCGCAAGCAACAGCTTGCTTCCCCGTCAGATGAGCAAAACGGGGTTAGTCATGAGCTGATGGCTGTTGGTAGTCTTTATGAACTGCCAAATGAAGAGGGGATTGGGATTGATGGGTGTCAGAGAGCTTCAAAGCAACAAACAGTACCAACAGGCGCCAGCCATGTTGATGAAGGGGATTGAGCTAGCAATGGGAAGGATGATTTTGGAAGCAGTATTTGTTTTTGTTTCAGATGCCAATGATGATGAGCCAATGCCAATGATGATGAGCTGGATGAAGATGAGAAGTGGGATAGCTGTCTGTGTGCACACCTGGCCATAAATTTGAGTTTCAAGCACAATGAGGAGGGATTGAGCAGAGGAACTGGGGATTAAAGCGCCTGGAGAGGCCTTCCTAGCCCATTTGGAAAAGGAGGAGTTGAGAGGGTTGAACAAGGAACAGTACCCATATCAACAATTTTTTCTTTTTGTTTTTTTATTGTTTGAAGTTGGATGAAAGAAAGTATAATTTTTTTTCCAGAGGTGTCCCAGATTGGTCACCACACCGGGTTACCTGGTTCAGTTTCCTGTGGTCAACAAAAAGGCAAAAGCTACCATCTTTCTTTGGGACACATAGAAAAGGAAAGGGGGTGTTTGAATTGCTTGGTCAAAGAAATAATTTTGGTTTATTTTTGGCAATTTATTCTTGAAGCGCAATTGATTCTTGCTTCAAGAGAGAGTAGACTGGTCTGGGTGCCGGGGATGGGCCATTAAGTTTTATCCTGTGATCATAAGGACCGGAAGGAGGTAGTTTATCTGCCTTCACAGCTAAAAAGAGGTCTGAGAATTCATGATAAACGAAAGTTAAATACTCTCAAATGATATCTACATCTTTAATCTTATCATGTTTGAGCACCATATTTGAAGTGCTTACACTATTCAAGAGGATTAAGTATCTCAAAATACAACTTTTGGTAGGTGCATGTTTCTCTTTGAAGTAACAAGGAAGAGACAAGTTGCACAAATAAGAAATAAATCCTAAATCTGAAGAATGAATTTGGGAATGAAGGTGAGGATATTGCAAGTCTCCAGGCGGAAAATGTTCATCCAACACAATGAAAGTGTCAGGTAGGCTGCTTAATTCCTGTTTTAAAGAAAGGTTAGTATCCTGGGGTTTCAAGGCTCAAAGGTTAATTAATCCTTCAAGCCAATTCACATTTAGATTCCAGTAAACTAGAATTTTGTGGCCTAGAATGGTATTTTCCATTCCGGGAATATCCAAAAAAAATTAATACCATTTGAAGCTGGGGAAATTGGAAAATGCAAAGGTCCATTTGGCCTTATGGGTAGCCCAAGGAGACAGCTTGGTCGCACTAGTTGCTAAATAAATGGGAAATTTATCTATCTTGGAATGCGTAAGAGTTTTGGAAGTGGCAGAAGATGAACTTATAAAAGAAAAATTAGAACAGGAATCAAGTAAAACAGAATAAGGAGTGTTTTTGGAATGGAAAAGGAAAGATCTTAAACTTGGAGCACCAAGTGACCTTCAAGTGCAAATATTGACTTTTTCTAATTTAGATAATGTGTATTTTTCCTTGAAAGTATCAGAAAAACTACAAGCTAATTTTTTGCCAGTCTAGTTTTGCATAACTATTGAAATCATTTTTTCCTCCAAAATACATACATAACCTCTGTTTTTCCCTCCTTTGCTGTTCCTTGTTCTGGAGCATCCCGTTTTCTTTATGCAGGAACTTTGGATTTTTGCCAAACCCTTTACCCTTTGGGTTGGAGTTAAAAGTTTGATTTATTTTGGAGTGTTTTGGATTATTTAAATTTTGCTTTGAATAGTTGTCTGCCTTTGGGGCCAAAGCTGATGTTACATGGTTGTTTTGTAAAGAGATGTTCTTTTCATGATAGCCATTATCAATCTTAATCAATCAGTTGATTATCTGCTGAAGGGAGGTTTTCTTATGTCCCCCAACTGCAAGCTTTTCAATTAGTCGTGCCGTTAAACCCTTTTGAAAGTGAAATAAAAGTTCTTCCTCATTCCATTGGATGCAAGACTGCAGAGTTCAAAAATGAGAGATATAAATGGAAACCCTACTATTCTCTTTCATACATAGACTATTAAGTTTGTATTTGGCCTTTTCACTTTGTTTGGGTTGCCAGACAGGATGAAAAGTTGTTGCTCAAACTTATCCCAATTTTTTAGAAAGAAGTGGGACTAGTATCTTACAATAGTTTGGGGTACGGTTTGAACCACTGCAAGGCTCTACCTCCTAAGGAGGAAGACACATCAATAAATTTACCTCTGTTGGAGGTGAAGTTGTTGGGATTGTTTGAGAAGATTATTTTAAAAGACCATGAGTAAGATTTAAGTTTATGGGAGTGTTCCCCTGTAAAGTTATCCAGTTGCTTCATTCCCAGAGTACAAAGGCTGGGACCACTTGTGCTAGTTTGCAAGGAATTTTTGTTAAGAGCCTGGATCACAGCAAAGAGGAGGTCCAAGCTTTTGGCCTTGGGGGAACTAGTGTGAACCCTTGATCTAATTCAAGTTGAGGTTTCATCAGAAGAGTGTTTGGAATCTTTGAGTTCCTTGAGAGGATCCACCAGAGCTTGTTGAGAGGCTAGGGGATTGTCAATAGGCTCAAACAAAGGAGATTTAGAAGAAGGGACTTGATGTAGGGGTTTTCCGGCATGTGAAGCACTGGATCTCCCTACCCAATGAATATCATCATTATAAGGGGTGGAGTAAGCATTCCTTGTAAAGCAAGTATTTGACATTGTAAAATGAAATCTACTATAGCTGACAAACTACATTAGAGGATTGAGTCAGTTGATTTAATGTCACACAACCACCCCATGTACTATGGGGAAATCTTGGATGATTGTGAGAAAAAATAAGGAAAATGAGTGCAAGGGATAATTTCAACATAGAAAGGCTAACTGCAAAGTGAAAACTTTGGTTTGGGAGTTCAAAAAACAGAAAGGGGTATTAATTGTTCCAATGGAAGGAAACCAAAGCCAAGCCCAATTTGATGACTGGATTTATTAAAATGCAAGAACATATTAAATTAACTAACTGAGGAGACAATCTTCAGGCAGGTGGCGTAGAATTTATAAGGTAATCTGATGGTGACTAGATACAACCTGATGGATGGCTAACCACAGCTAGGAAGCAATGATGCAATGAATGACAGGAAAGGAATGGGAAAAAATGAAATAACAGTAAAGTAATTTCTAAGGTTGTAGATTAATTGCAAGACAATAGAACATGAGGATACAGAGTAATAATGGATGAGACAGGGAAGGAATGACTTGTGAGAACAATTCAAATTTACAGATATAGCTTATTCAGGGAAAGGAGCTAGTCCATTTGCAAACTTATAAAGTTGATGTGGCTATCTAGGAATGCGTGAAAACTAGTGTGATTGTGTGACCAAGGATGGAAGTCCAAGGGCTGATGATACCCAGGGTAGAAGAGAAAAGCTCAAATGGATGGTTTACTTGGATTAGATTTAACTGCAAATATTTCAAAGTATATACTGAGTTGCCAAGATTGGAAGGTTGTTACCCAAGCCAGAGGTAGTAAGCAGAAGGCACCATTGATTTTGTGCTTTATTTGTGTCACTTTTATAGACTGAGGTAGATGGTACTGAGGAGAGGGAGATTTCAAATTTATGAGGAAAATGGCCCTAAACCATAAAGTGTGACACCTTCAATCCTGCATAAATCATCAAAGAAGAACCCCGTTGATCTTCCTTGCAGATCCCCATTGATCCACATTCTGCCCCTTTGACTGGAGTTTCCAATCTTCCAAACAATTACATATAATCTGCAACCCCCATGCATACCCCATAGCCAAATGCCAGTGTAAAACTCCAAATGGTGCTGGCCGCAGGCAGTTCTGTGGAGGGGAGAGGTTCTTTTTTAGGCTGCCCTCCTGAGTGTTAAAAAAATATTTAAATGTAACAGGAATCAAGGTCCAGAACCTTGTCAACAAGGAATCAATGGGGAAGGGATGATCTCCATAGTAAACAATAGCTACAGAAGACAACACTATCCGAGGCCGCAAAGACAACAGCGGGATGAGACAGAAGCAGGATAATTGGTTGATGATGGGCATCAGCAACAGCAAGATGGCTGTGATTCAGATGAGAGGATGAGTGCAAGAGGGAGAGTGCAAGGGAGGTGGGTTGGTTGAGCGTGTAAGCGGCAATTTCTGATCCTTGGAGGTTGGAGGAGATGATCAATGGATGATTATCATCCTTGATGGGTTGAGGTTGTTGAGGGGAATTGATGCTGAGTGGAGGAGGAGGTTAGCCAACCAAATAAAGATGGTTTGGTTGGGTGATCTGGGTGATCTGGGATGATGGATGAGGATTATCTTGATGGGTCAACAATGATGATTGAGTTTGAGATTGAATGAGATTGGTGGATCATGTATGAGTGAGTTGGGAGATTTTCAGATGATGATTGATTGAGAAAAGGGATATTGAAGTTTATTGTCTTTGAGGAGTGAGGTCAAAGGACTGAATGGGTGATGGTGGAAATGGTCGTTTGATGAGGTGAGGCTGATAATCTGCAGGTGCTCGGCTTAAAAAAAAATTGGATGCCTAGCGCAATGAGAGGGAGTTGAACACAGGGCCTGGGGACTTGAACACCCCAAGGGCCCTTCCTAGACGTTAGTACAGGGAGAAGTTGAGAAATACAAAAATTGAAAGCTTGACATACAGGAACAAAATTTCCATGTATATATATATATATATTTTGACAGAACAAGTGATCATAAAATAAATTTAAAATTTTCCCTTTACATATGAGGTTTCCCAAATTGGTCACCACAACAAATACATAATCCATAGCTCCAATCACTTGCAGGCCCGTTCTTACTCTGGAACCAATAATTGCAGAGAGGTTTAGTTACCAACCACAAATTTTGTTCTGCAAAAGGCAGGACTTCAGCTATTGCTCCCCAAAATAAAAAAAATAAGGCCATTGCTTCTGAAAAGGGCAAAACCCCAGCAAACACACTATTATGCAGCAGAACTTTGCACCCACATAGCTGCTGAGCCAATTATTTTCCATTTCAGGAGTAGGCAATGAGCCAGACTTTACCATTCAAACCTATTGTGCTGCGGCTTCTGCAACTGCCCACTGCTGAGCCCTCAAGAATTTTCAAATTCTGATCCTAATTGATTTTGTGTCTATAAATAGCCATCACAACATATCCCCCTGGCCTCATAGCCAAGGTCCCAAAGCAGGATGTTGGGCCACAAAATCTCCTTGAGTTTCTGGAACAGACCTTTTTAACCTGCAGTCCATTTCCATTGTGCCCCCTTCCATGCCATCTTCCAGAGCGGGATTTCCACCTCTGCAAATCTTTCAATGAACATGCAGAAGTAGTTGAACAACCCCAGGATCTGGAGGATGTGGAACACCATTTTCATGGTTGGCCATTTGAGAAACTTGTTCAACCTGCCATAAAAATCCACCATGTGCCCCAGAACCTCCAGTGCGGGGATGAAAACGGCCAAATTCTTCCCCAACCCTCATTAGCCCTGCTTCCTCAATCTGGGAAAATATTTGCTCCAGATCCTTTGCTTACTCCCAGAAAAACCAAAAAATGGCGGGTGCCTCTGCCAAGGCCATTCCTTCATAATCCATCTTTGGACCTTTTATGACCCGGAATTGATAAAAATCTGGACCCCCTCTGGAAGATCTTCCCTCAAGATAAAAATAATCTGAGCCTGGTACACTGCTACCAATTTAGTTGCACCTTTGGTGAGCAGCATCAGCTGCATCCTTCCAAGACCATTCTCAAACACATTCAGTGGTTTCAATTTGCAGTGAACTTACTACTGATCATACCTGCCCATCAGGTCAACCAACCCATAGCATGCCCAACCTGCCATTGACATCAAGAAATTTTCAAAGCACAGAGGTAACCCCGCATCACCAATTGTAAAAAACTCTATCTGCTGTAGATCATGAACAATTCTCAAAAACTTACCATCCTGCTTTACCACTGCAAAGATTGGGCTAGAGTATCTCAACTTCAACTGTTCATAAATTCCCGTCCTCACACGCTTGCAAACCAATTACAGGAAGGGTTCCCAGACCATTGGTAGTATTGGGATTGGCCAAATATTACAGGGCTTGTGCCAAATTGTTGGTATCACATTATAGGGGCCACCTATCCCACCCTTTAACAGTCCCAGCTCTTTGGGCACAAACCAAGGGCCTTCTTGCAAAGCACCAGCACAAATTTCAGAAAGTCTTGTTCCTCTGCACTAAACCAACCCAGTGTCCCCAAATCAAGAGCCACAATCCATTCCTCCATGATCCATGCCAACCAAGTCACCCATCCCACAGTCTTCAAAGGCGATTCGCAGGTATCCAAAGACCAAGGGATTGGTTTCAGAGGACCATTCAACCCCTGTGGAATTAGCTTGTTCCAAGGATAGACTTTTTGTGCCACTTGTTTGTATTTCCTGTAGTTTCAAATTTTCTTCTGCACGCATTCCCCATTGCAAGTCCTAGATATTACCAAACCACAGCTTTTTTTTCTCACAATTGTGGAAGAATGATAGGTTTTTCAAAATGCAGTACCTCCCAGAAATGGATAATGGGGAAAGAAACTTACTTTTTCCTCATAAAATCTCCACACAGCTTCTTACCCCCACTCCTTGCTAGTCAACCGTCCATAAAATGCCAGAGTTTTCCCTGCACAGTCTCCTCACCAACTAGGAAAAATCCTCTGTGGGCTGACCATTGCAGTCAGCAGCTCCATTGGAATTGGCTTGGTTGCCAATCACTGGACCTTGCACCCACTTCCCCTACCCATGATCATATATTGTGTCTCAAACCATGCACTGGGTGAGTCTTCCACCTTCAAGGCCTCTGTGCAAACCTTGGAATCAAAAACTATTTGTACCCAGAACCCAAAAATAAACAGCTTCCCCAAGATAACATTGACACATTAAACTAAAAGGAAAAAAAACAGTCTTTGAACCCTTGAAACCTTGAATTCCTCCTCCTCAACAACTGGCATTTCCCGGCATTAAACACCCAAAGCCCCATTGCGCACTTCTGCCCAACTAAACCAAATTCATTCACCAGCTTTGATGGCATCAAGTTCATCATGGACCTGCTATCGCCCATTTCCCATACTTTCCCTCCTGCCACCTTCAGTAAGAATTAAGCAAGCAGAATCAAAACTGAATTCAAAAGGCACAAATTTCAATCTGCCATTTCCTGTGCCACTTTAACCTGTTGCACCATTGAAGGGATTTTCCCCTGTATACAATCCTGCAGTTCTTGTACCATTTTTTCAACAACAAATTTGGAAACCCCTGCCAATTCCTGCAAGTTCACAGGGATAAGAGCTTCATTTCCCATCGCCCTCTGCACAATATCCACAGCCTTCTTCTTCCCAGAAGTATTTTTTGGTTTTCCCTCCGCAACTGGGTGGCGCGCAACTATTTTTGGAGAATTAGGCAATTTTCGTACCTCTGTTTCCATTTGCATCTTATCTTCTATGAACTTTTTTCCATTTCCAATTTCCTTACTTTGGATTCTACTTGTGGAGCATGCCATGACCTGGGATCCCTGAAGATGCCATGACCTGGGAGCCCTGAAGATGCCAAGAAACACTTGCATGGTCTCCATTGGTTCCTGGCTCTGCACCCACACTTGCTGCATGGAAGTGGGCTGGTCCACTTCCAGCCAGATCCTCTCACCCCATCACTTCTGGTCAAACCAGTCTCACAAGCATGTCTTTTGTGAACTTTTTGCACCCTTACCTCCATTTCCTGTTCTTGCCACAGTAATTACAGATCCAAACCATGAAAAAATTGGATGGTGTTATAGGAGGCTGGAACCCTTCTGCCATGTGGGGCAGAAAGTTGCGCAACAATGCTTCCATCCAATTCAAAAAGATCTTCAGGTCCTTCAAGAGTTCTGTGAACTTGCTCACCAGTGGGGAAATTGCTTATTGTGCTGCCAGAACATGCTCAGGCATTTTCAGACCCACATCTTTCACCAGGGCTGGAGGACAGTGGGAGCCCAACTTATTTGTGGCTGTCAGAAACAATTTTGAAGTTTCCTGAATAAGCTCATCCAAATCAATCTTTTTATCCATGTTTGGTGGATGGTTTCCAAATTGTGGAGGACCCTGATTCTCCCATCCCATGACTGCTTCACCAAATCATGGTCATTCAAATTAATTTTCACTGGCTCCCAGAGCTGAGGTTCCAGTCTGCCCAAAAACACCTTCTTCATTGCACCTGTTTGATCCGCAAGCACCTTTTTCTTTTCCAGATACCAGTAGATTCAATAAAAAGCTGCCATGTAATCCATCAAATCCGCTTGCATCTGGAATCAACTGTGCATGCTAGCCTTGGTTGCCACCTACTCAAAGTTGCTTTTTGGGAACTGGGGTTTGCACCTTCCCCACCACGTCAAGATCTTGGCCTTCAGCCTTGGCCAGTCAAGACTCTCATACCCCTCAATCTCTTCCATGTCCCAGAGCTTCTCCTTGTCTGCAATGAAGAGGAGAACAAGGCAAGGCTTTTCCAAGTACAACATGATCTTGCCTTCTGTATACCCTCATATTGAAAAATTAACCACTCCACATCAGTGTTGTTGAACCAGATGTGGGGGTAGTCCTCCATTCTTATTCAAACAGTTCAAGGAGCATCATTTTCTTCAGATGGAGGAGGAGGAGCAAAGCTGGAAGGCTTTATGCTGCAAGCAACTGGTGGAGGGGGGAAGAGGAGTGGGGGTGTTTGACCCCAGATGAGTAGGAAGAGGAGTTGGGGCGTTGGACCCCAAAGAGGTTGTTTGAAGGTCCAAATCAGAAATTGCACCTGTTTAACTTTAAGAGACTCAGAAAAAAAGATTCATTCCTGGCCAGACTCCCAGATGTGGAAACAAGAGGTGAATACACCTAAAGTTTTCCTAAGACTTGGAAGTGATTGGTCCCTTGCATCTATAAGGAGCTGAGCACACTATTCAGCCAGCAAACTTAGAGAAAGAAAATGAGAAAAGTAGAAAAAGAGATTAAGTAACTTCCTTCCTTCCTTCAAAGCATTAGGGAGCTGGCCTCCAATATGCTATTATAATCTATCTACAAGTTTTAGTTGAGAGCAAGGTATGAGGACCTCCCTCTCAACCCTAACCTGGGTACACAAACAACTGAGAACAACAACCCCAAGCTTCCACCACCTCCAAACCTTGAAGTCCACCTGCCATTATGTCCATCCGCATTTTTCCTTCTCATCGTGCAGCCTTTCCCATCCCCTACTTGGAGCCCCCCCATGCCTGTCTGTATCTTCCCAAAATGCCTATCTTTGGGTTTCCTCCCTGGGTAGCCCTGCGCAACCATCCCGCTGCTGCTTTCCCCAAACTAGCAATATCTGAAAACCTGACCACATATGCTTTGTTTCTTGGTCAGTTTTCCTGGAGTGGATTGCAGGTCTTCTGCAGCCAATGCTGAACCAACCATGCACTGGATACTGAGCCAGCTGCGCACCCAATTTGGAGCCTTCTTTGCACCTGAAGATGAGCGTGCATCCTGTAACACAATTCCCAATACCAAGGAAATATAATGCCACCACAATTGGTCATGCATAACAAAGCTGAGAAAGCTGAAATCCTTTTTGCCAGAACTTCTTCACCAACCACTGAATTCAATGACTTGGATATTGATTTCACTCAACCCTCCTGTTTTATTACTTGTCAGGAGGTCACAACAAAAGAGGTCTTGGAAGCCCTAGCCAAGATGCAGAAGAAGAAGGTGTGTGGCCCAGGTGGCTTAAATAATGATCTCATTCAGGTGCTTCCTACGGAGGTTTTCCCCACCCTAGCATCTGTTTTTGTCATCCTCCTGGATTCCAAGACCCTTGCTATCCTTTAGCTTCCAGAGGTGATAGAATAAATAATAAATATATTATTCAATAAATGCAGCAAAAATCCGTATAATATTTGGATTAAGCTTTTGCAAGGTTAATTGGTTTGGTTATAGTTTATTTTTATAAATCAATATGAATAAATTGATTATTAAATATTTTTATAGAGGGGCAACAATTATATTGGGGATCTTTAAAACCTCTCTTGAGGGATTTCAGTATGAAAACACGTAGTCCTGGTTACTTTGGGCTCTTTAGTTTAAAGGATATTTTGCCCAAAAATAATATGTGTATAAAATACACAGTGGAGTTGCAGGGCCTTGTAACCAAGCTGCCACTACAGAGAAAGGATAATAAAACTCACTGGTATATTATTAAATCTTTTGGGTATCTGTTTGGGATGTGCACCAATGGGTTAAACCTGTATACTGGGGTTATAAAGTTGGTCAGCAGTTTTAATTGATAAAAAAGAGGTTGAGGACAGATATTATTGATCAGACTTGGCCATAAATCACTTACTTATCCCTTATAAGCACTTGATTACCTTGGAACGGTGTCTGGATATAAATATAACTGGTTCTCTGCCCATCAATATCCTAAAAAGAGCTCTTTATTTATAGCTTTTGGAGTCCCAATACTATCCTTCTGAGGGGTACAGGGGCTCAAAGGGAAGGACACTAAGGCTAGCAGGGTCACCAGTGGTAGCCTGTCACGTTTTTTGGTGCTATAGCACGGGTAGCATCTAATTCCTCAGGGTATAGGAATTATTCTACTTTATACTGGATATTAGGACGTGTGAATAACGCTAATCTGTCCTATCTATGTATTATTTGATTAATTATCCTTAGTAAATGTTCCCAGTAATTTAATAATTATTTGAATAGACATTTCTACGGACATCCTGATGTCAGGTGAGTTATCATTATGTATCAAATAACTGGAGTAAAGTCATTATATTGATTTTACTCCTTATTTTCGAGTTCCAGTTGATTTACTAAAATAATTACTTAAACTATAAGTCATGGGAATCCATGTAATATTTTTAGATCATTAGTTTTCTTAGTATTTCACAAAGATATTGATGTCTAGAAATTCTCATAAAAGTATATTAAAGTATTTTAATATATTTTTAGAAGTTGTCATTGTCTTATTTTCGACATTCTTGGTACTTTGAATCATATTTAATAAAAACACGTATAAGGGTTATTTAAGTATTTTTATATAATATTATGTACTTTTAGACTATCTACTATCCACTGGAACATTTATTACATATGTAGAAGGTTCCCATGTGGGTTGTAGCATGTTTACGCAGTACCAAAGCCTCTCAGACCACCTTTCACTCTGTCAACCCGTAGTCCCGTGGCTGCGTACTTGTCAGAGGCCCGGGGCTGCATACACAAACTTGACGGAGTGACAGGGCTGTATCTCAGCCGCGCGCGGGTGCATTGGCTGCCGCAGCTGCGTGCGGGAATTGTGACAAAACACATTTCCATCCGTAAATCCTAAAATATACACAACACCTCAATTCTGACTGAATTTTAGGTGTGAAACTTTTACGTGACAATACGTGTGAAATATTAATTGACCAAAAGCTCAATAGTGGAGCCATGGTATTTTGGTCTTTCTTTCCTTAATTATTTAAAAATATAAGGAGTTGGATTTCAAGGGTGGGGTCAGTGGGTGACCCTACCTAATTTTGGGTGGAGAATCAATTTCTGTGATAATATTTATGGTTTTCCTACTTTTTCTTAGGTTAATTGTATTATTATTATTTTTATGTAATTTTTTTTACTTTTGCAGCTTGCTTTGCAATAGCAGCAAGCTGAAATTTCCCCACTCCAAGATATGGCCATATCTGAAAAAAATCTGGAGGATGTTGGGAGAAAATTTACTTCATGTGTGTTTCAGTTCCTTTTGCTGGACCTGTAGTTTCTGAGATGTATTGGTCCATCAGGTATTTTATTTTCTGGTAACCATTCATCTTTCTCTGCATATTCTCCTTTGTATCTTACTAAGTATAGTCTAACGTTTTTTCCTTGTACTCTCTCTTTCTTGTCTCTCAATATCCTGCTGACTTTCCCTTTTTCTTTTATGGGGTCATGTTCTATTGGGATTATTGCTGGAGGGAGGTTGCTACCTTCTCTTGGTTGAAAGTGTTTGACTAGGCTAACAGGAAATACTGGGTGTTTCCTTGATAATTTTTCACTCAAGATTACTTCCACAGAATTTTTGCCATGCATCTTCTTGATAAAAAATGGTCCAACAAAGGCTGGTTTCAGTTTTCTGCTACCTGCTAGATTGTTGAAATTGGTTGTAGATATCAAGATCTGATCTCCTATTTTAAAGTCAGGTTCTTTATGTGATTTGTCCCATCTTTGTTTGTTGTATTCTACTTCTTCTTCTACACATTTTTGAGCATGATTATTTGCCAGATCTATCATCTTCTCAAAGTCAAGAGATGTTAGATGAATAGCGCCTAAGTTATAGTTTAAGTTATTCCTAGGGAGTTTTGGAATCCATCCCCTTTCTAGTATGTAAGGAGCTTCTTTGGTAGTAGAATGTTTACTGCTGTTATAAGCTATTTCTAGAGCTGGGAGTAGGCTTACCCAATCATGGCAATACCCATCTGAGTTTTTATATTCTAGACCAAAGCTACAGAACCTTCTTAACATATCTTCTAGGGTCTGTATCATTCTTTCAGCTAATCCATCAGTTTGGGGATGGTATGCTGTAGAAAATTCTAGAGTAGTACCCAGTATATCATGTAGATTCCTCCAAAACTCAGAGGTGAATTTGGGGTCCCTGTCACTGACCATAATCTTGGGTATACCCACATCAGCTATGATCCTGTGCCAGAATAGTAAAGGTACATCCATAGCACTATCTTCTTTTTGGTTAGGTAAGAATTTTTCCTTCTTAGAATATCTGTCAACTATAACTAGGACAGAGTTATATGAATGAGTACCTCCAGGGGGGAGGCTGGTGACAAAATCCATATTGATGATTTCCCATCTGGTTTTAGGTTCAGAGATCTTCTGTTGGAGTCCAAACCTTTTGCCAGTAGTTTTATTAGATTTTTGGCAGGTCTCACAGCTAGTAACATACTTAATAGTGATTTCTTTCCAGTCTATCCACCAAGAAGTTTGTTTTACTTTTTCCAAGGTTCTTTCTGTGGATAGATGCCCTGATGAACAGTTGTCATGGCATTCCCGGAGTATATGTTGTATATTTTCTTTGTTGCTTAGTACTAATACACTGGAATGTTGGTGTCTGTAGTAAAGGAGACCATCCCAAAAGGTAAACCTTCCTTCTTTATAGGGTTTAAGTAATGAAGCAGGTAGACTATTTATCAGAGCTGCTTCTGGGGATTCACATTCCATAATGGTAATCAGAAGCTTGATTTCAGGAGAGTAGTTGTCCCTGACTAGGTTGAAGAAAGCAGTATCTAATTCAAATAAGTGGATCCCCATTTTTGGAGCATTCAATGCAAAAAGATTGATGTTCAGGATAGGAAAAATATCTTGATCTTCAGGGTCATATGCTGGATTTTTAGATTCATTAGGCAAAGCATTCCTACTAAGACTATCAGCATTCTGATTTTTAGCTCCAGCTTTATGCACTATAGTCATCTGACCTCTATACTGCTGTATAGCAATTTGCCACCTGAGCATATGTCTGCTGGGAGTTTTCATGTTGATAAGAGTTTTTACAGCATTAAAGTCCGTGATTACTTGAAAAGTGGTGCCTTCTAAGTAATAGTGCAGCTTTTCTAAAGCCCATACTAGTGCCAAACATTCCAACTGACTGGCTCCATATCTCTTTTCTGTATCTTTGATCTGTCTAGATATGAAGAGCACTGGTTTCTCTACTGGTCTGTCTTCTTCTATCCTTTTTTGATGTAGAGCAGCTCCTAACCCTTGCATAAAGGCGTCAATGTACAGTTTGAAGGTCTTGGAGTAATCTGGTTGGATGAGTAAAGGAGTAGAGGTCATAGCTATTTTTAGTTCCTCATAGTTTTTCAGTCTCTCATGAGTCATTTCAAATAGAGTGTTGTTGTTGCATACTTCATACAGACTCTTAGTTAGCATAGCAAACTTTGGTATGTATTGTCTGTAATAAATTCAAAAACTAATGAAAGACAGTAACACTGTTTTGTTTTGAGGAATAGGTCTATTCATGACAGCAGCAATGTTATTTTGATCAGCAGCTAGAGTTAAACCAGAGACTATATGTCCTAAGACTTTCAATTCTCCGTAGCCAAAGTTGCATTTATTCATGGACACCTTCAATCCTGCTCTGGAGATAGTCTGGAGTACCAATATTACTTGGTTAATATGAGTATCCCAATCATCTGAGCATATGATAACATCATCTATATATACCATCTTCCATCCTTGTCTGATTTATGTACCTAGAACTGTATTCATTGTTCTCTGGAAGTGTGAGCGGGCATTCTTTATACAAAAGGGCATGCTAAGATATTCATATATTCCCAAATTACAGATTATTCTCATAAAATTCCTGCTTTCAGGGCTTATTGGTATCTGGTGGAAACCTTTAAGAATATCCATAGTAGTGATGTACTTGGCCTTGGACAAGTTATTCGGAGCATGATCAATCCGGGGTATAGGATAATAATCTGTCTGAGTATAATTATTGAAAATTCTGAAGTCTCCTACCATTCTTGACTTGTCATTATGCCAATCTATGATTACAGGTGTGGTCACATCTACGTGTTCATTATGCCCTACTTTCCTAAATACTTGTAAGTGTATTAGTTCTTGGATATGTTCCTCAAGAGCTTTTTTAGACTTAGGACTAGAGGGATAGGCTGGCCTTCTTAAGTTTGGAGGATAAGGAGGCTTAATGGTCAATTTCAATACCATATCATGTCCTTTAATATCCCCAATGGGATGATCTTTAGTACAAGAAGAATTTTGGTTCTCAAAGCAGACTGTCAATATATCTTTCTTCTGTTCCTCAGAAAGTTTCATATTCAGAGCTTCTTGAGAGAAATATTATTGGTCAAAGTCTTCTAAATGTTTTTGATAAGTGGAGGAGGGGAAGTTAGACTGAATGGTGCATATCTTAAACTTCTTGTCCCAATTACCACCTACTGTGAAGTATCTCCCTTTACTCTGGAACACATCTATACCATATAGACATAAGGCATCATTACCCAGGATCAGGTAGTCACATAGTCTGTTGAGCAATACTACAAATTCCACTTGTATCCTCAAAGATACTTTAGTATGAGGTAGTATTATATGAGCAGTCCATAATCCAATAGCATTAATGGTAGAGTTGCAAGAGCTGAACCTGACTTTTGGGACAGGCAGAAGGTGTTCTTTTCAATTGGGATCCCATTTGTTTAAGAATTCAGTACAGACAAATGAGCAAAAAGCTCCACTATCCAGTAACAACCTTATAGGTCTTTCTTTATACAATCCTGTTGCATAACAAGTTTGACCAGTGGTATAACTTTTCTCACTCATAGGTTTAACTGTTAATGGTTTGACATCCATAATATGTCTAGGAATTATGGTAGGATCCCATTGTTGGGGCAAGCTAGAATCCCCATGGATGTTATTGATTTCTACAGAAGTGCCTATATCTCCTTCTATAACATTAACAGGGTTGGTCAGGATAAATTCACATTCAGAAAGAGATCCTTCAGTATCAGCTATATCTTCATAGTTCTGATTCCCTTCAACCTCCTGCTCTCCTTCCAAGACTGCTATCTTTCTTTTTGGTAATGGGAAGTCTTGTCTCATATGCCCAGTCTTGTTACAATTCCAACAAGTTGCAGGAATCCTCTCTTTATCCCTATTCTCATTAGTTTTCTTATTATCAGAGGTATTCATCAGAGAAGGTTGTTCTCTGGTTTTGTTAATGTTGTAGTTCTCTTTGGGTCTAGAAGGGGCTTTCTTGTCTAACACATTAATGTCTATTACTTCTTCTAGCACATTGATTAGAGTTGGGAAGTCAGCATCCATACTCATCCTACATCTCTATGGTTAAGACTGCCAGGACACAGGTTGAGGAGTCTTTCATTTAATTCCTCTTTATAAGCATCTGGATAGAGGCAATCCAACCTTTTCTTCTGTTCCAAGCACCATTTGTGAGGTTTATCCTTGGAGGGGTCAAATTAGGAATTTTCAAAATTTTTCATCATTTTTCTTTTCCACATTCTAGAAACAAATTGTTCTTTAATCAGAAGTTTCCAAGAATTCCATGGTAAGGATCCTCCTTCTTCTCTTTTACTGATAAACCAGTCCAAGGGTACTCCTTCAAATAGTCTGGGCAGCCTGACTACAGCTATAGCTTCTGGTAGGTCATAAGAGTTAATATTGTAGTCAATAAATTCAATAAAATTTATATGTTTTTATTCTCCTTTACCGGAGAACTTGGGCCATTCAGAAATAGGGGGTAACAGTTTGAGGGCTTGCTCCATCTCAGGGGTAGGACTAGGCCTAAAGGTGTCACTCCTATGTATTCCTAATAAGGGTGGTGCATAAGGAGTAGTGGTTTGTCTGGGAGGTTTTGGTTCCTCTGTGGTACTCCCCAAGGGGTTGGTCAGACGGACTTTTAAGTCTCTAAGATCATTTTTGATCAGATTAAGTTTCAGGTCCACTTTGTTATTAAGCACATCCAGTTTTTCACTAAGGGATAGAATGGAGCTGTTAGTAGTGGTTACCAATTCTTCTTTTAAGGGTTGGAAAGACATAATAAAATCTTCTTGGATTCCTGATAACATATTCTCAATTGTTTGAGTCTGTCTGATCCTACCTTGATTAATTGTCTCCAATAACTGTTCTGTGTGTTCTTTGATTTCTTCCATTCCTACTTTCTATGTTTGGTTATTAATCAATTTGGCTACTACTGAGGTTAATCCTACCTTGATTAATTGTCTCCAATAACTGTTCTCTGTGTTCTTTGATTTCTTCCATTCCTACTGTCTTTGTTTGGTTATTAATCAATTTGGCTACTACTGAGGTTAATTTATCCATTTGGGTATAAACACCGCCCAGATGTTCACAAAGAATTTTGAAATTTTGACGCCTATCATTAGAAAAGGAAGTAATTAAATCAGAGGTTTTTTTGGGCTCAGAATTAGAAGCTAATTGTTGTAAAACGTTTTCCATTTTTGAGCTAGGGATATTATCTGATCCCAATCTTTCTTTCCCTTTGGCTTTGGATGGGAAGAGGATCTCTTCTTTCCTGATCCTTTTCTTTTCAGTTGGGCTAATTGATCCCAAGGATTCCATTTTTCTACGTAGGATTCTACCTCTTTCCTTGGAATCATTTTCTGAAGAGCTATCTGGGTAGCTTTTTCCTGGGAGATTATCTTTTTCATAGACACCATGTCCTCCTTGGCTTGGGCTTCTTTTAACTCTTCCCAATATTTCACATGCTCTCGGATGAAGTCTTTGATCCTGGCTTCCTTGGCCAGATTCTGCTGGGGTGGCTGCAGAGAATCTTCTTGTAAAGGAGGGTGGCTTGATTCTACTACCTTCTCCGGCTCTAGGTTGGGAGAGGGCACAAGTAATTGGTGCTGCTCCTTGTCCATCAACATTTGATTCACGGCTTCCAGTCCCTTCATGGTTGTCCTTATTGGTGGTCTCACGGTTACTGGGAGCTGTTGGCAAAGATCCATAGGAGGGAATTCTCCCTTAGGCTCTTGTGTTATGTCTATTCATTTTTGAATGAAATTTTTATAAGTATTTTACAGAAAAAATCTGTAAAAATAAGTTTTATTCAAAACTCACTTAAGTTGATGTTCAAAGGTACCAACACTCTATTGGGATTAAATTGATCCTTAGTAGGTAATCCTATGGGGTCTTGGTGTGTTCCAATGAGGCCTTCACTTGCTCAATCAATATTTTCAAAGCCTCCAGAGATATCTGGGATTTCTTGATCCAATAAATCAATTTCAGTGGCCGTGGTTTCTGGTACAGGAGGGTTCACTGATGTAAAAAAAGGTTTATTTTATTGGTCAATAAAATATATTAATATTATTTTTTTTGAAAAATAATGTGGCAATACAAGTTGTATACTTACTTTTATATTTCAAAAAATAATTTATATGATATTTCTTCCAAGCTTTATTTTTCCTTAATAGGGCCTGAAAGTTGATACGCCTCTCAAGATCATCTTTTTCAAGGAGTTTATCTAAGTGTTTACGTGCAGAAGAGATATTAAGTTGCTCAGCTTGAGTTGAAGCTTTCCAACCAGTAGGTTTATGATTTTTAATATATTCTTCTTTTCTTATCTTTAAAAGATGTAAATAATAGATTATTAATACTGCATTGGTTTTTAAATCCACAGCAAAAGATTTTAATGATAAATCACGGTTATAAAGTCAGATAAATTTATCTTTGATTTATTTTAACGTGAAATGTCTGGTCCAAGGTATTAAATATAAAAATGGAATATTTCCCAGCCAGACCCCCAATTGTCAGCCTCCTGGATGCCAAGACCCTTGCTATCCTTTAGCTACCAGAGGTGATAGAATAAATAATAAATATATTATTTAATAAATGCAGCAAAAATCCGTATAATATTTGGATTAAGCTTTTGCAAGGTTAATTGGTTTGGTTATAGTTTATTGTTATAAATCAATATGAATAAATTGATTATTAAATATTTTTGTAGAGGGGCCACAATTATATTGGGGATCTTTAACAACTCTTTTCAGGGATTTCAGTATGAAAACACGTAGTCCTGGTTACTTTGGGCTCTTTAGTTTGAAGGATATTTTGCCCAAAGATAATATGTATATAAAATACACGGTGGAGTTGCAGGGCCTTATAACCAAGCTGCAACAACAGAGAAAGGACAATAAAACTCACTGGTATATTATTAAAAACTTTGGGTATCTGTTTTGGATGTGCATTGATGGGTTAAACCTGTATACTGGGGTTATAAGGTTGTTCAGCAGTTTTAATTGATAAAAAAGAGGTTGAGGACAGATATTATTGATCAGACTTGGCCATAAATCACTTACGTATCTCTTATAAGTACTTGATTACCTTGGCACGGTGTCTGGATATAAATATAACTGGTTCTCTTCCTACCAATATCCTAAAAAGAGCTCTTTATTTATAGCTTTTGGAGTCCCAATACTATCCTTCTGAGGGGTACAGGGGCTCAAAGGGACGGACACTAAGGCTAGCAGGGTCACCAGTGGTAGCCTGTCACATTTTTTGGTGCTATAGCACGGGTAGCATCTAATTCCTCAGGGTATAGGAATTATTCTACTTTATAATAGATATTAGGACGTCTGAATAACACTAATCTGTCCTATCTATGTATTATTTAATTAATTATCCTTAGTAAATTTTCCCAGGAATTTAATAATTATTTAAATAGACATTTCTATGGACATCCTGATGTCAGGTGAGTTATCATTATGTATTAAATAACTGGAGTAAAGTCATGATATTGATTTTCCTCCTTATTTTCGATTTACAGTTGATTTACTTAAATAATTACTTAAAAATATAAGTCATGAGAATTCATGTGATATTTTTACATCATTAGTTTTCTTAGTTTTTCACAAAGATATTGACGTCTAGAAATTTTCATAAAAGTATATTGAATTATTTTAATATATTTTTAGAAGTTGTTATTGTCTTATTTTCGACATTCTTGGTACTTTGAATTATATTTAATAAAAACACATATAAGGGTTATTTAAGTATTTTTATATAATATTATGCACTTTTAGACTATCTACTATCCACGGGAACATTTATTACATATGTAGAAAGTTCCCGTGTGGGTTGTAGCATGTTTACGCGGTACCAAAGCCTCTCAGGCCGCCTGTCACTCTGTCAACCTTTAGTCCCGCGGCTGCGTACTTGTCAGAGGCCCGGGGCTGCATACACAACCTTGACAGTGACAGGGCTGTATCTCACCCGCGCGCGGGTGCATTGGCTGCCGCAGCTGCGTGCGGGAATTCTGACAAAACACATTTCCGTCCGTAACTCCTAAAATATACACAACACCTCAATTATGACTGAATTTTAGGTGTGAAACCTATACATGACAATATGTGTGAAATATTTATTTGACCAAAAGCTCAATAGTGGAGCCGTGGTATTTTGGACTTTCTTTCCTTAATTATTTCAAAATATAAGGAGTTAGATTTCAAGGGTGGGGTCAGTGAGTGACCCTACCTAATTTTTGGTGGAGAATCCATTTCTCTAATAATATTCATGGTTTCCCTACTTTTTCTTAGGTTAATTATATAATTATTATTTTTATGTAATTTTTGTTACTTATGCAGCTTGCTTTGCAATAGTAGCAAGCTGAAAGTTTTTACTGAAATGGTTAGAACAGGAATCTTCCAAAAAGCCTGGAAGGTGGCCTCAACCATTATTATCCAGAAGGCTGGGAAGCCAGACTACATGGCCTCATCTGCGTATTGACCAATTGCACTCCTCAGCTTACTTTTCAAAATGTTAAAACTCATACTAGCGGATAGGATTTCCCAGTGGGCATACAAAGTAAGCTTGTTGGCTAAGGTCCAAATGGGTGGTATTAAAGGAGTGGGTAACAACAACTCCCTGTTTAAATTGTACTTTGGGGTACAAGATAAATGGGGTTAGAAGAAGGTGGTATCAGATTTGTTCATGGATGTTGATTTGGTGTATCCATTAGTTAGACCAAAACATATGACTCATTACCTCAGATAAAATAAGTATGCAGCTTACTTGCTTGCAATACTGGAAGAATTCTTGCAAGATAGATCTACAACCATCCAGCTTAGTGAATTTGAATTTACTGCCTTCCCCATTGAAATTTTCCTTCTGCAAGGCTCCCCTCTCTTGGCAATCTTATATATTATATACAAAAACAGTTTACTTACTAAATCTCTCTCCTTGAAGGCGGATAGCATCTCAATTGGATACATCAACAATTTTGTACACCTGGTGGCAGCCAAGACTGTAGAAGAGGTGGAAAATGTAATCAAGCGGGAGGGAGCTTGTTTTCTGAAATGGGGTAAGAATGCTGGTTCTATCTTTGATCTATATAACGCACAACTACTCTGGCTCTCAAGGAGGAAGTATACATTCCCCGCTGCCAATATAAGCCCACATAGCTTGAAGCCAGCCTCAGATGCTGAATTTCTGGGATTCCTACTGGATTCCAAGCTCCTCTACACCTTCCACCTGAAGATGCTGGAAGGTAAAATCCCCCAAACTCTAAACCAAATTTGCATCTTTGGCTCCTCAAAAAGGGAACTGGGAAAGAAAAACAGGGCCTGTCTTTTCAGGATGATCCTAATTCCCAGGCTAGTATACTTTCCTCACATTTGAATGTCCTAATGCATTAAGGGTAAGGTGCAATCCCTTTCAGCAAAGGCAGAAAGGGGTGTAGGATCCTTTTTCTGGGGTGGTTTCCACCTGTTATGATGGGTAAAAGGTTAACACAGTAAGTGGTGTTGTAAAAATTGCGTCCTCAAGCTCCCACTTGAGACTGAAGCCCGCCCCTTTCTGGCCTTCCGGTACAGGTGCTCCATTCCTGGCTCAACTCCAATGGACCCGCACGCGCGGTCCTCTTCTCCTCCCAGCTGCTCAACTGCAACTTGCACGAAGCATCAACCACGCCGACAATCACCATCTTCATCATTCTCCACACCATCTCATTCCCTTCTACTTCCTGTTCCTCATTTCCAACATTCTCATCCATCAAGTTTCCCCTCTCAACTCAGTCAAGTCCGGAAGCGTCTCAAGCGGGTAAAGGATTGATTCAAAGTATTTCAAGCAATCCACGGCAATGCACTGATTGAACTCAATCCACAGATCCTTGGCCATGATTCAGAAGACTTCAAGACGACTTCCTTTCATCTGAAGAGGCTACTGGCTAAGTACAACTAATCCGTCTGTCTCACTTCTTCATTCTTTCAACATCCTGTATTCTAATAAACTATCAGCAGATGTCCGCGCTTTCCACTGAGGCAATGAAGAAGCTTGGCACGTGCTGATTCAACAACCAATCAGAATCACATTGCTCTTGTTGTTTTGATCTTTCATTCTGATTCAAGTTTTGTCAATTTGTCAACTGCTGTTATTCATTCCATTTCTTCATTCTTCTGTTGCTGAAATCAATCCAGAGGTCCTGGTTTCAAGTCATCTTTCTCTCACGGTTAAAAGCCGAAACGACTCACCAAGATGACCAATTACCACTCAACAACAGGACCTGGGGGCGACAGCACAATGCAAACGATCACGCTCAAGACACTCGTAGAATCAACTCCTCTCTTGAATGAGGACAATTACTACATTTGGAAGGTCAAAATGGAGAGTCTGTTTGATCTACGAGGCATCCTCCACATAATCAAAAACACAAGCAATGACATTCAGTTAGATCCCAAAATCAATAAGGACATGGCCCCCTTCTTGTTGGCCAAGCTAGAACCAGCCACACACACCAACATCATCAATGCCGGAAATGTACGCAACGCCAAAGAAATCTGGATTGCAACTAAAAGCTATTTTGCCTCATCCAAATCAGCGAATTGAGCAAGAATCTTCAATTCCTTTCTGTATCTTCCCTTCAGCAAAGACAACATTGATAAATTTGTAACCAACGTACGACTAAGTCTCAACAAGCTCTCAGAAGTGGGAATTGAGCTACCATCAGACATACTGGCGTATCTTATATTATTCAAGTTCCCATCCATACTTAAAAGTATTGCATCTCAAATAATGCATGGTGAAAAGGAAATGACCTTTGAAAGAGTTCTTGATCACCTTGTACAACACAAAAACAAAATAAACGCAAAGTTCAATGAAGGAGTTCCTACTTCCAAAGCCAACATGAACCTCTACTCAAGCTATCCACGTTGCAAGAATGGTGTCCACAATCCTGATGTTCAAAACCATCCTTGTGAGAATTGTTGGATCAAATTTCCAGAACTTTGACCGAAAGGATTCAAATCTCAAAAACCAGAAAAGAAGAAAAAGGAAGAAGTCTCAAATTTCTTCTCTTACTATTTCTGCTTTACCAACATGTTTTCTACAGATTCAAAAACTTTCATCTTAGATTCAGGATGCTCGATTCATATGCTAACTAATAAAAACTGGTTCAAGATGATGAATGCAGAGGACGGTTCCAATGTGATCAAAACGGGAAAACCTGGCGCATCACTCAAAATAAAAGGAAGAGGAACGGGATCAATCATCACTGACTCTGGAACTGTCAAGCTTCAAAATGCTGCCTGGACTCTGGACGCTTGCGTCAATCTACTCTCAATGGGAGAATTTCTCAAAAAGGGAGCAAAGCTGGTTGTGAATGATCGAGCAAATCCACCTACCTTCAAATTGGTTGCCAATCAGTCAGTCATTCTGCAAGGAAAGATTTTTAACAACCTCCTGCACGTAGAAGTGTCCTCAAACCAAAGCTACCATGGGACCAAGAATTCTGAACTGAAAAAGGTTAACAAACTTCATCTTAAACTTGGACATGCAGGAATTGCCAGGATGGAACAATTCCTAGGGAAATCCATCTTGGCAGACACAAAGACCAACTTTTCCTGCCCCAGCTGCGACAAAAGAAAAATCACGCAAGCAAGCTTCAAAGGTTCATCAGCAAAGGCAGAAAAAGTATTCCAGCGTGTTCACGCCGACTTGATTGGGCCAATCTCACCAACATCAAAAGGAGGATTTCAATATTCATTGACAATGTTCAACAACTTCAGCGGATACATCATCTTGTTCCCTTTGAGAAACAAGAGCGACGCAGCTGAAACCATCAAATTCATCCTCTCAAACGAATACAATCGGCTCAACTACTTCCCCTCAGAATTCTGTTGTGACAGGGGAGGTGAATTCATAAGCAAGGATCTCACTGAATTCTTTGAAAACAAGGGGATACACCAAGTAATATTGGAACCTTACCATCGACAACATAATGGAAGAGCCAAAAGAGCAAACTGAACAGTAGCCAAATCCGTCAGAGCAACCTTTGCCTCGTCAAAACTTCCTAAGCACTACTGGCCTGAAGTGATCCAAAGCTTTACCCTGGCTCTGAATCAAATACCTAACTCCAAAGGTCTCACGCCATGGGAGCTAATGCATGGACAATCACTACCGATCAACTATCTTCATCCAATAGGAAGCAGCCTCTATTATTTGGATCTTGGGAGTCAGTCGCCAAGGAAGTTTGATGAAAAAGGCTTACCAGGAATACTCGTCGGATATGTTCCCAAGCTCCTGTCCTACCAAATCTTAACCAACACCGGCGCCGTCATAGAAACCAAGAATGTAAAATTCACTAAATCTCCATTGACAATGTCGGACAACTACCCAACAAATCAAAGTGAACCCATTGTGGATCAAACTCACCCTCCAATCAAAGCTCCAAACACCTCTGAAATCCAGGCCGAGGCAGACCCGGCAGTCAAAGAAGAATCGATTGAGTCCAACTCAGAACCAGAAGATAATGCTGATGATGAAGTGATTCAAGAGTTGGTCCCAAGATGGCAAACGCTTTGGAACCGTCAAGAACTCAGACCTCCAGAACGGTACGGATACTTCTCCAAATCTGTTCCCAAATCACCAGAGGAAGCTCTTCGCTCTCCTGTCTGGTCCAAGTCCCTACACAAGGAGTTAAACACTCGCAAAGACTTCAAAGTCTGGGAAGATTATGAAGGACCCAAGCCAAGAAATTTGCTCAATGTCACCTATGCTTTTTGGATCAAAGAGAACACACATGGAGAAGCTCCAACCTACAAGTCAAGAGTCTGCATGCAAGGATTCAATCAGCGCTACGGGATTGACTACTTTGAAACCTATGCTCCCACGGGCAAGGTGGAATCCCTAAGGGCAGTTTTACTGCTAGCGGTCAACCTTAATCTAGATATGCTGCAGTTTGACGTCAAAGGAGCGTTCTTGCATGCACCTCTGGAGGAAGACGTGTTCATACAATGACCAACTGGCTCGACAAGACAAAATCCAATTCTCAAGCTCAATAAATCCCTGTACGGACTTAAGCAAGCACCAAAGAATTGGTACAAAATTTTGAGCGAATGGATCCAAGATCAAGGGTTCATCCCCTCTGAAGCAGACCCTTGTGTCTACCAAGGAACCAATCAGAAATCAGCAATATTTGTCCATGTAGACAATTTACTCGTGGTAGGAAACGTCAAAAAGTTCAACAATGCATTCCTCAACAAATTCAAAAACTCATCAGCTCATCCTCCTAATACATTACTTGGCATGAAGGTTGAACGGTCTCCAGAAGGAATAAGGCTATCACTTCCAATGCACATTGATAAAGGTCTGGCAGAGCTGGATCTCACCGACTGAAAGCCAATGAGCACTCCCTGCACTCCTGGGATTCATCTCACACCAGCCAGCATTGACAAGATAGAGAAATTTGACGAGTTGGGGGTATCCTACCGGTCTCCAATAGGAAGACTCAACTTCATAGCTGGACTTGCTTGGCCGGACATCAGCTATGCTGTGTCATCTCTGGCAAGGTTTTCTGAAAAACCCGGGATCGCTCACTGGAAGGAGGTCCTCAGGGTATGGAAGTATCTTGGGAGCACTAAAAATCAGCAACTTCTGATCTCCAAGAAAAACGACTCGGACAACCTCATCTGCTACAGCAACTCAACTTGGGCCAACGATCCAGTCACTAGAACCTCCCAAACAGGGTTCATCTGCTTCTACCAAGGATCACCTCTCTACTGGACCAGTTGACGCCAGAGAAACATCACTTACTCATTGACCAAAGCCGAGTGCAACGCTCTAAGCAACGGTCAACTTGAATGCAGGTGGATCAATCACCTGATCCATGAACTCTGGAGAAAGCCTATCAAAGCAAGCATCCACATGATTGACAACAAAGGTTTGGACAAAAAAATAAAATATTTTGGAAGCAACTCAAAAACAAAGTTCATCAACCTGAAAACCAAAGGACTTCAAGAGGACATATCCAACAAAGCAATTGAGGTCCAACTCATCAAGTCGGATCAAATGGTAGCAGATGGACTCACCAAAGCCGCAAACAAAACTTCAATTCTACGACTAATCCATCATGTCAGTACTTAGACCTCTCACACTTTGAATCAAGGAGGGCTGTTGTAAAAATTGCTTCCTCAAGCTCCCACTTGAGACTGAAGCCCGCCCCTTTCTGGCCTTCCAGTACAGGTGCTCCATTCCTGGCTCAACTCCAATGGACCCGCACGCGCGGTCCTCTTCTCCTCCCAGCTGCTCAACTGCAACTCGCACGAAGAATCAAACACGCCGACAATCACCATCTTCATCATTCTCCACACCATCTCATTCCCTTCTACTTCCTGTTCCTCATTTCCAACATTCTCATCCATCAAGTTTCCCCTCTCAACTCAGTCAAGTCCGGAAGCGTCTCAAGCGGGTAAAGGATTGATTCAAAGTATTTCAAGCAATCCACGGCAATGCACTGATTGAACTCAATCTACAGATCCTTGGCCGTGATTCAGAAGACTTCAAGACGACTTCCTTTCATCTGAAGAGGCTACTGGCTAAGTACAACTAATCCGTCTGTCTCACTTCTTCATTCTTTCAACATCCTGTATTCTAATAAACTATCAGCAGATGTCCGTGCTTTCCACTGAGGCAATGAAGAAGCTTGGCACGTGCTGATTCAACAACCAATCAGAATCACATTGCTCTTGTTGGTTTGATCTTTCATTCTGATTCAAGTTTTGTCAATTTGTCAACTGCTGTTATTCATTCCATTTCTTCATTCTTCTGTTTCTGAAATCAATTCAGAGGTCCTGGTTTCCAGCCATCTTTCTCTCAAGTGGTAGTCAAACCCAGATTAAACCTTTGCGTGCAGTTTTATCTGACCGTTGATACAACACGCAAGTGGGTGAAAATTTTGAGTTTTAATTGCACTGAAAATATGCATATGCAATGCATGCGCTGTGTGAATTTCCAAACCTCAGCCCCCACAACTATTGTCAGCTGGCACATGCAATCCCAAGCTGGATTGGTTAATTGTCACCTGACCAGTCACAGGCCAATTCCTCACTTAATTGCCAACTTGACCAACCTCCTCCACCACAACAATTATGGATCTTGAACTCTGCACATGTTCCAAATGCTCCACTAACCAGTACCTCAACAAGGAAAATGATTTGAAATGTGGAATTTGGGTTCATCCCTTCACCCAAAAAAAACATTGGTCTACCCCCTCATCTGCCAACACCACCACCAATGGGCTGTCCCGCTTGATTAAAAATTTATCTTTTGATTTCTCAAGCACGCCTGTAGTACCACCATGAGAAAACAAATAAAAAAAAGTGGAAATCAAAAATTCACCATGGTTGTTTATGTGTTTTTCACTTTATTCCCTGAATTTCCTTTTCACTAAAAACTGACACCCTTGTTCTTTTTCAATAGGCTTTATATCCTATTTTATTGCTTGGCTGAACCTGACTTGTGGTTTTTGCTCATATCAGTGTGGAATTTCTCACAAATTCCTGTTAGAATTAATCAAAGCCAGATGCAAAAATGCCAATTACAAGAAAATTGAGGATGATTTTCAAAAGGATGTCCTTAAAATTTCCAAGAGGCTCAACCTTCTACCTCAGCTTGAAAACAAAATCTGCTGTTCATGGTAATTTTCACTCTATTAATTTGTATCTGCCCCAGAATTATGCACACATCAAAGAACCCCAACATTCAAAACTTACAATCAACAAATATTCAAACAAGTGGTAAAGTTACCTTTGGAACTCAACTTAACTGTTTCCTATCAACATCATCCATTGAACACCTCTGTGATCTAACCATCTAAGCCCTTTATGGCCTACATTCTCCAAAAATTTGAAAACTGGCTTACATGTTTTATAAACTTGCCTGGAATTGGAGAAATAGTGAAATGGGGATATACACTCAGCTTGCAAAACCCTAAAATTATTAATGATATCCAAAAATTGCAGTCCTGGAAAAAACTTTAACAAAATTCCAAAAGAAGAAACATGTGGCACAAACTATGAATGAAATTCAGTTTGTATATGTTGATTGGTTTAACCCATTTGCAAACAAGCTCTCAGTACAGAAAGCCTTGGTGTTTTTTATTCTTCTCACAAGCCTTGATCTACAACCTTTCTTGAGGCACAAAACCCAGAATTGGTAAATTGCTGAAATTTTTCCTGCCCCTTGAAAAACTGAAACAAACACTATCTTACATCTTTTGGTACGTGTCATTGACAAATTAATAGCTTTTGTTAAGTATTTTCTGATACCTGGATACTACAGTCAAGGTAGCGCCAGATGAGACGGGTTCCCCGGTGATCTCTCCTGTGACACTTGGGTGACCTCCTCACCCCTCTTAACTCAGGACCTGGCCTCTTGCAGGGGCTCGGCACTTCTTCTCTTCTACTTCTCGGGTCTACCAGATCTCTTGTTGTCTTTTGTTTTCATTTTATCTTTTCTACATCCTTTCTTCTCTTTCTTTTTTCTCAATCTTCTTTCCTCATCTTGTTCCTCTCAAATAACTTCCAAACCATCACCTCTCCTGCGAACTTCTGTCCTCTTTGATCCAACTCAACCACCTTCAACTCACCATCAAACCGATTACTCATCTAAGAGTCTGTTTCTGGTAAGAATATGATCCTCAAGACCTTCTTGGCCCAACACGTCTGACTATCTAGTGTTTCGCCTCCAGCTGCTCTTCTGTGTCTCCTCTCTCTATCAACTTCACGCCGCTTTGGGTCCTTCTCTCATTTAATCTTCAAAACCACGACTAAGCTGTTTGTCTCTTCACATTCCTTTCCTTCTCTCTTATCTTTGTTCAAGTTGTTCAACCTCCTAACTCTTGTTTGCAGCCTGTTGGTTTTCAGTTCTAAGCTATCTTGTTGCAATCTTATCATGGTTAAAATCCAAAGGACAACTCCATCTTACCAAGAATGAACAAATCAACGGGAGCAAACGACTATTTCTATCAGGTTGCGCTCAAGGCCTCCGTTGATGCTATCCCTCCTCTCAACGACAACAACTACTCCATCTGGCGGGATAAAATGATTATTTTGTTCAATCTCAAAGACATAAAGGACGCCATAACCCGAAATTCAGGCCAATTACCCACAAAGCAAGATCAAGAAATCAGGGCAATTATACTATCTAAACTTGATAGCACGACTCACGCCAATGTGGTTAACGCTGCAAACATTACGTTGTCTAAGCTACTCTGGACCAAGATCGCACAAACGTTTGCTTCATCCGAGACGGCCAACAGAGCCCGCATATTCAACCAATTTCTCCATGCTCCATTTAACTAACACACCATCAAAGGATTCATAACAGATATTCGAAAAGCACTTACTTGCATGGCGGACGTCGGAATAGAGCTACCAAAGGATATCTTGGCGTATCTCATACTCTTCAAGTTTCCACCCACTCTAGAGAACCTAAAGCAACAGATTATGCACGGCAAAAAATCAGTGACAGTGGAGACAGTATTCAATCACTTGACCCAATACAATAATGAGCGCAAGGCACAACTCAAAACCGGAAAATCCACCTCCGACGTTACCCTAGTGACCACTAGAAACAAGACAGATCAAGGAGAGAAAAATACTCGCATTAGATGCAAGGAAGGCTTCCATGACCCTAATGCTCCCCATCCCAAATCATCATGCTTCCACCTCCACCCTCAGATTTCCCCAGCCTGGTGGATAGAACAACAGAATGAATGGAAGAACCAAATCAAGAAAACCCCTACAATTAACTATCATGCGTTACTGACACTCTGGATCAATGCCAATAACTCACCTAATCTTCTCTTAGACTTGGGCGCCAACATTCACATATTCAATGAACCAAGGTATTTTGTCTCCATTAACTTGAAGGATGAGATGGATGAGATCAAAACTGGCAAACTAGAAGCCAATCTAAAGATACAAGGAACAGGAACTGTTAGACTGGAATGGAAGGATTCCGTCATCACTCTTGAAGAATGCATGTACGTTGTGGTGCCCCATCCTGGACACCCTGGCCGCCTTAAGACCTCAATCCATAAACTGTTGCGCAAACGTACCGCCCGGCTGAACAACTTATCCTCAGGCTCATCCAAACCATTCTTTACCCGCGCCGCGCCGCGCCGCGCCGCGCGCGCTGCGCTTCCATTATCCGCGTCGCCGCGCCGCGCCGCGCTCCTTTCATCCGCGCGCGTCGCGCGTCCTTTATCCGTGTTGCTTGTCATCTCCGCCGTTGTCATAAGCACGTCCTCATCTTTGTTGTTGCGTGTCTTCATCTTTGTCGTTGCGCCTCCCAATCTCCTCATTGCTACCGTCGCGCGGCGCTCATCCATGATTTACTGAATCCATCCCGACCGCACCCGCAAGCATTTGGCAAATCCTTGGATCCGTCAAACCTCCCATCGCACTTGATCTATCAGTCGTGGATCTCAAGGCCGTCAGGATTTACTCAACTTTCTCAAACCAATCTCCTATCCGCCCATCCGCGCTCTCATTGACTTCATCCGACACCTTTCCTGGGATTCTCCCACCCGCTTCCGCCTTTGCACAAGGGGTGGGTGACTCTGGTATTGTTACGCGCGCCCATCCACAGACCGACGCGAGTGACCACATGGTTGCCTTCCCTTTTCCGCTCTATTTGTAGAATCCGTTGTATATAGTCTAACAGGGCCTCCTGCCCATATAAGGAGGGGCTCTCCCCTGCCTTTTGATCGAGCATCCCAGCATCCCATCATCGGAGCATCAGAGAATCCCATCATTCTATGAGACCATCATCATAAGCAATTTATCCGTGGGCATCCTTCCCCACTTATCTGAGCAAATTATCCGGGTATATCTATGATTGCCCCTTAATCCTTTGAGCCTCCATACTCAAACTCAGTCCTTTGTGACCTTGATCCTTATCACCAACCAATAGCCTTGCTGGTTGAAGAAGAATTCCTGTCTGCCTGAATTCTTGAGTGTGTTATACCACTCTGATCCCTTTTTCCGACCATACTGGTCTTGATCTCTCCTTGATCATCTTTCTGGAGCCAATCACGTTTGATTGAAAAGGTTTTATTAAGCTTAAAACCTGGAGTGTTATACCTCCCTTCTTCTTTGAGGTTGAATTTTGCCACGCTATTCTTGAGTTCCTTGAGAAGTGTTGGGATATTCTTGCTCAAATTTGTTATTGATTTGCTTCTAGAGCTTCATAAACAAATTGCTTTTGTTTTGTTCAGCCTCCCACAGTTATCTGGTACCCTTCAAGCGCTTGATTGCGGAGAGTTGGGCAGGTTCATTGAGAACCTGGAGGTTGGTTGGGATTGAGTTGATCTTTCCTAATCAGCTGCTGACGACCAGAGTTATTAGCTTGTGGGCATTGTTACTTACAACTGCCTTGTTCTATTGAACTCTGAACAAACCTTGACTTATATGTTCAAGTCTTTCCCTGCACCATCTTGTCTCAGATAGTGTTGTTTCCATTGCTACCGACAACTCTTATCCTCTTCTCTTAGTTTGATTTCTCATCCATAAGGTTCTGGACCTTGATTCCGGTTACATTTAAATATTATTGTAACTCCTAGGAGGGCAGCCTAAACAGCACCTTTCCCCTCCACAGAACTGCCACGGCTTAGCACCGTTTGGAGTCTTACAACGTACCCAATATCATAGTCAACCTCATTAGTCCTGGTCTCCTGGAAAAAAAGGGATGTAATCTCTTCCAAGAACAAGATCAGTTCAGAATCACTCAAGCTGGCCAGACGGTACTTAAAGGACTGATCCGCGAAAGCCAATTTGTTATTGAAAAACCCAAGAATGCTGGAAACAATCTATTGTTCAATCTCACAAACCAGATCTTGTCGTCTTCCTCGAGTCAAGCTCAATCACTCTCTGACATCCATAAGATGTATGGACACGCCTCAATCTCAACACTCAAAACCATTCTCAAAGACCAATACTCTAAAGATGAATTAAATGACTTCCAGTGCAACGGTTGCGTGAAGAGCAAGATCACAAGGGCTCCGTTCTCAGCCACTTCCACGCTGTTGTCGAAGCCTCTCGAGCGAATTCACTTAGATTTAATGGGTCCAATCACTCCGCAATCAAAAGCTGGCCACAGATATATCCTAACGCTTGTGGACAACTGCACAGGATACCTCTCAGCCTTCCCCCTTATGACTAAAGAAGAAACCCCGGACGTCATCATCAGCATTCTTGAGACAGAAAATAAATGACTCAACTATTATCCAATGGAGATCTTCTCTGATAAGGGCACAGAATTCACAAACAAAACCCTGAAGAGCTTCTCCAAAGCAAAACACATCAAACTCGTGACGTCTGAACCCTACCACTCTCAGCATAACGGTTGGGCCGAACAAGCTAACCAAACAATTATTGAGTCGGCACGTGCGACTTTCTCATCCTCCAAGCTAAGCAAGAACTACTGGCACATCGTGGTCAGAAGTTGCTGCTTTATGCTCAACCAAGTCCCTAGGGAAGTTAATGACCTATCCCCTTGGGAACTAATGTTCAACAAAAAATTACCCCCTAACTACTTGAAACCTGTAGGATCTTTGGTCATTTACCTTGCAAATTGCCTACAAAAGGGAAGGAAATTTGATGAAAAAGGACTGGAAGGAGTCCTGATTGGGTTCAATCCTGTTTTTCACTCTTATCTTATTCTCAGCTCATCGGGTGGCGTTGTTGAGACCAAACACGTCCAGTTCCTTAAGGATTCTCTCCACAATTTTCCATTCTTTGAACCACCCGGGACCAATCTATTCAGTCAAACAAGCACGGATTCCATAGAATCAGATTTCTCTTCCGTTGAAAAACAATACACCACACGAGAACCTCAGGACAAACTCTCAGAATCTAAATTGGATCAGGAAGACAAGACGTCGGTGGCATCATCCTCCCCTGATCCTCCTCTCATATCTTCTCAAACTCCAGAGTCATCTATTCCATCTATCTCTCAAAGGCCCAAGCGCGAAAAGCAGAAGCCTCAAACATATGGTTTCCACCATTACTAAAAGCCCCCTTCCTACAAGGCTGCTAAGAATTGCTCTGAGTGGCCAAAATGGAAGAAGGCAGCTGATGATGAATTGAACTCCATAGAACTCCAGGACGTTTGGGAAGAATACCATGGAACTCCGGACAACATTCTTAATACAACCTGGGTCTTCAAATTAAAGAAAAACTGTCACAGCAATCCAGTCAAGTACAAGGCTTGACTCTGCGTCCAGGGATTTTATCAAGTCCTAGTGATCAATTACAATGAAACCTGGGCCCCAAAAGGCAAATTAGGATAACTCCGAGTTGCCCTCACATATGTTTTAAAACAGAAAATGAAAGTGACTCAGTTCAACGTCAAAGGCGCATTCTTGCATGCTCCTCTCGAAGAAACAGTAATCATAAAAACCCCAGAAGGGTCTGACAGAAAGTCTCCATACCTAAAGCTCAAGAAATCCCTTTACGGATTGAAACAATCCCCCAAAAATTGGTACAAAACCCTGACTTCGTGGATCAAATCCCAGGGCTATTGAGAATCTACTAGCGATCCCTGCCTATATCTCAATTCCATGACAAAGGAAATCATTTATTTCCACGTTGACGACTTGATCCATGTTGGAAATTCTCAAGTCTTCAAAAACAACTTTCTCAACCAATTCAAGAACTCATTGTGCCATCCTCCCAACACCATTCTTGGAATGCTCATGGAACTCGAGGACAACAAAATTCTCCTGAGTCAACCCAATCCAATTGCCCGCGGCTTAGAAGAACTAGGTCTTACATCCTGCAAGGACGTACATTCTCCACTCACTCAAAATTTGAACCTTGAGCCCGCATCCGACGCAGATCATGATGAATTCCGACAATTGAACATCAATTATCAATTGGCCACCGGACTCCTTAATCATCTAGCCCAATACACTTGTCCAGACATCTCTTTCTCTGTGTCCAGCCTGGCTAGGTTCAATGCCAAGCCAGGGATGAATCACTGGAGAGAAGTCAGGAAGTGTGGAAATATCTCAAAACAACTAAGCACTTCAAACCTGTCATCAGCTATGATCCCAACCAAGAACCTCTCTTGAGCTTCAGTGATGCCACTTGGGGAGATGACCCAATTTTCCGCATGTTGCAAACAGGATACATCATTCTTCATCACGTAAGTCCAATCATCTGGAACTCCACTCAACAAAGGAACATTATGTACTCCTCTACCAAATCTGAATTAAATGCCTTACTACACTGTTACCTTGAGCTTAAGTGGATCAAGCACCTTATCAGCAAAATATACCAAACATCTGAACCTAAGCCTATCTTGCACATTGACAATAAAGGCTTGGACGACAAGATTAAAAGGTTTGGGTCTCACTCAAAGTCTAGACATATAGATATCAAAACAAAAGGGCTGCGCAAAGATTTTGCAAATGGCGAATTTACTCTCAATCTGATCCAAAGTCAACTAATGATTGCTGACTCTCTCACAAAGGCCTCTTCAAAAAGTTCCTTGGAACTCCTTTGGGAGAAAATCTTCGTCTCCTCAAACATCTGATTTTTGGATCATCTCCTCACCAGCCATGTGGGGTTGGGGTGTTAAGTATTTTCTGATACCTGGATACTACGGTTAAGGTAGCGCCAGATGAGACGGTTTCCCTGTTGATCTCTCCTGTGACACTTGGGTGACCTCCTCACCCCTCTTAACTCAGGACCTGGCCTCTCGCAGGGGCTTGGCACTTCTTCTCTTCTACTTCTTGGGTCTACCAGATCTCTTGTTGTCTTTTGTTGTCATTTTATCTTTTCTACATCCTTTCTTCTCTTTCTTTGTTCTCAATCTTCTTTCCTCATCTTTTTCCTCTCAAATCACTTCCAAACCATCACCTCGCCCGCGAACTTCTGTCCTCTTCGATCCGACTCAACCACCTTCAACTCACCATTGAACCAATTACTCATCTAAGAGTCTGTGTCTGGTAAGAATATGATCCTCAAGACCTTCTTGGCCCAACACGTCTGACTATCTAGTGTTTCGCCTCCAGCTGCTCTTCTGTGTCTCCTCTCTCTATCAACTTCACACCGCTCTGGGTCCTTCTCTCATTTACTCTTCAAAACCACGACTAAGCTGTTTGTCTCTTCACATTCCTTTCCTTCTCTCCTATCTTTGTTCAAGTTGTTCAACCTCCTAACTCTTGTTTGCCACCTTTTGGTTTTCAGTTCTAAGCTATCTTTTCGCAATCTTATCAGCTTTTAATAGGAGAAAAACTTCAACACTCTAAGTTTCCCCCATGGTTTCCCAATATCTATCCATCTTGGTGCCCTCATTTGTGATGTAGTTACTGTAAACAAAATTGCTGGCCATGCCTCTCACTCCACACAAATGTTTTGTTCATGGTTCCATTCTACCAAAGAAGAAATTCCACAAATCAAAACTGGTCAACTCTGGAACCCTTGAGGATCACAAGTTTTATTTTTATTTATGTAAGGAGCTCAGGTCACTGAAAGATCAAGCAGAATTTCTGAGTAGCATGGAACTCAAAAATTTCAAATTTTACAACTTCCTTACTGGGACCTAATCAACAATGTAGCAATTTGGGTAATTCACAACTGGTTTGAGGGTGTTTTGAAGCACCATTGGTGGAAGATATGGGGATTCCACCAAGGTCCAGTACATAAAAAAACATGAACTAGCAAGTATTTAGACAGGGACATTGATGATACCCAAACTGCCTGGAAAAAGGAGATGTGGAACCATGTTTGGAAGTTTGTTGAAGAAATTGTGGTCCCCCAAGGTTTTTCATGCCTTCTCAAGAACTTGGAAAGTCATTTCCATGGAAAACGCAAGGCAAGTGAATGGCATGCACTTTATGCCTTCCACTTTCCAATGGCACTTCTTGAATTCTTGGAAATCTCAACAGAAGATACCAACACAAGCTCTATTTCATTCCAAAATCTCGTCAACTTGGCAAGTATTGTGATATGTAAAACTACTTTGAACAAGAAACATTTGGATGTGCAGGATCCTCAAAGGTTTTCCAAAGATTATCAACTATATACAGACACCTCAGCAATTATCTTCCAAGATATTTTCATCAATTATAATGACCACTACAGCCTCCACATACCTCAACAAATGAAATGGTGGGGTCCATTGATGGGAATTTTGGAGTTTTCCAGCAATAAAGTGAATGGGTTTCTACAATAAATCAAGACCAATTGGAGGATGGTTAAGTCTAAAATCTTTTTTCAGACCATAAAATTGCTTACCCCCTTGACAATAGTTGAATTCAAGGAGATTGTAATGTGGAAACTTTGCCGTAATAAGTGGTTCAAGCCCATTTTCCAGGATCTCAAGATTGAATCAAGCAAGAATAATCATGCAGAAACAGCCACAAAACAGCAACTGGTGGAGATCAGCATCAATTTCTACAATTCTTTACTGAAAGAGGTTCAAAAGGAAAATCCAACAGTCAGGGAATCTTGCCACATTCCCCACCCATCTAGCTCAACTTTCTTAAGCAAGTATGTGACAGAGCATCACATTTTTGTTACCTCAATAGTTTTTTTTTTCAGCAAGACCCCACCAAGCAACTGTGTCAAGTATTTACGCAGTGGAAAAGTGTGTTTTGGATGGGGGCAGTATATACTGTAGAGGAATATGTGTTGGACAAGATCACCTGAGTGGTTTTAAAAGGTCTGGATAATGCATTGAATACGTACAATGTGCGCTCAACAACAATTTGTCAGTTCCTGATGCCAGGAACCTTGCAGTCCCTTGACTAAAGAAAGTGATGCAGTTTTGGAATAATAATATTCCAATAAATAAACACATAAAAGCTTCAAAATAATGAATATGATAGAATCAATTGCAAGGTTTAAAGTGTTATTTTTTGATATTTTTCAATATTTTTTCAAGAGGAGCCACAGCTTATACAAACTGGGAATCTTTGCAGTAACACAACCTCTCTTCAAGGGGGTCACTTTGGAAAATATAAGAACCTGGGGAATGGGATCCTTAAGAAGTAATTCAAAGGGGTAACTCCCAAGGGAATGACGGTATTTTTGAGCTTTAAAAGCACACAGACTGGGAAGGGAGGAAAAGATTTACTTTGAAGTGGTTTGCTCACAAGGATACTTCAGAAATTCACCATCAAGAGGGTGTCAGGTCAAAGTTTGGGGTTTTTGCTAATTTTCTTTACTGAAATTAATAATGGGTTTAGAATTAATATTTATACTATCAGAATAGTTCCATATATCAATTTTTTATCTCTTATAACACATGATTGTGGATGCCAATGGGTCTGGATTGATACTAAAAATTACTGGGGTTTCAAGTAACCAAAAGGTACTGTATATATACCTTTTTGGGGTGAAGGGGCCTTCTCAGGGCACGTATAGAGCATTCTGCTTGATGGCTAAGGCTAGCTGGAAGGCCAGGGATATTTTGAAACACATTCTTCTTTCTGTCACTCAGCTGCACTTTTCTGTGTCATATTTATGTGTGAAATAATTGTCAGAAATTGTTAAATATTAATTTGTTATTTTGGTAGCTCTCACATATTTCCTGTTTTTGTATTATATTCCTTTGATTTACATGATCAAATATGGGTATTTGTAGATTCTATTTCATCTTCTGATTTTGTTTTTAATTTTTAAGGGAACTCTTTGATATGTTTTGTGGTTCATAAAGATTTGATAACATTGTTTTTGTGACAACCTTCATTCTTGTTTTCCCTGATTTATCTATTTTAGAATTAGAATTTTATGTATTTTATTTAATTTTTGGAGGTTTCAAATCATCCTCTTTCTGTTGATTGCATTATTACATATGCATGATGCATGCATATAGGGTTTAGCCAGTTTATGTGGTACCTGTTTTTCAGAAGTTATCCAGACAATTCTGACATGCGCATGCTTGAAAGCTTTGGGTGGGGATCTGGAATCTGCAGCCAGAAGCATATTGCATGTGGGTCTCCTGACAGGTGCCTTCTTTTTGAGTTTCAGGCATGTGAAATTATTATTGTATGGATGCAGGGCTGTGCGGGGGAATTGTGACAGAGCACAAAACTGGCTGTAACTCCAAAACTATACACAAAAATCCAATTCTGAGTTAAATTTAGGTGTGAAACCTACACGTGAAAACACACGTGAATTATTAGAATGGCCATATAATCAGTTTTAGTGGTGTTGTGGTTTGGCGCCATTTTCTTGTAAATTTATTTAAGTATATAAGGAGTCGGAATTCAAGGATGGGGTCAGTGAGTGACCCTACCTTGTTTTGGGTGAGTAACCCAAATCAGTAATAATATTTTGAGATTTCTCACTCCTTCTGTGATTTGTAATTGATTTTTGTTTTTATTCTACCTTGACAGGTTGCTCTGTACAAATATCAAGCTGACACCATGTTTTGGGTGTTGTTGAAAATCTTGTTCTGGATCTAGGGAAAACTGCTTCCATCTACGTGATATGCTTTCTTGATGAAGTGAGCAACATTGTAAGGGACCAAAACCTCCCTGCCTGGTCCATGGGCATCAGGACTGCCATGGTGCTCTTGAATGCAGTTCTGCATGAAATATGTGTTCCATTTTCTGCAAAGTGACGTTTATTTATAACAGTATATGAGACAAATCTCATACTTTCATAAATTTTCTCTCACTTTTGGACCAATTGAAATTTATCCCTGAACTCTAAAAATTGACAATTGCATATTTTTTGGGGGTCTTTTCTACTTTATGATGCTTCATTTTTGAAAAGAAAAAAAAACTTGAATGAGTGGGGATGTCCATTGAAAATTCATCTGGCCAGTTATTATTCAATTGATTGGGCCCTACCACCATCACCTCCCAAATGTACCACTTGAGTCATTTGGCTAAGACTTGGTATGATGATGTTGAAAAAATTGAATGATTGGCTTGTTTGGTCCCTTAAATTCAAAATGGCTGATATCCACTTTCAAACTACACATTCTGTGATGCGCCCAAGATATCTGTGTGATTCCTGGGCAACCCCGCAGAGTTGGAGGGAACAAGAAACTTTTTACCATTTCACATACAATAAAAATTTATTGAGAGATAAAAGGAGAGTAAAAGATTTTCCCTAAAAAATAACCAAGTATACATGTGCAAACAAATACAGGAGAGAGAATGGTAGATTAAGACCAAACCCCCTCTTCCCCATCAAGCATCATTTGATAAAACCAATTGTATTTTTCATCTTCCAGCTCTTCATCCACAAGATCCTCATACCGCATGTGGTACTGACTTTCATCACTCTCTTCATCAACTTTGTTCTGATCAATTAAATTGTTATCATCTTGGTTGGATGAGTTTGGCACAGGCTCATTACCATATGTATCCTCCAACTCAATCTCCTCTCCATGATAGCTTTTGGCCTTATGGTCAATGAAATCTGAATTTTTGTAGGGTGATGCTTCCTTGATTTTGTTCAACACATTGTAAGGGGCAGTAAGGGTATCCCAGAACTTCTTGGTGAACTTCTTATCTGAAAAAGCTTTGTTGGGATCCTTCTTGCAAGCAGGGATTTCTGAGAATCGGGAAGGAAACACGCCTGCAAGATGTCTGCAAATGTTTGCTTTTGGGCAGGAAACAGTTCATTGAACCAATCAGGGTCAAAGTAATCTATTGGGGGGTTTTGGGGGGTTACAAGAATATAGAGATCTGTGGGTTGCTTGGAAAGAATTGGGTGCAATTTTGATCTCTTTTTCCATTAATTAATTTATCATTCTCAAACCTAGCATCAAGGAAACAAATGAATTTTGTTGCATTCTCCAATCTCCAGGCTAGAGTCTTGATAATTTAGCATTTCTTCTTGGATAAGTATTCATCATTGCTATGGGAATTTTCATTGCAGAGAACCTTGATATATTGCTTTGGAAGAATAATCCTTTTTGAAAATACCAATCAACTTTCACAGAGCTGACAATATTAAAGATATTAGCATCAATGCCTTGGAAAGTGGTGAATTTCACACACCCTTGCTCTGGCCTTGTGTATTGCTTTTCTTTCACGCTCTCTTTCATGCTTACCATCCTCCTTTAGCTTGTTGCCAAACTTTTTTGCTTGATGGAAATAGATGTGGTGATTGTAGGCCTGATTAAGAAGCCCAGTTTTATCATCATATTGTGGATTTAATTTCATGAATTTTTATGAACCCAGAACAACAACTTTTCCAAAGTTTTTGATGGCAGAAACATGGCATGCCTTATTGCATAATGAATTGGGGGCATCATTAAGGTTGGGAGCTCATCAATGTATACCCAGCCTTGCAAGGGTAGCATGAATGTACAAAACGAAGAATTGTTTTTTTTGAAATTCATAATGCCTTTTCATATTTTAATTTGACTGGAGCGCATGTTAAAAACACATTCAATTGAAGTGGCGTTGATCAACTGAGGGGCAGCCTCATTACTTTCAGTATCTTCAACTTTGGTTGTTATGGAGAACCAAGTGTAGAATTCCTTGAGAGTATCAGGACAGGGGGGTAGCCAAACATCCTTCTCATGAATAAGCCCCCAGAGGATCTTAATGGGAATATACAAAGCATTATGGTATCAAAGGTGTGTGCCAGCCTTGAAAGTTCAGAATGAATAAAATAGAGAGACTGGACAGACCATTGTCTTCAAAAATGTCTCAGGAAAGTTCTTCATAGTCATTGGATGTATGCAACTAGAAGTAGGAGGAGTAGTTGGTGGTGCAGATGAATGTTGGACAGGTTCCCTTGGAGAGCCTTCCTTTTTGGCTGTCTTGCTGCTTGACTTTCTAGCTAATGGTGGGATTTTTTTACTGGAACATGCCTTGGAAGTACTCTGAGCTTGGGGTTTCATTCTGGTACCCTCAGAGTGTCTATGGGATTTGTTGGCACTGGGGGTGCTCTTTGATATAGATTGGTTTGGGGCCAATTTTTGAGGCTTGGACTTGCTACCACCAACCTCATTTTCAACCTTCTCAGCAAGCTTTATACTCACTTGATCCTTGGCAGACAGTTTTGCTTTAAATTATTGACTTGATTGAGCCATGGCCGCATTCACAGCAGCTTGACTAGTGGCTTGGAGGTCCATGTTTGATTGCATATTTGGAGTTGGAGTTAGGGTAGGGAGGTTGGATGGGGAATCTAGGGATGATTTGAAATGGTGGGAACAATACCTTTTGAAGGGGTATTGGGGTGAGGGGGGATTGCAGTCTGGGACAAGGGGCTCAATTGAGTGGCCACTGGTGATCAGGTGACAATTAACCAGTCCAGCTGGGGATTTCCCGTGCCAGCTGACAATAGTCATGGGGGCTGACAATTGGAAATTCACACAGCATGCACATTTCATGTGCATATTGGAAGCGCAACAAAAACTCAAAATTGTTTCCCCCTTGCATGTTGTGTGAGCTACAACCACTTGGTGCAAGGTGTATGTAGAGTGGGGGGAGTAAGTCTTCACACTGATGTGTGAAATCAAGAAACCAGGGAATTTTATGGTTTTTGAAAAATAATATGAAACTGGATGAGTTCAATTAAAATCAAAGATTTTTCAATCAACATAGATCTGAAAAATATTAACAATTTGGTACCCTTCATTTTTGAATATAGATGAGCCTCTGCCAAAAAAATCACAAAACAATTATGCTTTGAAGTTTTTCAGATTTTTTGCTCAGTCATTTTCAACATTTGATATTTCATCTCATTTGGATTTTTCTTTTATTTTTAAGGTTTCAAATAATTAATCAGATCAAGATTATTTAGTCACCAAAGTATTTCATTTTGTTTGAGAAATTTTAATTGGTTTTCAAGCAATGGGATGAGCCCCTCCTCAAAACCAACAAAATCAAAAGAAATTACAAAATTCTGGAAGCTCTAAAAAAGGGAAACATTCAAATCAAATCATACTGCAGAACTCAAATAGCATCAGAAATATTTTCTGCTTGACTTTCATGAGTTCTCAGATACCCATCTTGATTATTTAATCAAATTATCATTAAACCCACAAAAAAATCACATTAATCTAATGTGCTTTTCCCATGAATGGAAAAATTAAATTTCATTGTTTTTTTTATAGTGCTATTCTGATTCTTCCCTAAAATTAAATATGATAATAATAAAATTAACTGCAAAAGAATGGTTTCATTTTTTCTCTTTCTGAAACATCTATTTTGGGGTATTGTATACCTTTTTGTATTATTTTTCAAAAAGTGATAGTTGGATTATTTGACTCATCAGTCAATTTCCACCTCAAAGAACAGATGCCAAAATAAATTATCATAAAATTTAAAATAAATGTGTGAATTTTGTGGACTGGAAAATTTGGCCTTGCAAATGTGTCTGAAAATCAAACTACTGATTTTGGCCAAATAGTAGGAAGACTTACTTCCCCCCTCCCCCCCCTGTGCATCACACCACCGCACAACGGCAGTGGCTTTTACCCAAGTCCGACTGGGCAGTTTGAGACTGTTCCATAATCTGAAAGGGAGGGCTTTCTCCTTCTACCTCCGAAAGCTGACTAATCGATATGACAATAACCCGGCGCTTGCATTTCTGCTTTCCGGTAGTAAACCCAATCAAACGAGTCCCGGCCCGGTGCCTCACCGCTCACTGTTTGCAGAAGAAATAACGAGGGCTCTGGCGTTGTCCCCAGAGGAGATTTGGCATACTTCTCGCCCTCATCTTATGATACCAACCTCAATCTCCCTCCGCAGTATCATCGCCTCAGGTGATAAGGAATCAGCTAAGTCACAAGTCCTATCCTTGCTCTCAGATTTGTCAGGTGATGAGACGGCAAAGGTCGTCTTTTGCGATGGCTCGTATTATCAGAAGGGCGGTGGGGCTGGGGCAGCATACTGTCCGAGCCTCGGGTCCTTTCTGGCGTATCGGTGCGATAGATGGGAGGTCATCTCAAATCACGAGTGTGAGACCTTAGGGCTGCTCGCGGCCTTAAGACTGGCTATGGCCCTTCTGCGGTCTTGCCCTGCAGCTTCGCGTCTGTTTATCTTGGTCGACAACAGAGGGGTCATTAACCGGATGGCAAATTGTGAAAAACCGGTCCCTGGCCAATACATATTTGATCAAGTAGTGTCGACTCTTCGAGAGCCGTCCTTCTCCTTTTCTGAGGTCACCATGGTTTGGTGCCCTGACCATGTCGAGATTAAGGGTAAAGAAGTAGCAGATAGACTTGCTAAGGGGGCGGTGTCCGACGCCTCATCCCCTCTCTTTCTGACGAAAGGAGATAAGAAGAAAGTTGCTAAAATCATCCTTCGAAAGGAGATCAATCCTTTTAAAAAGACCCCATTACTACCTAGATACCTTAGATCCCTGATTAATCAGCTCGCTTCCGGTCACTGTGCTCTGAATGATTACCTATATCGGATACGCCAACGTACTAACCCCCTTTGCGATTTTTGTAGATCAAGGGAGACGGTGTCCCATTATATCAATCACTGCCAGGCTTACAAGTATCATCGTGTCCGGCTGAGACGACACCTACAACGGACGTGTGTGAGATTTGACCCGAATCGCCTCGACCGATTGCTTGCTTGCCCTCAAGCTTGGAAGCCCCTGGCTCGCTTCATCTGACGTACCGAGCGCTTCCCTCGCAGGATGGGATCTTAGCTTTCACTGGCACAGCCCTTCCCCTTTCATTCTGCTTCTCAAGATTCCTTCCCTACTTCTCTACTTGTTCCTCTTGTTCCTTTTCTTTTCTTCTTCATGTGTTGTATATCCCAGCAGTAGATGCACTTCCTCTCTAGAGGACCAGTTTAACGCTATTCACTCCCCTCCGGACTGCGCGGGCAGTATTTGTACGTTTCATCTTCATAGCGTGCAATGCGAATACGCAAAATTACACTCAAAAAAAAAAAGCAATGAAAACTTGTATGTACAGTACAGTTTTTCAGGTCTCCTCCAAACTTCTGCTTTTGGTGCCGATAAGGGTTTAAATCTCATCTTCAAGAAATTGACTGCGGGGCACGCCATCAATGAACGGAATCGCACCACCATTCACCACTTTTTGGGAAATCTTTATCATTGAGAGACTGACCGATCATTCGTTTCTCTTGAGACCTGTTTCATCTCTGGTTTCGGCTCAAGAGCACTTTGATCTTGCCCAGACTAGACTAAGATGGATAACCTGAAATCTGTTTAGGGGATGGCGAAGGGGATCTTTAGAATTATTTTGATTTTGTAATTATCTGCGTCAACATCTGTAGCCTCCGAACTGATACCCCCTCAATTAGTCGCGAGGCGCACGTTGTGCAATCCGGGTCCCGCGTCAGACGCTAATCACGTTCCGCAAAGCAATCACCTCATCGATAAGATGCTCAACCCGAATCAGTCGTTCACACTGCACTCTCCGACACGGTGTGCACTGTTTTTGAGCCACGTGCAAGAGAAGTAGTACTTCTTCAAACGCCGAGATCTTCGGGTTTATAAATACTCAAGCGCATGGCACATTTTGATCGTCAACCATCCTCAACGGACCAAATTCACCCCCAATCCATCTACTGTTGCCCAGATGGTCATCCCTCTACTCACCTCGAAGCGCCTGCATTTGTCAAAGGGTTCCTTCGCTGCCTGCCGTGTCCTCATCATTTTACTATCCGTAAATGCTTTCCTGGCTGGAGCTGAGCTGGAAAAAAAGAAGGTCAAAACTTCAATCGGCCTTACCAACGAAAGAAACCTTTACACCGTACCGGTTGGATTCGGCTCGCCGCCCCAGTTTCACAAACTAGGCGTCGCTACAGGTTCCGCCAACACCTACGCCGGAAACATCGTTAAGTACGAAAGCACCGCGTCAACATTGGACCTTCATCAGGAACTTTTCATTCCCTATGGATTTGGAAATGCAACCGGCAAACTTCTCACAGATACCCTTACTTTGGCAAATGACGCCGAAAGTGTCAGTCTGCCTAACACAACTGTCGGAAATGTAACGAAACTTGTCGTAGGTGTCGATTAGATGGTGCCATAGCCCGCTGGGGTGTTCTAATTAATTATCTCTCATTTACGGCAGGGTTTCGAAGGTTTTGACGGCCTTCTTGGACTTGGCTTATCCTCGGAATCTTATCCACGCAACGAAGAAAATATTGGTCAACTATTGACTCCTACTGGTCTTATGTATGACCGGGGTCTCTTGGAAAAAGTTATGTTTGGGGTAAGTCAACGGTTGAGTCAATCCTGAAATTACACGACCTGAATTCTGATTATTCATTCCACCAAAAGATATCGTTCATGCCCACTCGCGAAGATAAAGATCCCAATGGATTGCTTACCATTGGAGGAATCGAGCCGACCAAATTTGTGGGCGATATTACGTGGTACCCCTGCACCTCCTACCAGTTAGTTCAGAGACCTGATCCAGCGCTGGCATGAACTAGGGAAGAAGACAAAAACTCACAATCGATCGTGATTATTGCAGTACCTGGGATTGGAGCGCTTCAATCTCATATGGCGATACTGATTTATCTGGGAACAATATTCAGGGAGCTATAGACACAAGTGAATACCCTTTGTGCCGGTTTTAGGATTAGAAAGGTCATTGACTCCTTTTAATTTTAATTTTTGTTCCCATCTAGGTTATACCAATACACCCGCCTTATCGAGAGATCTATTTGATAAATACGTGCTTTCCATACCTGGTGCATTATGGGATGATTCATGGTTGGCATCGAACCCGGCGGGGGTCGTCAGTAAATATATGCTCAAGATACCGAGTTCATCGGTAGCAGAAATGGAAGACTTGTGCTTCACTGCGAAAGATATTCGTTGGTGCTTGTGTCCCGAGGCACAATTGGTTCCCGATGGTCTGATAACTGATGGCGAGCCTGGTTATCGGTACGGTTATGTCAGCCCCCTTCAAACCACCGTAAACCAAGAAGCCAAGTTCATATGTAGGCCTATTGCCTGTTCATAAATGACATCTAGCTATGCACTGCATGTTTAGTGGCTAACTGGTTTGGTTACCTTGTGCTTATTATCTTGAACTCCATCCATTGCCCTTCCAACGCCTTGATAGTCGGGATGAAAGCGATGGAACGCTTCTATGTTGCATTTGATTTAGCGAACTATCGGGTGAGTAGTTTTCCCGTCCACCATGCTTTGATATTCCAGCCAACGCATGCCTTTGTCCGACCAACTTTTGACACCAATCTTGCCTCTAGATTGGACTGGCTCAGACCGAATGGACAAACTCTACGTTCTAGGATTCCTGTCAAGAAAGAACAATCGTTCTAGTGCTGAAAGAAAGGTGGAAATTTAAAATTGAATTCAAAATTCGTTATTGATCATCTTTACGCATATAATAAAAGAATACCCAAGTTCGATTCCCAGTTTTATGTAAGACATAATAGTAATGCTTGCGCCAGTCGTCCAATTCGATTCATCCTGCCTGAAACTTTGTTGTAAATGTAGATAACTAAATATATAAATATATAAATATATAAATATATAAATATATAAATATATAATTGTTGGGAGCTTTGTATTGTACGAGCGAAATTTCTTGGTGTACATCACTTTCACGCCCTTTTGCTCCTCGCTGAGGTGGGCTCCATGCTTTGATGATGTTGTGCAAAGATTACAAAATGTCGCATTAGACGTTAGGGCGGATGATCGAAAACGTCGATACATTAGCACGTGACACAATGCATGACAGGGCCGAGGTACATGGAAGCACGTTGAGTGCATGTTCTATCAACCAGGAACAGGAATTTTTACTAACGAAAGTCCTTCCTGCCCCACCCTCATCGTAAACGGTCTTCTTCAACATCTTTTACCAAAGCATTCTGGTACTCCCGCACGACGTGGGGACTAGGTAACAATTTCTGTGGAAGACAACTGTTGAGAAAAATGAAATTCCCGAAGGAATATTATTTGAATCTAGAGTGCTAGGAGAAAAAATATTTTTGTTCCTTGGTGTAACTAAAGAAGACGGGCTTGATCAACTTATAAAATATAAAAGTCTGAATATTGGTGGTAAAACCATTTGTATATTCACCAAAGATAGAAAAAATTATATTTTTATGAATTTCAGATAAAAAATATTGAAAATTTTGTGTTAGTGGGGGAGAATTTTCCCGAGGGCTAAATTTATTGTGGGGAAAAAAATTATCTAGTGATGATTGAAGCAATCCTGTAATTAGGAAACTCCCACCCATCATTTTTGCTGTTAAAGTAATCGATTTGGAGTTTGGATTACGATGATAAAATAAATAGTGATATTAAAAATGTGCTATGTACACGAATACGATGAGATGATAATACGATTCAACTAGGTACAACGGATCCCGGTCTATTTATAGACCGGTCTAAGACGATAGAATGTACGTCCCATTTGGTCCTCATAGTATAGCTTTGCACGGTAATCGTGCTTTACAGTTCTTTCGTTTCTGGGTCTCTTATGGGGCCGAAAGCTTGTTGTAATGGATAGCGAGCGCTTTCGGCCTGAGTGCTTTTCTCATGGTAAGCCCGCTCCACGGTTGCTTTCATATTTGACGTCTTTGCTTTCCGCTTGAAAGCATACGGACATTTCGCAAATCGTTACTCCAACACGCCCCCTTGATTCGTGATCCATTACAGCTGGGCTTGCTTGGGCTGGTATAATTTCGACGATTCCCATTTCTTTTTGGAATTTGTTGTTCTTGACACGATCAAGTGGCTTGGTTAAACAACTTGACCTTGAAGGCATTCTGCATTTCTTTGACTAAATCATCTGAACCTACTCCAATCATGATAATGTCATCTACCCAGACAAAGAGTGATACATCAGACTTGAGAAAGAGACAAGGATCAGCATCACTTATGTGGAAGTTCTTTGTAATTAGCCAATCCTTCAGCATATTGTACCAGCTTCGTGCTGCTTGCTTAAGTCCGTAGAGTGACTTCTTAAGTTTAATTATGAAGTTTTTTGGTTCTTCTACAAGTTTCCTGCAGATTTCAAGGTTATAAGTTTTGGGTTTAGTTTCCTGGATCCATTCAACAAAGCCTTCAGGTAAATTGATGAAGACGGCTTCTTCTTCACTGAGTTCAGAGTTCAGGTAGGCTGTTACAAAGTCGGCCTGTCGAACCTTCTGTTTAGTTTGAACAGCATAGTTAAATAAGTATTGTAGTGTAGATAGTCGTCCTGTTGGAGAAAAAGTTTCTTCATAGTCTATTCCGGGTTTCTGGCGAAAACCTCTGGCTACACATTGTCCTTTGAATCGCTTCAGATTCCCATTCTCATCAAACTTTTTGGTTAACACCCATTGAGTGTTAATGAGAGTTTTATTCTTAGGTAAGTTGTCTCTTTCTATTAATTCAAATACACCTCTGTTGATTATTGAATCAATTTCTTCAAAGACAGCCTTCTTCCATTGGTTCCATTCTGGGGTCTGCTTTGCATCTTTCAGGTTGTTTGGGCCATTCCTTTTTTCTTTTGCTACTCCACTTAATGCTATGTGTATTAGGTTGTTAGGTGAGTCAAATGGTCCTTCTGATTCTTCAGCCAAATGTGCTCGTTTTCGAAGTCGTCTATCAACAATTGCATTTTCATTTATGTTCCGGCTAATATCTTTTGGTGCCACTTCCCTAGGGATCCAGTCCCATCCAGGTTTGGTTTTGGTGGCTTTCTTATTCTTTACCCCCGTATTAGTTGCAACTTGATGATTTGTTTCATTTACACAATCTTGTTCTACGTTGTCAACTACTACAGGCTGGCTTGAAAGTGGTGGGGAGTTTAGCGGGGTGGTTGATTCCTCAGTAGTATATTCCGGACCGTCGACAGGGTTACCATTTGCAGATACGGGTTGGATTGGGTCTAAGTAGTATCCACTGGGCTTTACATTCATGTCTAAGCTATTGCTCAATGGGATCTTGTCTTCATTAAAACGAACGTCTTGAGATTGGATCATTTTCTTTTCTTTTGGTAAATATATTTGATAAACTCCAAAGTTCTCTTCATATCCTACCATAACACCCTCTTGGCTACGAGGGTCCATTTTTCCTTTCTTTGGTAGCTTAGTCAAGAAAACAAGAGATCCAATTTGCTTGACATGACTCAAGTTGGGTGCACGCCCAAAAAATAGCTCGTAAGACGTTTTCCCTCCAATCTCATTTGTCCGGTTCCGTAGGTAGGTGGCTGCTGATACCAATTCTGCCCAACATTCTTTTGGTAGCCCCGAATCAAGTCTTAGAACTCTGGCTTTCTCTATCAGCGTCCAATTCATTCTTTCGGCAATACCATTGTGTTGAGGGGTATATGGAGTGGTAACAACAGTCTCTATTCCACATGAGCTACACCATTCTTTGAAGTTTCTATTCACAAATTCTCCGCCTCCATCGCTGATTATTCTTTTGAAATTTCTTTCAGCTTGGTTTTCGGCAAGCTGTACAATTCTTTGAATATTTTCAAGTGCTTGATCCTTTGAAAATAAAAATGAGGTCCAAACGAACCGCGTTGCACTGTCAACCATAACAAGAATATACTTAGATCCACCTAACAAGTCCGGGGTAATTGGTCCCATTAAGTCTACCAAGATTTCTTCCAAAACATTTTTGGTCTGTTCAATCTGATGCTTGAAGGTTGGTCTGGCAATTTTCCCTTCCACACACACCTTACAACCGTCCGACCTCCCACCATGCCCTAATCGCTTGTGTTCAGTCACTTGGGCAATGGGGCATCTTGTTTCTTCTACATAAAGTAAGTTGTTAACAATATTTCCACCAAAGACAACATTGTTTCCTTTTTTAAAGCTGAACTTCTTGTTGCCGTGATTAACAAGTTGTCCACCTTTCTTCCAAATCTTACCAAGTGATAGTAGATTATAGGTGATACTTGGAACGTACAGGGCGTTTTCAAAGACGATGACTTGGTTGTTTAGTCTCAAGACTACATTTCCTTTTCCTTCAATTTCAATTTTCTTTCCCGCATCTCCGATTATAACTGATCCACCTACTTTCTCCATGTTCTTAAATAGGTTCTTGTCCGAAAAAATGTGCTCTGAGGCACCGGAATCAACCAATATGGGTTTTAAATTTAAATCGGACATCATAGCGGTCGAGGTATCAAGTTTAGCCACAAACGCCATGGGTCCAGCTGCCATTCCTCTGGTAGTTTTTTCCTTTTGATCCTTTTTCTTAGACCAACAGTCTTTCTTCATATGTCCCAGTTTGCCACAATTGTGACACTTATACTTAAACTTCCCCTCGGACTGCATCACAATTTCTTCTTTGACTAGATTGGGTGCCATTTCCAAACATCGCCTTATTGTTTTCAACACTGGCGATTATTTCTTCAATTGATGGGTAGTGGTTTCCTTGGGTCAGTACTCGAATTAACAATTCATACTTACTCGGCAATGTCCGGATTGCAATCCTGGATACAATGGCGTTGTTGACTGAGGTCCCCAGTAAGTTCCATTTTCCTAGTTGTTGCACGTAAGTCCCTAATCCATTGATCATGGTTCTTAAACTTGAGTTTGAGAAACTGATCCAGGGCTACCCCTTGCGCTTGAATTCCAGTTCCGACAAACTTGTCCTTGAGGATATTCCACAACGCTCGGCCGTCTCCCCTCTCGTCAATTGTGATCTTATTCCCAACAAACGCGACAATTCCTTCATCTAGGCACCGCATGAGGAGACAATACGATTTCTCCTTCTTCTCCTCGGTCACCACGTTATCTATCCCGATAACGTAATTCCAGCAACCGAGGTTGCAGTAGTTTGGCTTCCATGAGTGTGACCCAAGTCACATAGTTGTTTTCGTTGAGAACAACTCGTCTTCCGTCGAGTCGGTCCATTTCAATGTGAGTAATTTTGATTTTGGGTTTTTAGTTCAGTTGTGAGCCGTACTGATAATGTGTTAAAGTAATCGATTTGGAGTTTGGATTACAATGATAAAATAAATAGTGATATTAAAAATGTGCTATGTACACGAATACAATGAGATGATAATACGATTCAACTAGGTACAACGGATCCCGGTCTATTTATAGACTGGTCTAAGACAATAGAATGTACGTCCCATTTGGTCCTCATAGTATAGCTTTGCACGGTAATTGTGCTTTACAGTTCTTTTGTTTCTGGGTCTCTTATGGGGCCGAAAGCTTGTTGTAATGGATAGCAAGCGCTTTTGGCCTGAGTGCTTTTCTGATGGTAAGCCCGCTCCACGGTTGCTTTCATATTTGACGTCTTTGCTTTCCGCTTGAAAGCATACGGACATTTCGCGAATCGTTACTCCAACATTTGCAATTGTCTGTTTCATTTCAAATCTGGAATTTGTCTTGGTTTTGGCATTAATGAAAAAATTGAAATTTAGTTAAATTTCCCCATTCTTTTGTCAGTTTTTTCTTGTCCCCTGGACACATTCATGAGCTGAAAATTGACAATTAATGGAATGAAAATTTAAAAATTAATGCCATCAAAATTGATCAGTTCATGCCTTTTCAAATCAAAAAAAAGAGGGAGGTGAAGGTTTGAATTTTGAATTTTTTGGTGAAATTTAATTATATTTTTTTGAAAACTGAACAAAGGCATAAAAAAACATGCTTTCATTTCAAGAAAATACAACAATTTTGAATATAAATTGATATTTACACAACTTTCCTTGGGTGGGATGGTAATGGCCCCCCCAGTTGAAAACTGCCAGGTGGTCACAAAATCTTTCCAGCTGTTTCAAAAGCTTTGAGAAATCAAAAATACAGATTCATGCCATTTTGGTAGCCTCAAGGCCATTAAATCAGCCCTGAATCTATGAGGCCTTCAAATTGGCAGGACTTCTACAGCTTTGTGGCCCTTTGAGGAAAAAATCCTCTGCATTTTTGGTCTTTTTGAAGCTCTGAGGTGTCAATATCCTTTGGGGAAATTAAAAATTATTCAAAATGGGTTCTGAAAGCTTCAAGGCCTGGTAAATGTCAGAGGTCCAATTTTTTGATGATGTTGAACCTATAAAAACTGCTGAAATTTTGGCATTTTAATATTCCCAATGATTTGATTTAAATGCAGTCTCCATGGCAGGATAAGAACTTTATTCCCTAGTTGCATTTTTTTTTTGAAAAAAAGTCCAATGTTAAATTGGCAAATTTGCAACCCCCATTCACTACGTAACATGGGGACGCGTGGCGCGATTTGCAACCCATTTTGGGGTTGCAAACAGCCACTCGCTACCTTATACAGTTGTGAATGGCCGGTTGCGACCTAGGCTAGTTTGTGAACGGCTGCTCACGACTTGATTTGGCGTTGTGAACGTCCATTTGTAACACCAAAGGGTTTGCAAAAGGCCGTTCACTACCTGTTTTCAAAAAAATAATATGTAAAAATATAAACAAAAAAAATCACAAATAAAAATGAACAAATATGAATAAAAATAGATAAAAATAAATAAATATGAATAAAAATAAATAAACATAAATAAAAATGAATAAAAATGAATAAAAATAAGTAAAAAGAAATAAAAAGAAATAAAAAGAAATAAAAAGAAATAAAAAGAAATAAAAAGAAATAAAAAGAAATAAAAAGGAATAAAAAGAAATAAAAAGAAATAACAAGACATAAGAAGAAATAAAAAGAAATAAGAAGAAATAAGAAGAAATAAAAAGGAATAAAAAGAAATAAATCTTGTCATTTAGGCCAGCCTTTCATTTATTAACAAAAACACCAAAAATGAACAAAAAAATCAAAAATATGAGTACCAAAAAAGGAACAAAAATGAAAGAGGCCTGAAAAAATATGAGTTCAACTTGACTAGCCCCTGAAAAAAATACAAGTAAGTTCAAATTGACTAGCCCTAAAGTAAAAGTCCCAAAAAATACAAGTTCAACTTGACTAGCCCTAAAGTAAAAGGGCCAAAAAATACAATTTCAACTTGTGACTAGCCCTAAAGTAAAAGTCCCCAAAAAATACAAGTTCAACTTGACTAGCCCTAAAGTAAAAGGGCCAAAAAATACAATTTCAACTTGTGACTAGCCCTAAAGTAAAAGTGCAAAAGTTTTTTTTTTGACCAGCCCTAAAGTAAAAAACACCAAAAAAAAAAAGTTCAACTTGTGTTAAGCTGATCCCATCACAAGAAGTAAAAATACTCCTTATGATGGTATCAGCCAACACAAGTTGAACTCACTTACCCTTAAAATCTCATTCAAAACGCTTATCATAATGATGTTAACTCAAAACACTAAACATAATCATGTTCCAAATGTGATGACCCTTTATATTAATAGAATTACAATATCAGAATCAGAAATCAAACCGCAATGATGAAATTTAATCCATAAGTTAGAATACAACTCAAGTTGATCTTTGAGGTTATCAACCCAAAAAGCTAATTTTTCAGAAATCATGGAAGGTGGTTTGGAGAACTATGGGTGGGATTGGAATCACATCTTGCTTAATTAAAAGCTGGGACCCCAATGGTTATTATTAACAAATGGAATGAAAATTGGTTCTGATTGTTCTTTTACACCAATTTTCATAGGTGTATAAGTACAAGATGAATCCAATGAAATGAAACATATTTGTCTTCAATAAGCATCTGCTATTATTTGAACCATTTCCAACTTTGAAAGACATGATGGAATCTTTTCATTGATTTCATTAACATCAAGTCTTTTTTTCTATTTTTTGATGTCTTTAACACCCCCAAGGATCTTAGAATAGCACCCCTTATTTTTCCTCAATGTTTCAAGCAATTCCTTTTGTACATTAAACCATACATTCTTGTCATACCCAAGTGGATTTAGAAATCACTCTAAATCCACAATTTCCATCACTAACTGGATCCCAAACCTCACCCAAGAACTTATGTAAGTTCTCAGGTATTTCATGGAGGTAATTCACTCCCTAAAAACAAAAAGTAGTTTGCCACAATTCTAATCTCATTAAAGGAATCAACACTCACCAAAGATGAGCTTCTGTTTAACACCTCAATTTCTTCTTCATCATCCTTTGAAAAGGAATCTGATTAAAACAACACCAAAACCCAATGAAATTTCAGTTTCTTCAACCTGAACTATGAAATTCAGATTCTGAGCCTAAAGACTAGTAATATAATCATAATTTCCCATCAGTTAGCCAATAAAAATGAACATTTCTCAAAATGAAATAACTGTCTTTGGTCTTTTTTATCCCCTTTTAATAATTTTTTCAGTCTCATCCTCTGAAATATGATATTTAGATGAAGGGGCCTTCCTTGCACTACAGAAATCAATTTCTCATCATTTCATTAAACCATAAAAAATGAAAATTCCCAAAAATAAAAGAATTAATTTCTTTGGTCTTTTGGGTCCCCATTTAAAACTTTTTTACCTCTTAATTTATCTTTCCAAATGCTCAAATTTTGAAAGTTCAAGACTTTTTTGTTTCAATTTTGTCAACTGCCACTTGACTTTAACACCTTTGGCTCAAGCCTTGGCTTTGCAATCAAAGCAGCTGTATTCTTGAACATTGACTTGAGAATATCCAACCAATCTTCTTCAGGTTTTTCCCTATAAATGGAATTCCACTTGTTAAACATTTGAGATTCTTCATCAAGCCCTGGATCTGTTTCAAACTATTTAAAAGCAAAACAATTATAAATTTGTCCAATCCAAGAATTAATCTGTAAATCCAATAATTAATTGTTCAATCCAATAATTAATCTTTCAATCCAATAATTAATCTTTCAATCCAATAATTAATCTTTCAATCCAATGATTAATCTTTCAATCCAAGAATGTTTACCCTTCAAAAATACCTACTGACTTCATTAGAAGGTTCATAGCCTAACTACCACTGAGGATGAACATCCTCAGTCACAATGGATCCTCTTGATGCTAGTATTTCACCTAAAATTTGGGAAAAAGGCAAGCCCATTGTTTTTGAAAATGACTTTGAGCACACCTTGCCCATTGTGGTTGCGCATTAACCTCTGTTATTGTTCCTTAATGATTTTAATTTACTCAATTGAAAATTTTTAACCCAAAGGTAATAGCTCTTTTGGGAGACCAGTTCCCAAATTTATTTGAGAGTATTTAAGTTCTGCATGGACTGATTGGATTTGACTTTCAACAGTTC